>JABXJD010000039.1:0-500000 GCA_013375575.1 Percina caprodes
TCGATTAGTGTTGTGGAGAAAATCGGTCTGAGAAACATTCTGAGAATCACAAGAAATGACGGCAGGTATGAGATTCCCTCAATACGCACAATCACAAGAACGATACACAAGTTGTATGAAAAGTAGGGGACTGTAGAAGCAACAACTTTACAACGTGCACCCACTGTTGATCTCACTGGGGACTACTGGACATCACTGGGTAACCAAAATGACTTCGGAGTTACTGTGCATAATGTTGATGATGAACAGTGGGCGCAGCATTCACATGCGCTGACTGTAATGAAAACAGAGGAGAGACATTACGCTGAAATGTGAGCAGGACAAAATTCTGATGTTAAGTGTTTGCAGAACAAATGTTATGGCACTTTTGTTCATATGGCAGAACATTTAAAATAAAATTACACTAATTTTGAATTCATTATTGGATTTTGCGTATAACATGCAACATGCGTATCATGCAATTAATCACGATTAGAACTTTTAATCATTGCCTAGCTCTTCCCCAGCTGCAAAGACGGTACAGAGACGCAGGATACTGTAGGGACCTTTAAATCCCATAAAAAACACTTAAAAGACGGAGCTAGAGCTCACAGATGCAACTAGTGACCAACAGGTAAAGGGCAAAAAACTATATCAGTGCAGTTCCAATCAGTAAAAGGTTGATGGTGATAGGGGATGACTTCTGTTATTTTTCATTTTATCTCTAAATGTATGTGTGTGAGAGAGCGGGAATGTGAGGAAAAACAGAGAGACGACCACAACAAAAGAGACAAGGAAAAAATACACAGAGATGTAGAGAGGAGTTAGAGAAAAGAGACACATAGAGAGAACACTTTGGCGCAGTGAGTCCACCACCAGCTCTTTATGCACAAAGAATACTAATTAGACTCTCCAAGAACCTGAAAAAACCCTGGTGGAGAGGACACTGCAATTAATGTGACTGCAATCTCTTCATTGCTGACAGTTAGCTGTAAAGATCAACATGGCCATGAAAATCAATTTAATTCTGAATTAGTGTTGCATCAAGGCCACAGTAATCTGAACTAGCTTTAACTTTGCATTTAAACTAAATGCCCTGAACCAGATAAGAAATGAGACTAAAAGTCTACAGCCATGCTAGTGGCTTTGTGAAGCTGTACTTAGACAATGCAGCCCTTTTTTCAGCAAGCTAAATGCTAATATGATAAACAAAAAGTAACGATGTTAACATATGTTTTTCTATGTTCACCATCTAGTTTAGTGTGTTAGCATGCTAACATTCGCGACTTAACAGCACTAAACAGAAACAGATATAACAACTGAGGCTGATGTCAATAGTTTTGCAGATATTTGGTCATAAACCAATATGTTAGCCAAACTGAAAATTTGACCTGATGAGAAGTCAGGGGATCATCACAGACTTGAGTTTACCAACATGTATTGTCAAAGCCAACGCAGACAATTCCTCTGTTGCATATACCGCCATCATTCACATTTTTTCACTGGTTGACATGTTACTAGATTACAATGAAAATGGGCAAGTCAATCCCACATTCCTACCATGACTTTAAATTGTGTGTTACTGTGTGCTGAAGTAATCCTTAAACACAAAATCTGACTGTACAGGCTCCAACTGCAACCTTTATACTGTACTTTTAGATGTACTATTATTTACACAAAAGT
Organism: Percina caprodes; assembly: GCA_013375575.1. Classification (NCBI taxonomy): domain Eukaryota; kingdom Metazoa; phylum Chordata; class Actinopteri; order Perciformes; family Percidae; genus Percina; species Percina caprodes. The sequence goes on from JABXJD010000039.1 coordinate 1,663, forward strand.
TTTCATAAATCGTAGGGTCATGGTAGATTGTTTCATCTTTTTTCATATATTTACTCAATATCGGTTCTTTCAATTGTAGTCAGACAAAATGAAAGATCTAAAGCCATAAAAGAAGAATTGAGAGAAGAGGAGCTGAAGATTGCATAGTGACATGTTCAGAGTCTGAGAAACATCTTCTTTGGGGTGAGGGTTACTTAGCAACACTCAGAGCAGTTTGCAAAACCACTGCTTTGACTTGAAATCGATGGACACTGGTAATTACAGTGACAAATGAAGATAATTAAAAACATCAAAGTCTAAACTCAGACAGGCAGACCACAAGACAAACACAAATTAATTACAAACAACAAAAAAAAACAAAAAAACAACAACAAACGCAAACACATTAATTTTCTCCACACCAAGTCCATGTTTGGGTGAGACTGAGGCCATGATTGGGGTCTACGAGGAGTTCAGATGATGCATGTTGTAAAAAATAATGCTTCTGTGGACATGATACTGTCAGGACAGGTAAATGGGAATCAATCTGTCTCAGGCAATGGTCACTGTTTGTGTGTGAGCATGTACGGACCAACCCTTCATAAAGCATAATTACAGAGCAGAGATAATAAAAATGACACACAGACTGAGGCTGCCGACTTCATTTCCTGTTGGTTTTGTGGGTTGGTGAGCAGTGGGAGTTACAGACTTGCTTAATCACTGGCAGTCTACAGCTGGGACACTGGTGTCTGTGTCAGTGTGGTTTGTGGTGTGTGAGTGACTTTCGTGATTGTCTGGGTTACAGTACGTGCACATGTTTGATGACTGTGGTCATACGCCTCTGACTTTTTCCACTGATCAAGCTTACAGTAAACAAGTGTATCTATGATTTCTAAGGGCATTCTGAGGTTTTCTGTCTGATCTCCCAGATCATCTTCAATTGATGCATAAACATGACACAGCAACACTGTGCTGGGCTTTGAAAATGTATAAACATGCATTTGTTCTTATTCTTTTTTGTGAAAACCAAATGTCTTCCAAAGTAGGGATATACGACGTTATTTGAGATCAGATCCATGGTTGAGGGCAGGTTTGTATTTCTTGGTTGTATTGGGCTTCATAGGTGATTTGAATTAAACTCTAAGAGTAGAATAATTAATTGAATATATAATCAAAGGCCTTGAAAATAGATGTGTGCCATCTTTGTGAGGACCAAAGCAGGTTTAGTGTCACGGCATGAGGTCCATCTGGCAGGTTAGGTGGTGAAGTATCTTTTAGTTGTATTTTGGAATTTCTGAAAACAGTTGATGTTTGTGAACAGTTTCAGTCAGGTTTTAGGTCTTGTCACAGTATGGAGACTGCTCTATTAAAAGTCTTTAATGATCTGTTCGTACACCTTGATGCTGGCAATTGTGCCATTTTAATTCTGCTTGATTTGACTGCAGCCTTTGACACAGTTGATCATAAAATTCTTCTGTGGCATTTAGAGCACTGTGTTGGCTTAAAATGCACTGTTCTTAAGTGGTTTGAGTCGTATCTAACAGACAGATCAATTTTAGTACAAATGGGACAGTTTTCATCCTCAGTGGCCCCCCTGACCTGTGGGGTACCGCAGGGGTCAGTTTTGGGTCCACTGCTATTCTCCCTGTATATGCTACCATTGGGATCTATTTTCAGGAAACATGGCATCTCCTTCCACTGCTTCGCTGATGATGTGCAGGTGTATCTACCGCTAAAGGTTCCAGCTAAAGAATCTTTGCAGGCCGTGATAAACTGCATGACCGATATTAAGACTTGGATGGACCTAAACGTTTTAAAACTTAATGAGAATAAAACGGAGGTTGTCTTGTTTGGGCGTCCAGAGTTGGTTCAGGTTCTTACCAGTTCCCTTGGCCAACTAGCACCACACTTAAGATCCCATGCCAGGAATCTTGGAGTGATTGTTGATAGTGCTTTTAAACTAGATAAGCAGGTCAGTGCTGTGGTTAAGGCTAGCTTTTTTCAGCTTAGACTGATCGCTAAAGTCAAACTGTATCTGACACAGGCTGACCTAGAAAAAGTCATTCATGTTTTAATTACCTCTCGCCTGGATTACTGTAATTCCTTGTATACAGGCATTGGGAAGTCTGAGCTTTATCATCTGCAGCTCGTACAGAATGCAGCAGCTCGTCTTTTAAGTGGCAGGAAGAAGCGGGAGCACATTACTCCAGTGCTCTCATTGCTTCACTGGCTTCCGGTAAAATATCGGATTGATTTTAAGGTTATTCTATTTGCTTTTAAATGTATCAATGGGCTCGCCCCAGAGTACCTTACGGACCTTGTCAGGCTGCATAGGCCCTCCAGAGACCTCCGTTCAGCCAGTCTGATGGTCCTAGAGGTTCCGAGATCGAAAATGAGATCCAGAGGTGATCGAGCCTTTTCAGTGGCTGCTCCAACTCTGTGGAACTCATTGCCTGTAGCTGTGCGGACTGCTAGAAGCTTGTCCACTTTTAAATCATTGCTGAAGACTTATTTATTTGAAATAGCGTTTGGCTCAGGGGAGTCACCTTGATTAATGTTGTATTTTATCCTTCTGGTATTTGTTATTTGTTGTGTCTTTTATTGTATTTGTTTTTATATTTTTATTTTTTTGTTCTTTTACTGTGAAGTACTTTGGTAGGCCTCTGCCTTGGAAATGTGCTATACAAATAAAGTTGACAATGACATTGACATTGGAATTAATCTTACTGTCATAGTCAGGATAATAGTTAAGGTTAAATGAAAGTATAAGATTAGGTTTTTGGGGTTTGAAAAGAAGGATTTACCTCCAGAATTAACACAGTTTGATCTTCCCAGAATCACAGAAGAACCAATGTGTTAGCATGTATCTGCATGTAGTGCTGACCTGACCAATTTGGTCCCGCTCCTGATGACCTGCATGTCCACGTTACAGGTTCCATTGGAATGTGAGATGAGGTTGACTTCTGAGAACTCAGCCTACGAGGAAAGAGGACACAAGGCAGTTTCGTTAGCTACACACAAGTCTAAATATACACATGAATCCTGATAAATTGTAAATGTTGCATGTAGAATCCCATATATAAAAAGAAGAATATCAGATGACTGTATTCTCAATAGTTAAGGTTAAGGTCGAAAAAATTTTTTATATTTCAACTCTATTCCATAATTGTATGATGACTGAACTTGAAGCAAAACCATATATACTGGATTACTTTTGCTTTAAAAACTTCAGAAGCATTGTGCACAGCTGTTACATTATATTTGCATTCTTTCAATATGCTTTGTATTTATTGAGATATGAAAACATCTATATTATTGCATACATAAACCATTCAGTTATTCTGATAAAATAATGCATGTGTGCTTATCTTTAGTGTGGTTGCAAACATAGTGAGAATTTCTCTGTGACTCATATGTGCCAACTCCTGTCTCCACTTGTGTCTATTTTTGTTTCTGTGGTGAGGCTTGAGGTTGTAATTTCCCTGTCAACACCTATTAGCTGTGAAATGTTTGGTGTGAAACCCCAGAGAATATTTATTTCAGATGCTAAGTAGCCAATGTATTTCAATATCAAAATGGTTTGCTGCTTAAACCAATATATAAAAACCAAAATGTCACATACTATTAAAATATCATATTTGACGACTTAAGTATGTACAGTAAATACACATGATATCAAGATGCTGGTGTAATTTTACATATGAAGTACTGGGGTTTTTGAAAGCATGGTCATGCTATGTATTTATACACAGGTAAACATAAACAGTTAGGGTCTCGTTGATAAAGCAGAAGGTGTTTTAGGGCGTGGCTAAGATGTGATTGCCAGTGAAAGTGTGTAACGTAACGTAGAGTGAAAGGGCTCCTCCCTCACTCCTCCATCTCATCTAAAATTGTCACATCCGCAACTTGGAATGGCTGCGACCATAACAGGAAACTCGACGACTCATAGTAGATCTCCACAAACCAATGGGTGACGTCACACATGCTCTGTCCATTCATATTATAGAGTCTATGGCTCACAGTGACAATGCTAGCATGTTTATTTGTAGCAGGTTATATTTACCAGTAGGTTTATAAAGTCATTAGGATTCATCCTCTGGCGACCATGAATGTATGTACTAACTTTTGTGCCAACCAATCTTGTGGATGTTGAGATACTTCACTGAATCAGTTAAAACCTAAAAAATAAACAGTGAGGAGTTAAACAAAATCTGTAGGATTGAGTCTGTGGGTCAGTACAACATTAAATGAGAATCCATCCAATAGTTTTTCAGATGTTTTAGTCTGGATTAAAGTGGTGGACCCATTTGTTAAACTGCTAAACCTGTGTGACCTTCTATCTTTGCAACCACCACACAACAAAGTTGCATGCTATTCACTCTTTTCTGGAGTGACACCTTTTACTTTTGTATGTTTTTTGTTATTTTTTAATTACCAGCTGCATAAAGCAATAGACAAGTAGAAGCATCTGAGAGATTCTTTTGTTGAAAATGTGGCACCAGTATCTTAGCTTCTCACCTGAAACCTTTGCATTTCCATATTAAACATCAATATTGTGTCATTTCACTTTCATCTCTGTTCTGAATTCTGCGGTATGGTAGGTCTATAAAATCAGCATGATACCTGCTCCACTTTGATGTCGTAGTCTCCAAGGACCTTCTTTCCCCGAAACACTTTGGCCCTGGAAGAGTAAACAAAAGAAGATATTTAGGTTGCCATTTGTAAACTCTCAGTTGTCTGTACTGCCCTCTACTGGACATCACACTCCCTGTTGAACAAATGAGAGAGAGAAAATGGACGCCTGGTTGTGCACTTTTAATGGCCAAACTTTCTCAGCTGTAGAAAAATGTTTATTCTAATGAACTTTTTTGAACTGCTTAAAAAAATAAGCAGCATATCAGTGTGACCATGCCAAAACTGCAATTAGTGTCATATCTATAGCTGGTAACATTACATTCAGATTAGAATTCTGCTCCAATATTAAAAAGCTGTCTTGCCATTTGAATGATGGATGTATCCAATAACAGCGTGGTCTGATGTTGACTTCTTAATATCTTGGCTGCTACTTGATTAAGAGTGATGGTAGAAATGGATTACAAGTAAACACACACACACACACACACACACACACACACACACACATGCGCAGGCAGATGGAGAGCAGATAGACAAAGACAAACCGACAGGGAGAATGAGTCAAGCAGAGAGGCACAGGCTGCCAACCAAAAACAAAATGTTTATGACGTCTCAACGTCTCGTTTGCACTGCTTCCATCACCATCCCTTACACGGACACAAAATAAAGAAAAAACAAAGAGCATGAACTAAAAAGGTTGAAGCCCTGGCTGATAATAAAACAGTTATACATTTACAGTGTCTAACCCTCAATAAACTTTTTTTTTTCTTTTCCCTGTCATCATGTTTTTGTTCATCGTTGTGAGGGTGCGACCTCTAGCCCACAAGGTAGAGCGCGTGGCACATGTAGGCTCAGTCCTTGGCAGGCCCGGTTTGAGTCTGACCTGCAGGTCTTTGCTGTGAGTCATGTTCCCCTTTCTCTACCCCCTTTCCTGTCTAAATGACCGATCTAATAAAATAAAAAGCCCCAAAAAAGGAAAAGAATAGTTTGTGAAATGTAAGGACTTTTCAACAGGTCCCTGAATCCCCTTGATCGCTGATAAAATAATGCATCCCTACAAACAGTATGCAAGCTTATGCATAGCAATATGACGTTAAATCACACTGTATGTGCCACCAAGTTTCCTCTCTGTGGCATCAAATAAATATGTATGTAAGGTTCCATCTATATCTCCTCACAGGACCTCATGTAGTGCAGCATAAAGGCATCTGTCTCATTAGTCTGGTTCATTAGGATAAGGCCATCTGTGAGAGAAACACTCTGAGGGTAGGATGCAATAACATCCACCAATCAATAGCCACGCTAGCAAAACTGGTGACCTTAGAATTACAGTAATATATCTTTTCACAAGTTATAATTCTGTTAGTTTGTGTGTGTGTGTGTGTGTGTGTGTGTGTGTGCGTGTGTGTGTGTGTGTATTATCAGTGTGTGTGTTTCAGCATGGGCAGCGATTTGATTACACATCAATGTTGCTAAAACGATGACGCCCAGACATAATTTTCCAAAATAAAATAAGCAGCACACAACAAAGACACATAATCTCTCTGACTGAAAAATGCAATTAGTACCGATCAAAAACCGCAGTGCACAATGTAAAACAATACACAAAGACATGGGATGTCAGGCCAACACGGTAATGGACAATTATCATGAGGCTGCTGATGTAGCTCCCTTATTGATTCCATCAAGCAGCATAATGTAGCTGCCGCATTGCAAAACACACCAGGTGAATCCTGAGATGTCTTTTATAGAATGGACTTGTTTGTCACAAAAACAAAAAAAGACTACACTTATATTTAATTTTGTGTGTGTGTGTATGTGTGTGTGTGTGTGCGTGCATGCGTGTGTGTGGATGAGGGGAGCAGAACAAGCTGTGAAAACACCACCAACATTATTGAAGCTTTAACAAACAATCTGATGTCATTTTAAAAAAGGCTAACTGAGAAAACATTGGAGAACCCTTTTGCAATTATGTAAGCACATATTGTAATCTGGAAACTGCTGCCCTGGTTAAAAAAGCAATGCAACTGATCTCAGCTGGTATTCTGTCTATAATGGAGTGTAATGAAAATTTCTAAGTGACCCCAAACCTTTGACTGGTAGTGTATTATAAACAGATAAAGTAGCACTTTGGCTACAAGCTCTGCCAACACATATTCACAAACTTTCACCCCATACAGTGTTGAGGATGTGGGAATTAACCAATATTCTCTCAGTTTCATCCATTTATTAGATTTGTTTTGTGGTGTTAAATGATCATTACAACCTCAACAACAGCTAAAATGGCTGTATTATTTAATATAGCCTAATAGGCCAAATGATTGCAGTGTATCATCTCTGACAGGTCATCCCTACAGTTTTCTGTATCCATTTTCTAGCACCCATGAGTGTCTTCTAATAACACTTCCAAAACCTTCAAGGAATGCAAGTCAACAATGTATTCTTCACTTGGGACAGTTTTGGCACAAGAAAGAGACCCACTATCATGAACACATGACTATAAGTGGATTTTTTTTTAACTTTCACAAAGGCAAAACAACTACTTTAATAAGGGGAGAGTTGATACATCCACAGAGAAACACACTCACATGTTTTGTTATAGTATGCCTCTGTTACATGTGGTACAACACTTTAAGTTTGTTATATAAAGCATCAGAAATGAAAGAGTATACACCACTGATTCCCTTTAAATGGAATGGCTGGTATTCCAATCATATGTGTTAGGAATTAAAAAAAAAAATAGATATATTGCAGCTACATGCATGGATTAAACTGTGGTTTAAATTTATTTTAGGATGGAGATAAATAAATTGTATCACCATCACCACCACCCCAAACCATTCAATGAAGACCTAAAAAAAACTGCTGCAGATCTGTTTATTTACTCGGGGGGTGATATTAGGATTTAGGACATTGTGTGGGACATAATAAGATTTAGATCTCACTCTAGCTCTTATCCAAACACAGCTAAAAAGACTGTAACTGAGAGTGCAGGGTGGCAAGCTTGCCTGAGAGATGGAAATAAAGGTGAATTTAAATCTAACTTCAAATGGAATGAGTCTGTCCTCCGTTTTTCAACCAACCCAAAGAGGTACAGTGTCAAGTGCAAGCTTTTGAGATCTACGGGACATATTTTTTAGAAGTGCATTATGTACACACTGTAGTGTATTGAGAGGGGACCTCTAATTAACTGTTACAATGCCAAACAGCATGCTGGGTACAGCTCACTCTTTCTCACTCGCAACAGTACACTTTTGGAATGAACGCTTTTGTTCCCGGAAATAGTTTCGTCCCAAATAGCTAGCTGTTAACAAAAGACAAGTATAGTTTAGCGTTGCCAGGGGAGACAACTACAGTATGTCACCATATTTCTATGTCATTCTGTAATAACTTTGATGCAGGTTTGTGGCGCTTACAAGGCTGCCAAAGAAAAACAACACAACTAAAGGCTCTGTGCTGGACTAAATCCAACAGCTGAGCTCTGTTGACTTTGTTTCCTTTCAGAGTCATTTGATGCAATCCCATTTTCATTATTGATCTATGGAGTCAGAGAGTCTGAGGCTGCCAGTCTTGTAGAAATGAAGCCTGTCAATCAATGCACGGTTACGACCGAAAAAAGAGACAGAGAGAAAAAGATGCCAAAGACAGAGACAAAAATCAAAGAAGGAATAAGTGGAGTAAGTATTACAAATTATGTAGATAATAAGTACATTAAACTATATAATAATGTGCTAATGTACTTATGTGCGAACTTATTATGTGGCATTAGCAGCCATTACTTAACAAACATTTCTGTATAATTATAGAGATATTACATTCTTGATTTTTGGTCTTTGCACCTTGCTTACTTATCTCAATGCATCATCGCATAGACTGATCCCAGAGACTGTGGAAGAAAATAACTCTCCTGAGAATTCATTTGGATGCCTGATTGCTGAAGGTGTCATTGAATGGTCAGAATTAGCCCAAGAAATATCAGCCTTAAGCTATGTTTCACATGGATTGAAGTGATTGATTCAAGGCAAAGACACCTTAATGGAATGTATGCATACACATAAACTGATAAGCAACTGCATTTTAATGGGTTTAGTGAGACAAGAGTGATTGAGCAAGGCAGACTGGGTTGCTATGGTGTTTTAAAAACGGAGAGAATACATCAGTCCCTGGAAACACAATGATGACATGATTGCCTACCAATGGAAAGAATCAATGGCAATATTGAAGAAGTCAAAGAATAAAAGCACAGCCAGACTATCTTAAAATGACTTCAGAAAAAACAAAAAGGACTATCCTCCTTACCGGGCACAGCACAATGGCTCTAGCAAGGTAAGACCATACAAGCCCTGGCCATCACCAGATCCACCAGTGGAGTGCAAATTGTGTAAAACAAGACTCAAACTAGGTGAAAGGGCACAAAGACTGTTAGAGCAGTCCTCTCACCTTCAGTGTAGTGGGAGATAGCAGGAGTATAATTACTTGGTTAGCTGACATGTCAGTGTAGGAGCATGAGAGAGTAGAGTTAGAGGAATGGAACGGGGCAGAGGACGGTACGAGAAACACAAGCAAGTCTAATTAAAAAACTCAAAGGGAACAAAACTAGAAAGGTAACAGTTAGTATACTTACTTATTGAATTGTCTACTAATGATATAATAGTCTTATCATTTTTACTATCATAATACACGTTTCCAAGCTGGTTGTGTGTTGAGACAAACCAGCTATTTGATGACACAGAGTGGTTTAGAGGGCCACAGTAAATTGCTCAAAGCCTCATCATACAAACAGACACTCAAACATGCTCAAACAAAAACAAACACAAACAGAGAATGTTCAACTTTTTCTCTCCAAGCAGAGTGTTCATCAGTGTTCACTCTGACATTTGTCCTTCAGTGTGTGCAAGTGTTTGAGTGTAGCTTTGTGCACATTATGCGTGAAGAAAAAAAATTGCCAAAAGACCTAGAGCTCTGATTGGCTGCTCTGAGTGAACATGCACAGCATACAAAGCGTTATATAAGTGGTATGTGTTGATGTATTCTGCACTGAGGTGCTGGCAAATTATTCAGCTGCAGCACTGGAAGCTGTCACACCTCCTCCTGCCATGATCCCTTACACCTCCTTTATACCTGCCTTACACTTAAATGTAAATGTACGTATGAATGTCACGTCAATATGTCTGACAACTGTGAGTTGTGGCGAATACTGTACAACTACAAGGGATCACAAGTCTCTTCTTTCACATCTTCAACACAGTCAGAAATCTAACTGAGCATATTTGATAAACATTATAGCTTAAACTAGTTGGTTAGTAACTACAACTATACTTACTTAGTCTACTCGTAATCTACTCAGCACTGTAGTATACAAAGTATCTCAAATTGGTTTAATTTGCCGAACTACAACATTATAAAACCTTCTTACATGTACTGTATTTATTACAGATAAAAGCTGAATAATACAATGTTCTAAAATAGTATAACACTTTGAAAGGAGACATTCTGCCTAATGAGAACTTTTACTTTTGATACTTAAGTAAGTACTGTAAATGTTGCTTTGATAATACTTCTGTACTTTTACTTGACTGTCATTTTTTTAGTCATGACTTGTATTTGCAATGGAGTATTATTAGATTATGATATTTCCACATTTATTTAAGTAAAGTATTTGAATACTTTTAACGGCGCTGTGAGTAATGTAATAACATTTGCTGTTGAGTAATTATTAAAGTAACGTAATTACACTGTTTAATTAATTTTAAATTGAATTGTTGATAATTGTTTTGTACAAAAACAGGGAACACATTTGTATTTATAAGAATTCAGCCACTTAGATCTAAAAAGAATGATTTTCTTTAAAAATGTATAATATCTAACAATATAAAATATAACCAACTCCAGATGATTAACAACAGAAATGAAATTAAATCGTGCTTGTACACTTGAACAATACTACACAGAAATACATGAAACATAAATTTTCTGGTTGTATGATTCTCCCCAGTGTTCCTGCATCGTTTAACAATTGAGTGTTAGAGATGTGTGTGTGTGTGTGTGTGTGTGTGTGTGTGTGTGATTTTGTTACATTACAGGGATACAAGATGTGCTAAGAGTGGGTTGGTTTTGTGTCTCTGTGAGCTTTTACAACAGCGTATAGTTATAGCACTTCTTGTCCTTGGAAAGCAGGCAGAAATGACAATGATCTTTTTTAACTTGTCCCTGTAATTTGAAAGCTTTGTTTTTACTTCACGCTGCAGCTTTCTTTGCCTCTCTCTTGTACGTTCTCTTGTTCCTCGCACACCCTCACTTCCTCACAGTTTCTTCATCAGGATCTCTTGTAGTTTCTTTGACATACACCTTGCTGAATCTTTTTACTAATTTCCTAATTTACTAATTTCTCCTTTTGTGGCTGGGAAAGACTACTAGTTCAAGTTCATGTGCAGTTAAAATGCTTTTTTGTTTGTGTGCTTTGTGTTTGTGTTTTTATTGCTAAAGCTTATTATTCTGCAACAACTGCATTTACAATACCATGCTAACTGTTATTTTGAAATGTTAGCACTCATTGATGTTTTTTGGTTCCTTCGTGCCTTTACATAGTATTGAAAAGTAACTAAGTACACTTGTGTACTTTATGTAAGTATTTCCATCTTATGTTACTTCATACTAAAAATATTGTAGTTATAACTATTACTTTTTTACAGCTGTATTTTCTAGCCTCTTTTCAGGTTAGGTAAGGCTGCATGTATTAAATATAATTAGTCTATAACCTATAATGTATTGTTATAGGTGGTACCCACTAGTATTTCAAGTTGATAAAATTTGTTCCATCTTGTCAACAGGTCCACAGTCAACTGTTGAATAGCAGCTGACAGCAGCAGCAAGTCACTAAAAATGAATCTGGCCATGAATTTCAAACTAACAAAACATGACAGTTTGGACATAAACAATCTCTAATTTCACCTCCACATTTGTAAAAAAGAAAGCAGCCATGCATTTGCTGAATTTGTGATTGATGTGTAATTACAATGGCTAGATTAATAGTTTGGGGGGGGGGGCAAGTTGGGGAGGGGTTGTGAAATTGGTCAGCAGTGTAAGCCCATCATGACTTTCAATCATTATTAATATCGATATGCAAATGTAGATGAGAATACAGAAACTGACTAACTGGGCACTCAATAGTCAACAATATTCTTACTCCCATCAAAGCATGACTACAGCCCATTAGCCAGTATTGTTTTCATTCAGACTGAACGCATTGGTATTTGGTTTTCAGTTCACTAATTAGCGGGCTTGACAAAGTCAAACAATTAAAGTCAAATATAGGGCATGATTGCTTCACAATAATGTTCTCCAGGCAGAAGAAAACCAACCTCCTTATTACCTTAAATTGTTGGCTGTGTCAGAACAGCCTGAATGACTGTGGTGGTAAAACAGTCTGATTATGCCTATTGTATTTCTGTATAAGCCAGGATCTGTCATTATTTTTCATTAAGTCAGCAATACTACAATGGATTTTTATGAAAGCACACTAAGGCTGCAAATGAAAACTATTTTCATTATTGATTAATCTGCTGAATTTATTCCTGATTAGTTGCTGAATCTTCTTGTCTAACAGAAAATATATTCATTATACAGTAGTTTCAAAGAGCCCAAGGTGGCATGTTCGAATGCCTTCATTTATCTGACCAACAGTCAGTTTGCAGCCACGCTGGCTCTGTGAGGTTGTTTAGACACAGTGATGCTTTGAGTTAAATGCTAACATTGTTATGCTAACATGCTCATAATGACCATGCTAACATCCTGATGTTAAGCAGGCATAATGTTTACCATGTTCACCATCTTAGTGTGCTAGCATGTTAACGTTTGCTAATTAGCAATTGCAGGTATTTGGTCATAAACCAATATTGGACAAATCAAAATTTGGTCCTGATGATAGCACTAGATAAAACATTTGGGATCACAGCTATTACTATTCATCCTTAATGTGAAAAAAATAAAGTTATTAGGATTCATCAACTGGGGACCATGAATGTGTGGGACCATGAATGCGTGTACACATTTTCATAAATATCCATCTAATAGCTGTTGAGATGTTTCAGTCTGGACCAAAGTGGTGGACTGACCGACACTGCCTTCCCTATAGAGCCTAGAAATACTAACTATTGATCAATTATCATAATTGTTAGGGAATTTTTTGTTTATCAACTAATAAATGAATTGTCAAATTGTTTCAGCTCTGCAGCAGATCATTTTTAGAAAAGCACACATAACAACATACACACAACAAATGAAATGCAGGTGCAACACTGTCTCATAGCACATTTGAACAATGTATCACTACGAGAGGAGTTAAGAGGGTTGTCAAATTTACACCAGCAACTCAACTATTACTCCACCAGGTGTCAACATCTCTACCTTCCAAAGCTCATTTTCCATCTGACAGTTTTACATTGGCAATTGCTTCTTTGTTTGACATTTATGTTTAGTATATGCTGCAATTACCAATGTCTCTATGCAAGAAAACACAACTATTTGTCTATTTATTATTGGTGTTAATTCCAAAGTTACTATAGGTTATGCCAGAGATGTTTGTTTTTAACACGAGTGAAAGAATAACACAAAGGAACTGACAGAAGTGTTCATGAGCAACAATATAAGCTCAAAAGAGAGTCTGACTACAACTGGTTAAATTTTCACACGCTAAACTCAAATTCGACTCAGAGTCTGCTTTTTATTGGTTTCTTTTCAAAGGTAGGATAAATGCTTTCCAGTCACTGTGGGCTTTTAAGATTAAGAGAGTTGGGTTCTCAGTTTGAAAGATTGGGCTTTCCACTCCTGCTGAATGTTTTATTCATTGACTGAAAGACTGAGATAGATACAAAGCTGAGGAGAGATTTGTTTGAATCTAATACTTCTCCACTAATCATTTGTGTCGGAAAAGGAGTGCTTCAATCTGATCGGGTTGTCTTGTGATGGAACAACTGTGAAACAAGGCTTCTGCAAAGGGACATTTTCTGTCTCTCGCACAGACACCATTATATTCCTCAACAAATGGACAATTTGATCCCACTGTAGCAGGAAGATGTGTAAGTTATATGGGTTATATCGCCAGGCACCAAATTGTTTCTTTTGATCTTTGTTATAAGTCTAAAAAGTGTCATTCCTCGCTCAGTGAAGTGTAACTGAGGTTCTGAGTTCTTCCTGGTTTGATGGAGTGTCTGTCTGCAGCAAGATAGCGAGAAGATACAATATGGCAGACAACCCTGCCCTGTCTGGTTATTGTCTGTTTTTGTCCCGCTGTCTTTCTGGACACAACTGTGACTATTTTAAATGCACACAAATAGAGTTTAGTGACAGAAATAGTCAGGAGGACTATTTCAAGTTTTTTTTTTCTTCTCATTTTATGTTCGTTTTCTGTGGGTTGACTGAGGAAGTCAGACACAAAATGGTGTCAGTGAAGCAGTACTTTAGTTTGTCACTTGGCAACAAGTTAGGGTTCATATCCGCAGTCGGCTCGTTGTGGAGCATTTTATACTATATTCACTTGAATAAAAACAAGATTTTAGTCTCGGTTCAGGTTTCATTAACTAGGCCCTCTCAGGGCGCACTAACCATCATACTGTCATTTATGGGTGCGGTAGTTTTATAGTTCTTAATCCTTAATGCTAATTTTGTATTTGCTAATTTAAAAACTGCACAGAGTAATGGTACAAGAAGGAACAGCCACAGTGAGCAGCACACCTCCTGCACAACTCCTCAGCAAGGCCACCAACTCTTTTTACTTTGCTTCGCTATTGTGGGTGAAACTACCGCTGTGTTTCGACCTGAAACCAGATTGTGGTTATAAACCTTTGTTAAAACAACATGAAATTGTTTGGCTGCTCTGTAAACTGATGCACCTGTTTCTGACAAAGTAGCTGCTCAATAATTCAAGATTCAAAATTAACTTTATTGTCCCACATCATGGGAAATTTGTCTTGGGCACTGTCACTGCCCGATGTGAGTCGAGTGCAAACATTACATCTACATTGCATCTTCTAGGCTACTCGTCACAAAGTGACGCATGCACAACTCACATCAGGCAGTGACAGGCACCCAACCCACGCTGCAACCATAGTAATAACAAACAAACAAAGACAGCATGTACAAACAACAGATACTGCACAATACCATAGAACAGACCCTACTATGGTCCTGATGGTGTATCTTTGTTGCTCCCTAAGTTTTGAGTTCTGCGACATGCAGAATAAACTGTATTTCCAAATCAACTATTTAAAGGCCTATAACTTAAAAGGGCAAGCACTCTACAACTATTGAAAACGTAAGGGTCTCAGATAGGTTCACCTAATGGACATTCAAAGATTTCTCCATGTGCTGAGCTGGATCTCATTTCAGAATCCTGAAGAGTTGTCATGACAGATTATACTAACAACTTACTTGGGAGGTGAAGAGTCCACCCCCTCTTTATCTCACATACATATTAACACATACAAATGAATACAGTATACACCTACAAACAACTCACACTCAACACACTCATCACTACCCAACTGACACACTCTAACTGTTTAAAAAGTCATCATCACTTCACTTATTGTTCTGCTTTTGTTTAGAATGTGTGCAATGCACGCTGTGGGTGGTTTGATGTGTGAGCGTGCATTTTCGCCCACACCGCCTATTTGTCTTGACAACACTGGGAGTATAGTGTTTAATTTTAGAGGAAGAAAGAAAGAGAAAGCACACAGGAACTGCTGATCTACCAACTGGCATGTCGCCCAATAGAATGTCACAAACACAAAGTTCCAGGTTACTACAAACAGCTGGATTAAAAAAGGCAATATATAGTAAATAATATGTTAACACAGGAAGCAATCACTCCCTTTAAAGCTTTACAGCAAGTTCTTTTTGCAATTATATGACAATTATAAATGTATTCAGACACTGAGAGGCACATGAAACAGCAACCATGTGTGTCAGAGATGATTTCGCCGTTTGACTTTACTGTTTTTTTTAGTTGATTGTAGGAGTTAAAGCTAAAGAGACAAATAGTTTCCTCAGTTGGTGGACACCAAAATGCCAGAGACATGACTCCAAATGAATGATAATGTTGCTGTTGTATCTGCAGGTTGTGTAAATAATCCACTGCTTGCTAATGTGTTAGCCCTCGTCTGGCTATCACCAGACCAAGCCAAGCACAATAGATTTGAGATTGAGCATTGGTCTGGGGAGTGTGCTCTGTATTTTCTCTGCACAAGAGGTGTGACCAACGGGCATAGTTCAAATGACTCTGTACACAATTGAATAGTCCTTCAACCAATCAGACCAACAATCCAAGTGATGTTGAAGCAACAGCAGCATCAACGGGTTGCTACGCTTCGGTGGCGTTCGGTGTCCGTGTGTTGAATGTGAACAAGAAGCTGCTTGGTTGCTTCTCTATTGTCATTGTGTTAAACCTGCCAATAAGCCGTGCAGGTTTCCAGACCGAGCTGCAGGTTACTGGCAGAGAGGGAGGGGTTTACCCAGTCTAGTGTTACCAATTTTAACTATGTCAAACATGTAAGTGACGTTCAGGTTGTGTTGGAGTTATGCCGCCTAGTGGCCAAAAAACAACCAAAACAAATGCTAATGCGGCTTTTGTTTCTTTCCCTCCTTTATGGATGATAGTGGCCTGTGGCTCTGCAGAATAAGAAAAATATTTGGCTCTATTTTTTGGGAAATTGACATATATGCTTTTTGCAATTTGGCTGACCATGGACACCAAATTATCGTTGGCACAGCACTGTGCAATCTGATGGGAGTGGCTGTAGTGAGATTAATACTTTACATTGTTTATGGAAGGGAATACACAATCAGTAAACAGAGCTGGGACAGGCACCAACAATGCCTGGTAACGTTGGCTCCATCTTTAGAAGCAGCAGCAGACATTTTCCTAATGGGCCATGTGGGGAATTGAGTTGGCTTTGCCTCAGAGAATAGGTCCAAATATGCCTCCAAGGACAGATGACGGTGCTTTTATGAAGTAGATGTTTGTAGTAGTAGTACACTCCTCAATCACATTTATCATGAAGTGTAACATACATTTAAACACATTATATGAAAACAATAAAGAAATTAGAAGCAAACAAAACTAGCGGGAGGTCAGTGTGTGTACGTCTACCAACCAAATCCACATGCATTGCTTAATGGTTTTGATGCAGTGGAAATCAAAATGGGTACCAAAAAGCACCTGATCTACAAAACACATCCAGCTTAGTCACTACACCTAACTTAGTATGAGCATGTTTGTTTTGAGCTAAAATAACCAAACTAAACAAAATTACCAAATGAAAAGTGTTATTGCTTATCTATTTCAATCACCAGCTTTGCACCTGCACAATAATAGAGCCCACCCTCTCCTTGCTGCAATTTAAAGTTATTACCTTGGGTATCTTCCTGTCCTTATTCCATCATTCACTCTCTATCAGATTGAATCACATTTGCATCACTAAAAAAAGCAAAACCAAAACTCTCAAATATCCTGCACTGCTGAGTCCAACATTATACTGCAAAGAAACATATATTGATAAAAGAAAACACTGAGACAAAAACTTTGCCAATTTACTGCTCTGTTGCACAGAACGCTATCAATCCTATGTTGTTCCGTCATTAACCCAGGCAGTAACCCAGGCCTTTACCTAGCCTGTTCATTTTTTTTACTCACTCTTCTAATTTTCTACTGACTTTCTACTAATTCCTTAATTACTGTTCTCCAGGGGTTACACTGAGTGAAACCATCTTCCACCTCATCGGACCAACCAGGGGGGCCTCACAAGTGACTAGTGTTTATTCAGAGCAAATCAACTGCTACAGTTTTAGAGGAACATGATTTAATTTGGATGTTGTGTAGGAAACAAGCTTTTAAAGCAGGCTTACATTAGCATGACATTTTATGCAAAAATGAGTTCATTCTTAAGTTTAATTAAAAAGTGTTTGTGTACTGTAAACATGGTGGGTATTAAGTATTGATAAAGCGAGAATGCTTTTGACACACACACACGCACAAATGCAGCACGCACACACAGCCACACACACAAACAGATCAGGACAAAGTTGACTCATCTCAATTTCACAATTTAGCATGTTTGTTTGTCATGGCCAGAATATATAAGCGAAACTGAGATTAGTCCATATTGTCCCGAAGAGCTCTGGGTGTGCTACCTTTTTACCTTTTGGATATTCAACGTTGGAACTTTGGTTTACCATTACAAACAAATACCAAGACCTATAACGTCTACTTGTGTCCTCTCATCCACGGTTACATAGGTCTACCAGTTGAGACAAGTTCAACTAAGGATTGATCTTTTTCCTTGAATAATAATCATAAATTTGCGTGGCAGAAATCTCGGCCCTCAGGCTGGAACAAAACATTTTGTATTTGCTAAATTATTAAGAGACTTTTTTCTTCACCAATCAACCTCTAAAAATGAAAAGAAAAACTGGTATGTATGTATATTATACCATATCCATGATTAAATGAAACACTGGTGTGTATTATAAAAGTTGCTGTTGGGACTGGGATTAATAACCATATTATCATCAGAGTCCATAAGGAAAAAGCTAAAACCTTTGTACCACTATACGCTTGTACACTGCAAAGAGATTACTGCTGTGCAGAGTTTATATTATATAAATCTGCTGGATATCAGGTAGTCTGTGCTTAATCAATGTGGCAACCCTCTACCAGATGCAATTTGCATGGTTTAGCAGTCTGTCCTGTACGTGCCAGTATAAAATGTACTGATGGATTATTCCTTGAGGAAACAGATACCTCATTCATCTCATGAGGGCAAGATGATCCTGTCTATAATTATAAAAAAAAGACACTATAATACAATTGTAAATGTGTCTCATATTTTATAATGCAGACGAATAGAAGTGCTCTTTCATCTTGATCAGCTATCATTAATATTAACTGTCACCCTAGTTTCAGTGTATTGTTTGTAATTGCTTTTCACGGTTTATAATTTCTAAATACAGTATATACCAAAAATGCATTAAATGTCACAAATTAATTACTAAATCACAACATACTTCAACAAACAAAATTCAGAAATGTTATAAATTTAAGTTAGATCTTATCTATGACTGCAATTTACTTTCTGAAGCAACAACCCCATTGTAATCAGTTCATCTTCCTGAGATGTTGGAAAAATATGAGGATAATAGCAACAGGCAACATACACTCTGTTGCCAGTTTATTACGTACACCTAGCTAAAAGTATTGCAGTTTAATTAAAGTCCTGTAATTAATCCTGCCTGTCTGAAGGTTAAATGTAAGAGCAGTCTTTGTGTCTGTGTAGATGAATGCATTGCAGGTAATCAGTGTGTAACAGCAGCTATTAGTAATACCATTTTTAAAACAGCAGTACAGAGTATCTGCAGCATTTCACACTGTATCAGTCCGTTGCAATGTTGAATCCATACCTAACTGAGCTTCATACACAGCTTTTATATACCCTTCAGGTTGCTGACTAAGTAACCGAAAAGATGATTCTGTTTCCCTTCACTGGTTTGTTTAAAGTTTTAAGCTCTCCAACAGAAAGAGTGGAGTAGAAAGACAACCAGAAGTGGTAACAGTGAGAGGGAGGGAGGGAGAGAGAAAGGGCTATCTTAGAAATTCTAAAGGATTAACCAGTTTAGTCTATTGAATCGGTGAGAGGTGGAAGTAGCTTGCGTTGAGGTTAATGGAGATTAAACCTGACTTGCAAGTTACCATTTATCATTGCACGATAATTAAAATATTACACCCACACACATATAAGCACACACACACATAAATAGGCACACAGATTATAAGAAGGCTTATATTTGGATGCCTTCTATCAGTTTTTATTTATGAAGCTGAAATTTGCTTCATAAATGAGACACACACACACACACACACACACACACACACACACACACACACACACACACACACATACACACACACACACACACACACATACACACACACACACTAATCTGGCCCAATCAAATGCAACTGGCAGTATTTGTGTTTTGGAAGACTTATCGCTGAATTCTGTAACTCCTGCTAGTTTATCACGGGCCTGTACAGAGTGGGCTTGGGGTATAGCGTGAACCTTTGTACATGTGCTGATAAAACAACAGGTGAAAAGAAGTGGCTGTGTATCAGAGAAGAAAGTGCAAGTTTGAAATCTTTCAGTGCGTGACAGTCCTAACCACAAAAACAGCAGCCATTGTTTGTTCAAACACCACACCGGCTGCTTGTGGTTATGCAAATCGTCCTCTTTCATTAGCAAATTTGGAATCAGCATGATGTTATAGTGCTGTTACTGAATTAGATGGTTACGCTTACATAGGCTTTTTGCCTTTAATTGATAGGAAAGCATGTAGACAGGAAAAGGGGGGACATGCAGCAAAGAGCCGCAGGTTGGACTTAAACCAGAGCCGCTGCTGTAAGGACTGAGCTTTGTTACATGGGGCGCACGCTCAACCAGGTGAGCTAGTGCCCCAGAATCTCTGACTTTGACACCAGAGACTGCGGTCAGCATCCCATCTCCTACCAGCAGATAAAGTTGATTAGTTTTAACCATGATAACAATTAATAGTATTAAACAAATAACTCTGGTTGCCTAAAGGGTGGCCGATCAGAAAGGGCACGTTGTTGTCGCATTTTTATTCACAGGCAACAACCATGGACTTGTCAGTTTTACACATCATTTTTATGTACGAATTTGACAAACAAGATATAACGTGCAAATTAGTGAGCTTTAGAGGAGGATTTTGTTACTAGTCTTTATGCTAAGCTAAGCTAACCAGATGCTTACTTATATTTACCATACAGACATGAGAGCAATATTAATACTTTCAACTAAAGCAAGCAAGATCCAAAGCAAAATACTCACTGGGGTTGATCAGCTCGGCATGCCCAAACACACAATGTCCCTAATCTGGTTTTCTTCTTTCATGGTTCTGCATAATGGCTTGTCACATAATGGCAATACCAAGCTCTACTTATTTTTGGTTCACTGCAACTTATCAATTGCAATTTGTGAGCCACCTGGCATCGCTGTTGTGTGGGTGTGAATTTGTGTTTTTAGACATAGATAGAAAAAGTATCATACTGAATATACATAATGCCCAAGCTACACTACACTACTACAGCAACTACAGCAAATATAAACACAGCTCCAGTATAGTTGAAAGTACTGTCGAAATCTCATGAGAATGTACTTATTGAATGCAAGAGAAATAATTCAACAGTTTTCATTTAAACTGTAGTGTATCATCTAACAATTCCAGTAGCATCGTCTTGGCACCAGATGAAATTAATTAAATGGGCATTTGATTCCGGTGGGTAGGACTCATTCATTCATTAATTTATTATCTTCCTGAGTTTATTTTTTATGTACATATTCAAAGAAGGTTGCTAGGTTCAAAACAGGTTGCTATCATAACCATTAGGTCACACTGTGACCTAATGGTCACAGTGCGGCTGTTGCTCAGTGGTAGAGCGGTTGCCTGCCAATTGGAAGATTGGTGGTTCAATCCCTGGCCCTGCAGTCCCATGTCGAAGTGTCCGTGGGCAAGACACTGAACCCCGAGTTGCCCCCGATGCTGTGTCTTCGGAGTGTGAATGTGTATGCATGTTTATCTGATGAGCAGGTGGCACCTTGTACGGCAGCCTCGGCCACAGTGTATGAATGTGTGTGAATGGTGAATGTATCCTGTGAAATAGCGTTTTTCTAGTCTTAACGACTACTCAAAGCGCTTTTACATCATGTAAAAGCGCTTTGAGTAGTCGTTAAGACTAGAAAAGCGCTATATATAAATACAGCACATTTACATTTACTGTAAGTCTGCAAGCTACAAAACAATGCTGGATTCAAAATGCTTTAAAATTGGGCTTTTTCTTATGATGAGGATGAGGAATCATGCGGAAGGACAGTTTTCAAACTGGATTTGGCAACACAAGAAAAAAGCCATACAATCCAAAGATCTGGAATGTACATCTTGAGTACAGTTATTTTGGCCAGCAGTATTTCCATATGAGTGTAGTTTGCAGTGCTTATATTCACAAACACATAGGATGATTGATGTTGAGTCTTTTGTAGCTCAACAAGCCTCAGGCAGCAGCAGTCTCTCTGAGACTCAGTGGTCTCACTGTAGCTTCACATCTCATTTTTGAACCATCAAGCTGTCTCTCCAGTCGCACTCTATTGCATGTATTTGAACTTTGATTAGTCAGGATATTAAGGCATACCTGTGCACAAATGATACATGAGTCAAGGCTTAACACAGCTGCAGCATTTAGTTGTCAACCAGTACAGTGGAACAATTTTCCTCTCTCTGAGTTTCCTGCTCTGTTAGAATGTCCGTATCTGGATCTGACATTTGTCCCTGCCTTTAGTACTTTCACTCGCTGGCTGCCCCTCCTCCCCCGCCTTATCTTACTCCCTCAACTGACATCTCTCCACACCTCAATCTTCATTTCCTCTGTCCACTCTCTCCCCCTCTCTTTCCTTATCTCATCCTCCTGTCAGTCTCTCATACTGTTTACGTGAGTCTGTGTGTGTGTGTGTGTGTGTCTGTGTGTGCGTGTGACATCTTTGAGCCATAGACAGTAGCATGGCTGAGTGCAGCAGGCCTGGGGCCATCATGCGCCATGATGCACAGTTGGACGATGGAGACACGTGTCGCTGATCTTTCTGGTTACCATTCCGCGCTAACCTTTCCCTCTCTTTTAAACCCTCTTTCTCTCTCTCACACACACACACACACACACACACACACACACACACAGACACACACACACTCCTCTCCATTTGTTTATCCATTACGTCCTTCTGAGCCTTTTTTATGCATTTTCCTCTCTTTATAACATGTCTCTGCAGTACTAACGTCCTCCATTTACTTCCGATCATCCTCTACTCCCATTTCAAAAACACAGTGACATCACAAACACGAGGTGAATCCCCCATCCTATACTCCTCTGCTCACATTTGTTTTTTCCCTCAAATGCTGGCATCTGCGCACCAATTATCATCCCCTCTGCATGCCTTCTCCCCCGTCTCCTCTCTCTGGTAAAGGCTGAAATGTAATTATTCTATTGGCCACAAGACACTGATGCTAAATATTCTGTTTTCACTTCTGTTTAGAAGCCAAGGGCTTCAACAAATAAATTGCATTTTGCCATTCCAGCATCTACTTTCTCTGGATTGTTTCCACTTATGAAGAATCATCTCACAATAAAAAAGCTGAGAATTATATCCATGTCATACCAAAAGCAAAATGGTTACACGTGCAAATAATAGATTAAAAATAGTTTTGTTGAAAATCATGCCTTTATGTAAGTCATCGAATTACAAAAATATAGGACAAAATGACTCAAGACATTACCGCGTAATTCTTCTTTTTTTTCCCCAAAAAAATGAAATAAAGCTTTACTTACTTACTGACATTTGTGCACTCAGTGCTTTTCAAGTATGACGTTCTTGAACCTGCTTAGAACACACATTATTTTATCTAATAAACTTACTAAACTATTTTGATACACATTAGAAAAAATGAAAATATAAGATTCAGTAGCCTCTAAATCAATCAGCGAGCAACGTAAAACTGGGGTCATCTTTAGAAACTGCCCACTTGTCTCTGCTTCAACTTTAGTCTCATTTACAGTCATTTTTTAAAAGATAATTAACTTAATTTACATGTGCACAACATTTAACTTTTAGATGTATTGCAGTATGTTTTTATGAAAAGCGTATTACAGCTGTCGTCTTGAAGGCTTGTAAATGTAGAGGGTGAGACATTAACAGTAAACTTTATTATGTGAATTCATAAACAAATCAATAGAAGATAAATACAGATTATGTGCATGATGGACAGTTTTACAATGAACACTACAGTATTCAGTCAGTATAAACATTTTTGAACATTTTGAGAGGGAATACCTAATAATGTAATATGATGCAGAGCAGATTCCACTATGTGCTGCTAAATTAACACTAATTAAACAAAATCATGCAAGTGTCCCAAGGGATACAAAAAGGTTAATTTCCCCCGACCTCTGCTATCCGTGGGACATGTAGCTCTTTTAATTATCTCTTTATTGAAAGAAGTACCTATCCAAGAGCTCCAGTATTCTCAGTTTGATGGTTTTTTATTTTTATTTGGTATGTTCTCAACGGCTGTTGAACATGCTGCTGGGCGCAAATGCAAAAAACTCATTGGGCCCTAGCACAGCGCAAAGCCCACCGCAAGTGTCTTTGCTAGTTTAAGACCGACGTAGTTGTCAATTTCCCGTCCAGCGCCCACGTCGTTTAAACAGCAAAAGCACCTGTGCCCATGGCCATGCTAGTCTTACAGAGAGGTGGCTTCAGGTGAATTCTTGGCGTACAGCTATCTTGATGCAGTGGGAAGTGATTGCGCCATTAACTCACAAAAATGTGGTCTAAAGTCAATATTGCAGCATTTCATTGTTATTTTCACAGTGAATTAGTAAAATGCACCTAGGCTTATGCACACTATGCTTGTTCTTGCCTGGCTTTTAAAGGGAATGGGAAATTACACTCTGATTGGTTTATTGCAAACTAGAAAAAGTGGATTTGGACACGCCCTAAATGCACCTGCGCCATGCGCTTCACCCCGTGCGCATAAATCGTTAAAATAGGGCCCACTGACTCTGAGGTCAAATATAAAATGTAAGAAAATAGTAAAAGTGTCCCATACTGACATATTCAAATTAAAAAAAAAGAAAAAATATATATATATATATATATATATATATATATATATATATATATATTTTCTTTTTTCTTTTTTTTTTACATCTGAGTGATCTCGTCTTTCTTACTTTTGCTGATGAAACAGATGAGGAGCAGAGATGTGGAGGTGAAATGTGTGCCAGCCAGTTCAATGACTTTCAAAATCAACTGAGCTGTAGATGGTGGATGGAGCTTCTTCTATCTGCCCATCATGTAAAAAAAGACACACTAAAAGAACACAATAAACTGCTCCAGTTAGTTAAAGGAACCACACAACAGGAGTTTGTAACACATAATACACTACCCCACAGATATAGCTGGAAGATGATTTCCACATCTGGGATGACTCCTTTGTCTTATATTGTTATTAAAGCTCTTTGTCACTGTGAAATGCATGGTGAAACAATAGGTGACACTTTATTGCCACTGGGCCAAAAAGGATGAAGATAGGTATGATAATTACAAAAGGACAAACCAAGTAGTTTGAGTAGAGAACCAGATGAGAGAGATGATCTATAAAAGGCACTGTATTTAAGTATTGTCTTGTGGCCAAAAGTCAATAAAGTGAAATCAGGCAGGACCTTGGTCCAGAGGGTTTCTTGAAGACAGCAGCATCACTCAAGAAACCCCAACCTTCACAGCAGCTGCCCATCTGTGAGGAAGAAGCTGCAGGCAGATGTTGGGGCTAAACAAGCCTCTTTGCTACTGCTTTAAAAATGCCAGTTTGAAGTCAATGCTTTGAGGCTTCCTGCGGTGTGTGAGAGAGGTAGCCACTATTTCACCACAGCTAAACTCCCCTAAACTCTTCCTACCTCATGAAGTAAAGCAAGCAAATACATACACAGCATACACTGCATACACTGCAGCTCCCTATCCAGGAGCAAAACCTCAATGCGGGTGTTTGAGACGAGCTCAGGAAGGAGAATATTATCTGGTCACGACTCAGGCAGCAGGCAGGCAGGCGCACGCACACACACACGCACACACGCACACACACACACACACACACACACACACACACACACACACACACACTTAACTAAATGTTGTGTTTCTGCCATAATTCTCTAACCCATTTTACAAAGTGCTTGCTTAGACATGTTGATGCTGTCATGTGACTGCCCCTGAGTGGTGTTAAATGCAAGCATGTGAATTGTGGGTATATCTGCAAAAGGCAGCCTTCAGTACACACAGTCAGTTGCTGCAAACCCACCCACACAAGCTAACTCCTGCAGTGCATGCACATATAAAAACACACACCCAAAAACGTATCGTTGGCATGTCCCTTCTTCTCTCCAAATCTCTTTAGCGTAGCAGTAATTATTCCTTTGGAGTATGGTTTAGCTGTAACATGTGCTCCCAGCTTTATAGGTCCTCTGTTTGTCGACAGGATGGATAACTAGTTGCAGGGAGACACTAAAAAAAATGTCAAGAAGGACAAAATGTACATAATATACTTTACTATTATATATATATATATATATATATATATATATTGCACTTATATTATTTATACCTATTCCTATATATACTTATACTATTTACAGTATATCAACACACCATGGCTTCTGGAGTTGCTGGACTAATTTTGCACTAATATTTGCATTCTAGTCTTATATATTTCTATAGAAATTTCTTATTTTATTCGTTTAATTCAAATAGCTATTTTCCATTTTTTTCCCCCTCTGAGCATGTGTGTATGTACTGTTTGTTTATATGGAACGTCAAGAGGAAGCGATCTCCCGCTTGGCCTTTGCAGTTTATAGTGTCTCCATATTGATAGTTTGGCACTTACACTTACCACAGTGCTGCACGTCATGAACAAGCTATGCACCATGTGTGGTGTGTGCACATATGTGAGAGAATAGAGACACCGTAAAACAGTAAATAAAAGAGGGTTATCATATTTTTTGTGTGCTTATGAGGCCCACTACGCAGAGTGAGGACATTTCAGCCAGTTATCTACTTGAAAAGGACCATTTGGGATGAAATCAATTGATTTGCATTTTCGAATTGCAGCGAACATTGGATTCGCTTCTGGAGGTAAAGTAAATTACTCTGTGCTTTCATGCTACAAAGT
Source organism: Percina caprodes (assembly GCA_013375575.1). Lineage (NCBI taxonomy): Eukaryota > Metazoa > Chordata > Actinopteri > Perciformes > Percidae > Percina > Percina caprodes. The sequence goes on from JABXJD010000039.1 coordinate 28,117, forward strand.
GCAAATATGTGTGTGAGTGTGCTTGTGTTAACTGTGCTTGTTTCCTGCTAAACTGCACCACTGCACCTTACACCATATGGCCAAGTGAAGCATTTAAGACCTGAGAGAATTCTTATTGGGTGTTATGCTGCAGCTGCCTAAAACCCTTAAAGCCTGCAGAGTCAAAGTTAGATTCAGCCAGTCCCACTTTCCACTTGCTGTCTTTAATGCTGCTGTAATAATGACATGTTTTCTTAATACTAACAAACAGCTTCTTTTAAATGTGGCATTTCAAGTTTTGAGTGAGAGGAACAGGTTACAGCAGACACTAAATTTGGCACACTACAGAGCAAATGGTTGACAGATGCCGCTCCAGTATTGTGTACCAGTATATGTGTAGGGTCTGCAGCTTCCCTGTTGCTGAGTGGTACTTTATGTCCTCTCTTTGACGGCATGTAGCCTGCTGCAGAAAGTGATGACAAAACACTGCAGTACCAAGGTCAGAGCTGTCTCGTTGTCTAAACCACTTCATCTTCCACAAAACACTTTATCTGATTATTATTAGTGTACAAGTGGCCACTACAGAAGATCACCTTTCAAACACTGTCAAAGCTTATAATTAATAGGTGATATGAAGGTATACTGTGAGTATAGACAACATTGGAGTTAATGATTTTTGCATCAATATGATTAAGCACCTGAATTTGCATGTAATTTGCTGGATTAGACGAAAGCAGACATTGCCATATTGTTATATCAATGATTCAGTCTTAAAATTGCCATATTTCCGTACATATGTCTATCATAATCTAAAACTAAATAGAAGGCAGAACAGTTTATCTATAAAGCCCACCCCTAATATCAACAATTAAAAGTTAAAGACAGATTTTAGAGGATAAAACATATTTCCTCTTCTGTCTTACTGGTATCTTACTCACGATGGATAATGTCCATTGTCTTGTTCTGAACTTGGCCAATTGCATTATGCAACGCATAATTTACAAAACACACTTAATTTTGAAAACACTGCCTTAATCTCAGACGTTCAAATACCACATAAAAAAGTAATTCCAAAGAAACGTAAATGTTACCAACAATGATTCTCTTATGCCTCTCATGTCCTATTTTGGTGTGAATGTAAAAGAGACAACATGAGACACTCTATATATAATATCTTGTACTGCATCGGACTTTTTGTTGTAAAATAAGGTCTCACTTGGCAGCTAATGTGTGGCCAACACCAAGAGTCCGTAGTAAGCTGAGCAGCCAGTGGCTCAGGCTCCGATTCTTTGATGGATTGGTGCCTCTCATTATATGGTTAGAACTGAGACAGCAAGAAGGGAAGAGAGCAACAGACACTAAGAGATAGTTACCAGGGGAGAAAAAGCCTGGTGATACAGCTACTCGTGAGACACCATAAGTAGCTAATGGTTATGGATGGAAAACAGGAATCATACCTTCTGCTGAGCTCATTTTCCCTCTGTATTTTTTCTTTAATGTCTGTCTCTCCCTTTCTAACCATCTTTCTCTGTAATAACCCTGTTCTCCTGTCTGGTTTCTCTTTTCTCTCTATTTCCCCCATTATTTCTTATTTCCTCTGTCAGATAACCCTGATTCCCTGCTGACTTCCAAGACTAACAGTGCTTCACATTGACCCTTGCGTAATAAAGACAGGCTGACCCTACTCTTCAATTAAACAAAAGGGATACATCGAGCAACAAGACTATCCATTTAAATTCTGTTTTTGGGAATTCACAGAACCTCAGAATTAATTTGGAAACTCCCCAACCCTTTGTTTAATCACACAGCAGACTTCTAAGCCATTAGATATAGGTGCTTATTTTGTGTACAGTGCTGTGGGTACAGACAGGGCTGGCTCAAGGGGAAAAACCATCGCCCAGTCAGCTTATTGCATTGCACTACTCCTGAGCTGATGAAATTACTGTATGTGAACTTTCCGTGCAATGAGAATATAATTTAATGGCATAAGCTGCAAGACACAAGGAACACTGGGCCCCTGGCACTGTAAAGCAACTTTAAGTTTGTGAAAAACGTTATATAAATTCAATTTATTATTATTATTATTATTATGTAAAAAAACACTCGTCTGAACACATACAGTATGAGTGATGATGAGACAAACTTATTGAAAAATTATTATTGTGTTCACCACATCATCATCATCGCAACATAATTTTAATATTAATATTATTTATATTTTTACACAGTAACCTGTCAACGCAAGAGAATGTTATCTCACTCCGACAGCTGCCTTAAGGTATCATGTTACTGTAGGCTATAAAACACACAATGTGGAGTGTTAATAACAGTACAGCAAATATGTAATATATAGCAAATATGTTTCATAGGAAAAATGTCATAGATATTGTTGTCTTTGTTGACCTTCTGAGAAGCATCGACTCCTGTGACCGGCTCAGGTAAAGTGTGTTGCACTATGAGCACGTTTAATAGGCTGTAACTGTACACATATAATGTGTGTCAGCCTCTACAATGCATTACAATCTAATAAGTATGATAGACCCTGTCTCTATGTCACTGTTAGAATGGAGATAAACAGAGTTTTGGGAAGAAGTTATGAAAACTGTGCAAAACCATTGCTGTAACACTTATTTTCTTGCATTTATGTGAGAGAGAGAGAGAGAGAGAGAGAGAGAGAGAGAGAGAGAGAGAGAGAGAGAGAGAGAGAGAGAGAGAGACGCACACATACACAGCTGCTGTACACAAGATGCAGTTTACTTTATGGACAATAATAACATCATGCCCTGTGTTTGACGTCAATGATGCCTACCCTGCTGTCATTTTGTGCTGCAAATTAGTCAGAAATGTGCGATTAATCAGGCTGTATAACCATGCCAATAACCCTGGGAACTGTAATTTGCCTTTTACAGCAAATCATCCATCTTGTAAATCCCATTAGGTGGAAATAAATAATTAACACAACAATATTGAAGCAGTGAATTGTTGTGAAGAGAGGCGTGGCTGCAACCTCGACACATTACATTACATGTCATTTAGCTGATGCTTTTATCCAAAGCGACTTCCATTAAGTGCAAACTAATGGAAAAAAAAGGTACAAACTCCGGACAGCAAGAAACAAGTGAAAGTACATTAGCTTCAAATAAGTCCAACTACAAAGAGTCACATGTAAGTGCAACAGGTAACTTAACCTAAGAAAGCAGATCCTGTGACAGTGAAGCCTATTGAAGTACACTGTATTGTGCATTTGACACTACATTGTGCATATAGTGTGCTTTGACATAAGCTTGTTCCATAGTGAAATTAGCTCTTTAAAATTACATTAAGTTCCTAAAAGGTTTATTTTTAATTTGTTGGAATTGTTATTACTTATGTACAGCAGAGTAGTTCTGACCCTTGAACACGAATTTTCAATTCTTTTACATAGAACACGCACAGTATGCATGTGGCCTACTGTTATTAAACACGCTACAGGATGTAGTTGCTGGCTACTTTGCTCAGCTGTTATTAGAGTCAAGAAATGAGTTATATATGTGTGTTTGCGTGAAAACTCTCTTTTCTCTGCTGGTGAAATTATCACAGCAAGTGCCAACACTGCTCTCTGATCTCTCTCAGGAACACACACAGACTCATTCTCCTTATTCAGACGCAAAGGAGAAAATGCACGTCTGAGTCAGTCATGTCAGATTTAAGCCAATTTTATAATACGATTGTATTAAAGTGCTCATATTATGCTTTTTCTCTTTCTTTTATTGTGTTATATATCTTTTGGTGCATGTCAAAGGTGTACAAAGTGAAAAAGCTCAAAGTCCACCCCAAAGGGAGTTATCACAAATGGAAAACACTGTTCACAAACTGCTCCAAACAGCTCTACTGTAGTCCAGCCTTTACTTTTTTGTAACTCGCTTTATAATGCTCGCCTAGCTGCTAGCGTGGCATGCCCTCATACTCTGCTTCTGACTGGGTAGTAGTGCTTACCTAGCTACTGCACATGTGCAACTCCCAACAAAGATGGAATAAAAGTGTGATGCCTCACTCTAAGGCTAAAACAGAGAGCTTAACACACAGGGTGAAAAGAGGAGCTACAGCAATGTGCAGTACACCAAAGATATGTTGTTTTTTGAAAACATGTACACGTTTGCCCTTTTTGTATACATACTTTGTATATTTACTATGATTAGTTTACTTCAAACCAAGATAGCATCTATACTAGCTGTTTGGAGCAAATATGTTGCTAATGCAATGCTATTAATTAATAAGTAACTATTGAATTATTATTGGGATTGGTTGTGTATTTACTTTTTTTTACTTTTGTTATTGTGGAATTGTGTATGTTCAAAAATAATTGGCAAAAGTTGCCAGGGTTTCTCCCTTAAGGAATGGCAGTCGGAAAATGTGCTTGTCTGTCACATCAATGCCTCCTTTCAACCATACATTTTCAGGATCATGAAGAGGATTAGGGAGACCGGGATGGTTGTAACAAAGGGATAGTATCACACACACCAATAAGGGATAACATAAGAGTCATGTAATAAATTTCATGTATAACACCTCACTCCTTGATCATGCATGTGAATTTGCATGGCTGTGAGACGAAGTGTGCAGATTTTACAGCCAAAACATCAATTTTCAGGTAAGAAAGTAATTTTCGGGACAGAGTCTATATGTTGATTGGTACTAATACTGTTGAAGTTTGAATTAGGTAACTTGTATCAGGTAAGAGAGTAGGTTCTTACGTAAAATGTGAGTCATTTCATCTATGCTAATTTGAAACCACCATGCTGATACAGCTAGCTAAACATTGGCTGAAAGGGGTGGGGATGATTGTAACACCATATAAGAAAAAAGTTTGTTGTTTTACTAATTGTTAAACGTCTTCCTGTAATTATACGTAGATTATGAGCTACTTCTGACCCCCTGCTGAATGTTTCCATTTGTACGTGTAACATTCATAGGCATTATTAGAATATTTTCTTTAAGAAAGCTCTTCTAATGTTAGGATCCATACCATACTGACACTGTTCTTCATTTAGCCATCAGTGATACGTTATTTTTGTTCTTAGTGAAGCACAGGAAGATGTTTAAGTGTTGGCACATGCACAATAAACTTATATAGATGCATAGTTTGTGGTGTAGTCTCAGTTTTTAGTACTTCAATCTTACTGTTAGAATTTACTCCAGGTTGTGTTACAACATACCCTCGTAGCAGGGTAGGTTGTAGCAATGACACTCCTTGCCTTTGACATCAAATAATGAATTCTGTGATATAGTTGGAGAAGTTAAAAACATTGCTGTTTGTAGTAGCAATAGTAGTAGTATTTGTAATGAGGGTATTTTGAGTCAAACATTATGCAAGTTATAAAAGCTGATTCAAAAATTGTAACAACCATCCTTGGTCTCCCTACCGGTTGCCGTAGCAACAGTGGACTATTTCACCAGAGGTTGTGATGCTGATTGGTCTCGTTTATTGCCCGCTTAGAAATTCTGTGTGCCTCATGCGTGCATAATAACAGGTCTATCACTGAGATACTGCAGAGGAGTTAGAGTAGCACCCAAAGATAAAAAAGATCTGCAAAACTAATGACAAACAATTCCTGTTTATTTCCATTACTGAACACATCGTTCTTCCTAATAGACCTTTTTTAATGTGTTTTAGTTCCAAATAGCAGCTAGTAAAGGTGACTCTGCTGATTCAATCAGCATCTATGGCCATTCCAGTTAATCTTGGTTGATTAAGCAGAAGGTTTCCTATTATATAACAAGTGATAAATTCCACTAAACTCTACATTGCTTGGGTCTCCTAAAGTTGAACTACTAGATTTAATGGAAATATTTTGTATTATGACGGAGTCAAAAGCTTTTGTATAGTAGCTCCAATCGATGCATCTGCCCTTGCTTGAATAAGGCCTCCTTATTCTACTGAAGAGGCTATTTAAAAGAAGAGGATTGAAGAGGTCTGTTTATACAATGTGCACATGCTTCAAATCAGACCAAAAGGTCAAAATTCAGGATTATATTAAAAAATATATAACCTGAAATATCTGGCATGTCTCCTGGGGCATTGATCTTTCTTCTAATCCCCTTATTATTGGAGTTAAGTTGATTTTTACGTCATTTGTGATTACTAATGTGCAAATAATTCACTTTGAAGTGCAGCACTTACGTATACATTGACTCTCCAATGTATTCAGTTTCCAGCACGTGAGGGTAGTATAATATCCCTGTTTCAAATATTTTGCCTTTCTTAAATAGTAGTACAGTAAGCATACTACTGTCACAATGTCTGCCTCACTTGTGCATATTACTGCACGCTCTGTCATTCATCCAGCTCATTTTCATTTACCTGTTGTCAGTTTGTGCTGGTTTCTTGTTTTGTGCTTTTGTGTTTGAGTGTCTGTTATCTTAATGTTTACCTGGACCTCTGCCTGTCTGCCTTCCTGTACCTGCCTGTGTAATGTATTGACACACAATTGTTAGCTAGACTCAAATTCATTTTCTTTCTTAAAAAGACTTATTGTAAAATGGGTAATCTATTCAATATTATATAAGGCTACATTTAGACTAGATTAGATGTATGGACCATACATACTTACAAAACATGATTGGAAAATATGTCTCTATCCAAGCAAATTATTCCGTATTCAAAATAATTAACAAAAACAACACTGCAACAAAATGTTACAACTAGCATTACAGGGTATAATTAAGTATATAAGTATATTAAAGGGACTGTACTTGTTATGTTCAAAACATTAATATAGTAGTTAACAAATATTTGCTATAAAGATATAGTGGGAGTAACCACCTGAACAGTGAATTAGGTCACACTCATCTGGGTGTGTGTGTGTGTGTGTGTGTGTGTGTGTGTGTATGTGTATGTGTATATGTGTATATGTGTATGTGTGTGTGTGTGTGTGTTCTAATCTGAGCTTTTCTGTTCTTGTGGATGCATGTAAATGCACAACCCTGGAAACATCTGTAAGAGACATGTAGAAGCAATCCCAGACCACTTTCTTCTGAATATCGAGTACAGCTCCTTTAATACATGCTTAGCCTAAATTAACAACAAATGTCTCGCTTCTGGTATCCACAGACCAGGCTTTTCACCAGGCTAAATAATACCAAACCTATTTGGCTTTTCCATTGACAAAATGAGTTTTTTTTAGCTAACACAGTGCTGGTCCCACCATCCGTTAGCTTGCATTTTCACAAGGAGCAGGCTTTTCACTAAAAATATGCAGTGGCAATTAGTAGGGATGCAAATCACTGGTTACATCTCGATACGATGCGCAATACATGGCTCACAATACCGATAATAGCGATTCTGCGAAAATCGATATATTGCTAGACAATCCTGGAATGATACATTACGATATCTGTCCAACTATAAATACAAATCAGAATTTGACTACTTTAGCAGCATGCATGATCAAAACTTACCTCAGGAGATAAGAGGGTAGCGCAGATAGCAGGCTGCTGCTCGAGAAACCTGGAGACCATCCTGTAGGCGCTGTTCCAGCTGACAACAACATCAGTAATGAGTTTGTGTTGTGGAATCTCAGCATTTCTGGTTTCTCTTCAGCAAATCTGCAGCTATGGTGCTTCTGTGGAAGAAGCCGGAAATCCATGCAGTCTAGGGACGGCTGTCAGTTTTAATGCACGCTGTGACGCAAGGTTAATTATGTGCGCGAAACAACTGATGTGTTCATATCCAGTCAGCTCAACAGCTACAGCCGTATTTGAAGCATTGTCAGTAACTACAGCTGGGGGGGGGGGGGTTTAGTAAACTTCCATTCCTTCGTGGCCTTCTCGATCACCTCTGTGATATGAGCACCGGTGTGAGTCGTGTGCATTGCCCTTGTTTGCAGCACGTAGGAGTGCATTTTCTACTTGTAGTTATCAATAAAATAGGCAGTGATTGTCACATAGGACTCTGTAGCCTGTGAGGTCCAAACATCACAGTTGAGTGCAACGCTCTCTGCAGACTGGAGTTCTTTCCCATCCATCCATCCATCTTCATCCGCTTATCCGGTATCGGGTCGCGGGGGCAGCAGCTCCAGTAGGGGACCCCAAACTTCCCTTTCCCGAGCCACATCAACCAGCTCCGACTGGGGGATCCCGAGGCGTTCCCAGGCCAGGTTGGAGATATAATCTCTCCACCTAGTCCTGGGTCTTCCCCGAGGCCTCCTCCCAGCTGGACGTGCCTGGAACACCTCCCTAGGGAGGCGCCCTGGAGGCATCCTTACCAGATGCCCGAACCACCTCAACTGGCTCCTTTCGACGCGAAGGAGCAGCGGCTCTACTCCGAGCTCCTCTCGGATGACTGAGCTTCTCACCCTATCTCTAAGGGAGACGCCAGCCACCCTCCTGAGGAAACCCATTTCGGCCGCTTGTACCCTGGACCTCGTTCTTTCGGTCATGACCCAGCCTTCATGACCATAGGTGAGGGTAGGAACGAAAATTGCCCGGTAGATCGAAGCTTTGCCTGCTGGCTCAGCTCTCTTTTCGTCACAACGGTGCGATAAACTGAATGTAATACCGCACCAGCTGCTCCGATTCTCCGACCAATCTCACGCTCCATAGTCCCCTCACTCGCGAACAAGACCCCAAGGTACTTAAACTCCTTCACTTGGGGTAAGGACTCACTCCCGACCCGAAGAAAGCACTCCATCGGTTTCCTGCTGAGAACCATGGCCTCAGATTTAGAGGTGCTGATCCTCATCCCAGCCGCTTCACACTCGGCTGCGAACCGATCCAGTGAGTGCTGGAGGTCACAGGCCGATGACGCCATCAAGACCACATCATCTGCAAAAAGCAGCGATGAGATCCCGAGCCCACCGTACTGCAACCCCTCCCCGCCCCGACTACGCCTCGATATCCTGTCCATAAATATTACAAACAGGATTGGTGACAAAGCGCAGCCCTGGCGGAGGCCAACCCTCACCTGGAACGAGTCCGACTTACTTCCGAGAACCCGGACACAGCTCTCGCTTTGGTCATACAGAGATTGGATGGCCCTGAGAAGGGACCCCTCACCCCATACTCCCGCAGCACCTCCCACAATTTCTCCCGGGGACCCGGTCATACGCCTTCTCCAGATCCACAAAACACATGTAGACTGGTTGGGCATACTCCCAGGCCCCTCCAAGATCCTTGCGAGAGTGAAGATCTGATCCGTTGTTCCACGGCCAGGACGGAATCCACATTGTTCCTCTTCAATCCGAGGTTCGACTATCGGCCGAACCCTCCTTTCCAGCACCTTGGAGTAGACTTTACCGGGAGGCTGAGAAGTGTGATACCCCTGTAATTGGCACACACCCTCTGGTCCCCCTTTTTGAATAGGGAACCACCACCCCGGTCTGCCACTCCTTAGGCACCGTCCCAGACTTCCACGCAATGTTGAAGAGGCGTGTCAACCAAGACATCCCCTCCACACCCAGAGCTTTCAGCATTTCTGGACGGATCTCATCAATCCCTGGGGCTTTGCCGCTGTGGAGTTGTTTGACTACCTCAGCGACTTCCACCAGGGAAATTGACGACAATCCCCATCATCCTCCAGCTCTGCCTCTACCACAGAGGGCGTGTCAGCTGGATTTAGGAGTTCCTCAAAGTGCTCCTTCCACCGCTCTATTACCTCCCCAGTTGAGGTCAACAACGTCCCATCCTTACTGTATACAGCTTGGATGATTCTTCGCTTCCCCCTCCTAAGGTGGCGAACGGTTTTCCAGAAGCACCTTGGTGCCGACCGAAGTCCTTCTCCATGTCTTCTCCGAACTTCTCCCACACCCGCTGCTTTGCCTCTGTCACGGCAGAGGCTGCAGCCCTGGCCCGTCGGTACCCTGCAACTGCCTCCGGAGTCCTCCGGGATAACATATCCCGGAAAGACTCCTTCTTCAGTCGGACGGCTTCCCTGACCACCGGTGTCCACCAGGGCGTTCGTGGGTTACCGCCCCTTGAGGCACCTAAGACCCTATGACCACAGCTCGCCACCGCAGCTTCAGCAATGGAAACTTTGAACATTGTCCACTCAGGTTCAATGCCCCCAGCCTCCACAGGGATGCCCGAAAAGCTCCGCCGGAGGTGCGAGTTGAAAGTCCGTCGGACGGGGGCCTCCTCCAGACGTTCCCAATTCACCCGCACTACCCGTTTGGGTTTACCAGGTCTGTCCAGAGTCTTCCCCCACCCCCTGACCCAACTCACCACCAGATGGTGATCAGTTGACAGCTCTGCCCCTCTCTTCACCCGAGTGTCCAAAACATACGGCCTCAGATCAGATGAAACGATTATAAAATCGATCATTGACCTTTGGCCTAGGGTGCTCTGGTACTTTCTGCTCTGGTACTTTCTGGTTCTTTCCCAACCTTTCCTTTTTTCGTCCCATCTCGTATCACACGAAGGACAACGATATAATGCCCTATCGATAATTTGTCTCACTCCTAGTAATTAGATCATAGAATTAATTAATAACATAGCATCATGAGAAGGACCAGGGCTCCCAACTTTTCAATTTAGTTTGGAGTGAGGTAGTAAAATGACCTCCGATTTGACATCATGGCCAGCAACCCTTTGAAGGAAAACCAATAATGACAGTTCAAGAATGTGGAATTTGTCAATGTGATACAATGTAAATTTAGCTAAATTGAAATACAATTTTCTCTAAAATAAAATTAAAAAGCTGGTTATATTTTTTATATATTTTGTTTTGCAATCAAAATGTTTTATTTAAACAAATAAGCAACAAAAGTATTTTTTTTTGTATGTATCTTCAAGTATAATTGTATTAAAGGGGGCCAAACGGCAGATATATTCATAGGTCTACACATTCCTTTAAGAATATTTGACAGAAGAATGTCAAATCTCCTTTGCTCCTTGTTAGCTTTATTTAGCACCATTCACATAACCATTCATTCAGACTGTACTGCCGCCTCTGGCTTATTGGTTAGATTATATTTTTGGGAATAAAACCACTCAGGCTCGTTTAGTTTAGCAGCCTGTTGAGGTGTCAATTTATGGAGATAGCAGAGGCAGTAAGTGCTGTGCTTATACTGTATAATTGTCTTTACAAAATGTCTGCCACAGTGGAGAGCAGGGAAAAAACAGCACAGTCATGAAAAAGTAAAGGAAAATGTACATATTACTTAACAATGCAAAGAGGGGACAATTTTACTTTGTGCTGCATTTACATGAGCTTTTCTTAACATAAATGTAATGGGTGATCTTTAGGCCTAACAGGCCTTAGGGATAAAGGTCTTCTCAATACTGGTTACTTGTCAGTCAGTATTGACATAGCCAGAGCCACAAATTTGCAATCACTAATAGCCTGGTCTACTGGGAGCAAACACAAGCCTTCTGTTTATCTAGGTACTCCTTACAGAAACTGTATGGGATAAATAAGCATATTAATTATAATGCCAAATAATAAAAAGCTACACAATAAAACCAGCATATATTTTTACAATTTAAACTAAAATCCTCCAAACTAAACAACAAAATACATACTTTTTTTATTGCAAAACCTGCTTTCTGACCTGACACCACTATAGGCAGGATCACATCTCTTCTCAGTGTCTTCCAAAACAGTTGCATACATTAAAATAATTATTTATATGACCGCTTTCTGATCTGCCACGGCTATAGCTAAGGTTTGGTTTGGTAAAACTTGGTTATGGTTAGGAAAATATTCAAGTTTTGATTACCAAAGATTGTGTTTTGGGGTCGATTGTGACCATGATAATAAGGACAGCACTGACAGTGACAGGAACATGCCACCGTTTGTTGAAATGGGCTTATCACAGTCTCCCCTGTAGATAGGTAGGCCAACACATTCTTTGTCCCAGTGCATGCGTTGTTTTAGTTCAGTGCAACACCAGCAGTGCTGACACTAGTTAGCTTAGCGTAGTGAATGGAATCCTAAGTTGCCGGTTAGCATGTTGGGAGTAAAAGTGAGCCAACAAAAAAACAACAATCAATATCTGCCTATGAAATCATCTAGTCATCCAATCTGCATAGCTATTTGTACTCATTGTGAATGTGCAGGCCACAAGAAATGAGTAGGTTGTTGTTGTTTTTTCATTGACTCACTTTTACTCACAACATGCTAACCAGCAACATAGGATTCCATTCACTACGCTAAGATAACTACCGGTGGTGTCACCAGATTAAAACAATGCATGCACTGAGACAAAAAAATGCATTGGCCCACCTATCTACAGCTAGGGGAGACCGTGAGCCCTATTTCAACAAACGGTGGTGTATTCCTTTAATCTTTTAATACATGAAAAGTCTAAAAATGGGAAAGATTTCCATTCCAGTGGTTAAATGAATTGGCCACTAGAGATCCTTGTAAAGTTAAAGGTGAACATAGATCATAATAGTCAAACAAGTGATGAATGCTATTGTTTATTCTTGTGAGGACAGCTGCGTTTGAACCTCAAAACAGACTTGAAGACATACTTTCATCATTGTTTTATCAGTTTTGAACTTAACCATCATGTCCTATTTGGAAGTTACAAGGTAACACCTACACACACTGGAGTTGTTTCTGTATAATCCCTTGGGCTAGAAACACCACTGATCTAGTAACAGCTGAGAGGTACAACACATCAGGAGGTTGAAACCAAGAGGACCCTATAAAGTTTACATAATATTGCCACCAGCTGTAATAAGGTTAGTTATCAGTGTGTGTGTGTGTGTGTGTGTGTGTGTGTGTGTGTGTGTGTGTGTGTGTGTGCACCTGTAGCTGAACCATAATGCCACAAATAATTCTGAATAATGGCCATGAAGTCAAAACTACATTGAGTGTATATCTTTAGCAAATAACATTTAACAATGACCTGCTTTATTCCCAATCCACATTTCTATAACGTGGTCAGCAAAACAGCATATCACCGAAATATGCTGTTCATTCATTGTTCACTTGTTTTCCTATCGTGTATAATTAGATGACAGAAAATACAAACAGACCATGAAGGTGCTTGTAAATTCATGCGTGTGTGCATGTGGTAGATGTGCATGTGCATGTTGCTCCACCTCCCCACCTGCTCTCACTGTGTACTCCTGTGTCTGCTGGCTATTGAGAAAATTAGAATTACTTTTTTTAAACACACGCATGCATGCAAGCACACAGACATGCACAAACCTAATAGTCTTGTTCAAATTCAAAGAAGGTCGTCATCGTCATACTAAAAAAGTGAATGATTTGTTTCTCTTATTATGTAGTTGTTATACTTCCTAGTCAGAGGAAACAGTTTCAAATGTTTCAACTCAGTATGCTCTCAAATACCAACTAGATAAAGCTTCAGTCACCTGGGGACGAGACAAGCTCCGTTCAAACACGCATTTCCCGAAAAACCTTTAAGGTACTGGCTACTATTTTCGCTAAAAACTCTGCGTTGATATGTCAAAACCAACTGCAGCCAAACAGTCTGATATTTATACCCGAACACGCAAGACTAGTACGACGATTGGCAAAGCACCTCCGCCAAGCCCACCAAGCAACCTGGAAGCTAACGCTAACTACATGGCTAATATAGCTGAAGTGTTAAACGAGCTGAAGTCACTTCGGCAAGACTTCAAAACAAAGCTGGACAACATTGACACCCGGTTGACTGGCATGGCAAACTCAATGGCAGTGTAGGAGTGCAAGGTGTCTGAGATAAAGTGAAACGTCTCCTCTAATACAACACACATCAAAGAAGCTGAATGCCACATACATGATGCTGAAAATGCAGCGGTTTAGAAAAACCGAAACGGCACTCGAGTCAGCCACCAAACAAACCTATCTTGAGTCCAAGACAGACGATTTGGAGAACCGGGGAAGGAGGAAGAATTTACGTCTGTTTGGTATACGAGAAGGGGCCGAGGGTCAGCAGACTTGGAGGGACTTTATATCTTTGGGGGAGATTTTAACTGTGCCCTCGACCCAGTGCTAGATAGAAAACAGACTAGACTATTGGACTTTGTACTTCTTCAAGCCAGGAGGGCTATTGCAAGCATGGGAGCACCATCACTGTGTGATGTGTGGATGTGTGGATAAAGGGACAATTGCAATGTATTGGTCTGGAAAGACTAACCTACATTGCTAAGGGCAAGAGGAAAGACTTTGTTAAACTTTGGGAACCGTATATGAATATAATCAGAGATATAAGGGTGGGCTCTACCTGAAAGAAAATTGTAGATGATGATGGAAAATATTTATTTAGTTTATATTTTACAACAGATTGGTGCAAGGTGATGAGGGTATGCGTGTGTGAGTATGTGTGTTTGGGTAATGTGAATATCTGTAGTCTTAAATTGTATTGTTACTGTATGTTGTACTATTGGGTTGTTCTAAGAAAATGACTATGAATATATTGTGAAAAAAACAACTAGTTAAAGCTTGAGCTTTAACTGCAGGGCAATTGGGTGATATTCACCATCATCCCCCGCATCGGAGGTACGCATTCGGAGAACTGTGCGACAACTTACAGTCAAACCAACGAAACCCTCTGCTTTGAGTCATAAGTCAAAAGTCAACCGTCCGAAATAATCTCCTCTGATGGATAATTACGCAATATAGGTGGAAAATACACTCACTGGTATTCAGGCACACACTGCAGAGTACACATATTCAATGGATAAACCGAGAGATAAAGAAAAGGAGAGCAAAAGGAAAGAGTGCAGATGTGGCCTTTGGGCTGAAACTGCTGAATCACCACGTCTCTTTCCATTACTTCATCACATCAGGAACCCGGAGCAATTTCTCTGGAGCCACACACAGAGAGACTACCATGATAAAAACGCAGAGAGGGGGAAGCAAAGAGGAAAAAGGCGGAGAAGAACACCCGACAAGACAAACAGGAAAGAGCGTCACATAGACGTCCGCTAAAGGAAGATTCCTAGATCTTCTCCCTCTATCTTCCATCATCCGCCCCCGTGTGCTGAAGCCACTTTGAAAGGCCACACACACACCCACACACCCACACCCACACACACTGTTGAATAGAAAAGGTTTTATTTGAGGAAAGGTGAATGAAGGTACAAAAAGAGACAAGAGAAAGAGCAAGAGAAAGAAAGCCTTATTGTTTCTTATTACGATCATTGCTATGTTACGTAAATCATTCCCTCCAACTAATGGCATCCTAAATATAGAAATCAAATGTGCGCTCATTTTGCACAGAATTTGTGAAGTCATTGAAAATGACATGAAGGATAGATCATAGTAATTTCACGATGGGATGATCACCTAAATGTCTGGCTTTACGCTGATTGTATCCATAAAAATCCATAAAGGTTTTTTTTATAAAATAAAAACTATTTGTGTGTGCAGATACAAGCAACGTCAAACAGACGCGTCCTCTCATTTCTGATTGATTAGAATATAGCCTTGATGAGAATGACATGAAGAATCTTTAGAAGAAGTTTATTGTATATTATTGAAAGTCTCAGACCACACTCTGTGCTGAGCGTAAAATCAATAACATTTAGCAGAATGCCTCTCTGGCCTGGATGCTTTAAATGAAGCTCTGTCTGCAAGCCCTCAAATAAACAACATTAATATTTATGATCTTTGGATGATTGGATGAAGTATTGGTTACAAAGAAAATGGGAGGAAATTTGGAAATAATGCCAGTGAAGTTGTAAATTCATTGCATTACATTTCTTAAATGTTAAATTTCATTACTTACTTGGCACCGTTGCCCTGAAACAAGTCTGCATATGTATTACAGGATTTAGGATTTAGGCTGTTCTGGTGTGGACCAGGACAAAGATGTGGCAGACATTTTGCAAGAACCTGAACATTTATTTCTACATTGGCTAGATCTACACATATTTCACAGCATTCACTTAGCACACATTTGTAATGTGAGATGAATTAGCAGACACCGCCAACTTAATAGTCACCGCCTATATTCTTGAAATGTATTTTATATGTTGTTTATTTAGCTAACCTAATGCTTGTTTTTTTCATATATTTTTCTTCCTTAGGTGAGATTCCTTCAATAAGCCCCTAGGCTTTTTTTAATCTCACCTGCACAATCTTTATTTTATATTATTTTCTTTTCTTGTGTTACGGTTGTCTTGACTTTAGTGCGCAAAGTAAACAAATTCAAATTCAATACTTATTTCTATGCATACTGCCCATGTCTCCCATATGTGGAGCAATCAGATCCCTTCCTTCTAAAACCACACTACATAATGTAAGTCAAACCACATAGTGGTTAGTGGTGGTTACACATCACTTAAAATGACTATCGTAGGTCATGAGAGGTTTCAGCAATGATATGCTACAGTGATTGTAAAGGGCAACAATCTGATGGTAAAGGCAGCTAAGGAATAAACCTTTTCTGGAGGAATAAAGTCTTAAATGTCTTTTTTCAGGCTATGTAGAGTAGTTGGCACTTGCTTATATGCCGGAAGGTGCAAAGAGGTAGTCAACGCAAACCTGACTGAATATATGTCAGATATTATATCCATGATCAAGTCTGTAGTACGGTCAATATATATTCTGTAAAAACAGCTATGCATTCAAACGACAAAATTCGTCTGCAACAAACAAGATGCATTTTCAAATGGAAAAGAGTCAACTCCCCAAATCATTAGATAGCAAATATCCTCAAACACTTGCAAAGGTCACAAACCAATCTCCACTCAAGGCCTACAGTACTTGCTCGCTTGTTCTGGAGCTTTTGACCATTTCACACATTCTTAATCAGCAGATGGAGTTTGCTCATTTGTCACTGAACTCATTGACGTTCAAACTCTTAACGATTGTCAGCTCCTAAGGACTTATCTTCCTTGTTGGTTAAAAGCTTAAAAGACACTTCATTCTTTACCTTTGAACCAGCAACAATCTCAACTCATGGTCCACTTACTCAATTGTTCTGCTATGCGTTTACCGTATCACATTTTTTGTTTGCAACAGTAAACACACCCAGTTTTATGTGAGATAGTACCCAATAATTGCCAAAAGACAACACTCGAGAACATCTATTAAATTAAAGAGGTCAGAATTGTTGCCACTATATCACATATCCATCCAATCCAGAGCTAAGAAGATGAAATTACACCGACATAATGACAGCAATGAACAGCTGTAAAATCCATCATCATCCACCACACAGAAAGCCTTTAAAGCCTGAAAATGTGATTTGCAGAGACAGAAAGCAGCGAGTAGGATAGCAAACATTATCACACAGCCAAGGACTAACATGTCACTTGTGTTGTGTGATGTTTTATTCAGAGCTTCAGTGCTCTTTTATGACTATATGATGTACGAGTTGATAGTGTAAGGATAATATCCTGTTAGCAAACGTCCTGTCAAGGGATGAAAACACTTACTCATAGCTCTCTAACATAAGCATGCACGTACATGGCATCATAAAAGGTTTACATAAACACACAAAAACAGAGTAAGGTAGCAGTGCGGGGTGGGGGTGGTTGGTGTGAATTCGAACCCCAGAGAAAAGCTGTCCTGTCTTTTTAGATCAATGGAGCGCTTTCTACTTTTGGAGCAGCTTTAGTAAGAGGAGGGAAAACATTTTAATACAAAGACAGAGAAAATGATTCAAGAATTAATGAATCAGGATTCCTGTGAGATTAAAATCAACTGCAATGTGTCAGTCATCGTTAGGCCAATGCACGCACACTTAACTAAGTTTTTTTTTTAATTAACAGTAAATCATATTCCTTCTGGCTGACTATAACCCAATCATTTTTTACACCAAATCTGAAGAGCGTCCCAAAAAAAAAAAAAACAGAAACAGCGTGCCAACTAACACAACCAACTTCCCATCAGTCAGTTTGCCAACACTCAAGCCATCGTTAAAGTCTTTTGAATCTTAACACTTACCACTCATGCTGGGGCTCATCAATGACCAACAGGATCTTGAACTTCTTGGAGAGCGAGGGAGATGTAGCAGACTGCTCCACAAACCCGGCGGCGGATGCCGCCGTCTGTTTGACCACATTGGTGATGGAGCTGATGGAGCTGAAGGAGCTGAAGAAGCCAGATGAGGAGGAGGAGGAGGAGGGCTGGCCCTGTTGAGGCTGCTGAGCCGGCTGGCTCGCACGGCGCTCCTGAGCTGCGGGGGAGCCGGCGGGTGCCTGGGCCGGTGCTGGACCTTTGGTTGGGGACTGGGCAGGCGCAGGCACCGTGGTTGGGGGTGCACTTTGCTGGGAAGGGGAGGTGGCGGTGGGGGGAGGAGGAGCAGCTGGGTCAGGCCTCTGAAGGTCTGTCATGTAGCCGTTGGGAAGGTTGGACATGAAGCTGCTGTCAGAGAGACGGCGTCGAAGGAAGTTCATGATTGCGCTCAAAAGGTCGGTGTTTCAGGCGGTTGGTTAGTTGCTCTCCAAGTGTGTCTCTTGAGCTCTTGGCTGAATGGAGTGAAAGTAGAGACAGGCAGAGATGGTTACAGAGAGAGAGACACACACACACACACACACTGATCAGAGGTTAGATGAATGACAGAGAGAAAATCAGTCCAAATAGTTGGGTATCGGTGATAAAGAGCTGCTTCTGAGTTAAAGGAATGGAAAGCAGGAAGGAAGAAAAAGGATGGATGAAGCAATGGATACAGCTCTGGTCCAGTCTTCAAGAGACAGCTCCCCAAAGCGCAGCTAAGCCAGCAAAACGTGCATGTATGTGGTGTTCCTCCTCCTGAGCCTCACGCCTCCTCACAAATGCGTGTCTGTGACGTGCGAGAGGGGCGTCTGAGAGAGAGAGAGAGAGAGAGAGAGAGATGTGTGGTGCAGGTGCTCTCCCCCCTCTGCTCTGCCTTCCTGCGTCCTGAGCTGCTGCAAGCTGAATGCACTCAAGAGATGCTTCTCTCTGCCTATCTCACCCTTTCACTCACTGTCCTTTTCCTCTTGCTCACTCCCTCTCTCACTCGGCACACTCACTGACTCTCTCCCCCTCCCCCTTGCCTCCTCCTCTCTCTTGTCATCATCCTCCTACATCATAGGCTACGTCTGTGTGTCGTGCTGCAGCCTTGTAGCACTGCGTGCCGTGTGCATCGACTGGAAGGGGTTTCCTGCAAGTGCGCACTAGGTGGAGTTCAGAGATGGAAACACCATACACCCCTGCCCTGCAAGCCCCACCTCCTTCTTCCGCCATCCTTCCATCCATCTTTATAAACCTCTTTCTCCCTCGTCCCTTTTCCCGCAATTGTGGGCTGATGTACTGTATGTGCTGACACATTTTCTAGTAGATCAATTCTCATGGAGCTGAAAGAAATCCCCCCCCCCCTTCCCCTCTGAGAATCAGCTCATGGCAATATTTTGCCATTTTAAGCATTTGGCATAATGGAGGGCAGCGTTGATTTGTAATTCATACCAATATGGTGAAAAAGCTGAGGTAGAGGATAGCAGGAAGAGGAAGAGGACAAGGACAGAGTTTTTTTCTCTCTCTCTAGTTTTTTTTCCTTTCTGATTTCATCAGTCAAATGATTCCCTCTAGTTAAGTGGAACGTGTTGCTCCTTGCTGTTCTGCAGCCTAAGACAACAGCACACGAAGGTAATGGTGGTGCTGACTAAGTCCTTTTACACAAAACCTGGTGTGCGCTGGGCTTTGAGGTAGCACAAGCTCACCAGTAATCAGATCATTATTGTTGCAGTAAGATCTTCCTGATTATTTTACTTAAGGACAATGTAGCATCAGCATGTAAAGCAGCAACATCCAAGGATTCCTAAACGGTAGGTTTCTATAATGACTATAGGAACTGTTTAGCAAGCAAATTACAAATTACAACCTCGACTTTCTAGCAGAACACTCAAAAACATGGATGACGAATCCAATACTAAAATACATACATTCTTTTCATTTAAGGAGTAGATCCAGTTCCTTTACTACACCACGTGGGTCTTTCACTTCTTATTCCTAAACAAACATATCCTCCCTATGCCATGGCTTCATTATGCAGTCACTGTTTAAGGGCATTAGAAGAGCAATTCTCCAAATTCCAGCAGCAGCAGGATGCGTCTAAAAATAAAAACGCCAGAAGATGACAGGACAAAAAGAGGGAGAAAGGAGATTATTTGAGCAAAAAGAAAATCCCACACATTTGAACCACACAAAGAAAAACAGAAAGACTGCAGTAGAAGAAAATATAGACTTACAGTACATCTATCATGTGTACAAAGGGCAATTTATTTTTTCTTAACCCTCATGTTGTCCTCGGGTTAAATTGACCCGTTTTCCTATATCAATGTTATTCTTAACTACCCAATTGTAATAAACCAAAATAACATGATTGATTCCACACAACGCTCTTTGGGGTGATTTTATTGGGTAACATTGGGGCATTTTATTCAATTTTATAGCATTTGAAAAAAATTGAAGTGGTTTTGAAATAATATTGAGTAAAAGTTGACATATTCCAGTCTGTGATTATCCATCAACTTACATTCCTTTAATTTTAGACTAGATAATTCCTAATTTCTGCTTTTCTAACTCAAACTTTAGGTATAAATTATAAAGGTTTATTGACCATAAGTTCCAAAAATAACTGTAAAACTAAAGGTGTTATGTAGTGTTGAAAACGTCAAAAAAGTGATAAACATTGAAAAAAAAAGCGTCAAAAGTGTTGAAAAAAGGGTCAAAAACGTTAGAAAAAGTTAAAAACATTGATAAAAAGCGTCAACAAAAGTGTTGATTTTCAACTTTGGCGGGAAGACAACACAAGGATTAAACGATGTAACATTTTTACAAATTTATAAATATTCTCCAACCCATTTATCAGATCTGACTTTTCATTTAGCATCAAGCATTGACATTTCTATCTGAAATTGATGAAAATGATGCCAATGAAGGGCTGCTTTTCAGCTGTTCTCTAAAGTTTAAAGTCTAAACCACTCATATACCCATATCTCTTTGAACCTCAGCCATTTTTGAGTGACTCATTATTAGGGGTACCATTTTACACAAGCAAGGAGCGAGTGTCTCATAGATTACTGGACAATATTGCAGTGTTGGAAAGACAAAAACTATAAAGTCCAGGGTGCTCAGGAAGTTCAGTCAGATGTTTGAAGGTGCTCTTTGGGGTTGGTAATTCAATTAAGTAGAAAAAAGGGAAATCCAAGACACTGTTCTTCAAAATTATTTAAAAAGCCTTTATTTTACTAGCTGTTTTTTGCAGTGTATTCCATCCGCCACAAACACTCACTTTCTACTCAACCCTTCAGTTTAGGATTTAACAGCTTAACATCAAACTGCTAGATGTGGACTGTGCTTTTAAATCTATTAAAGACCAATGCCTCTAGGGTGCATCGGAACTAATATGATGTGACACAAAATGTGCTGACTGAACAACAAAAAAAGGTGAAACCCTTTTTCTTGTCATAAAAGAAATGACAAGTCCAAAGAGACATGTCGGTGCATAAATCTCTTTTTAGACTCTCTCTACTTTAGTAAAGACAAATGTAGTTCCATGAAAAAATAAACTGACCTGTGTTCAGTCCTCAAAGACTCTTTTGAACATGCACATTTGTAGTCGTGATGAGTCGAGCCCAGTGGCGTTGTTAAGTCAACCAGAGGAGCCGAGTGAGTCACAGAGCTGCAGTGTGAACTGTAGCAACATCCTGAGCTCATCCTGGCCTACATGTTACATGACACACATACACAACCCATATCCCATTTCCAAACAGTCATTATATAACATATGTGTCCATGAAATTATGCAGGCGACAGAGTCAAAGAATCAACTGTATTAGAAGGATACTCTAGTGTTTTTTAGTGTTTTCTAGTGTTCTCTTTTTTACAAGAAATGTAGAAAGACACACTGTTATAGCATTATTAGTGTTAACCATCATCTCCTTTGAAAAATGACTAAAATAGATTATAGCCCCCATGAACCTTCCTCATGTTTCCCCCCTCTTTTGACTTGTGTGTGTTGGTTGTTGGATATAGTGTAGCTATATAGCTTAGAGCTTAGAGAGAAGAGTATGATAGGATCTGCTTTGTGCTGCTGCGTTGGAGGTGACAGTAAGAATTCACAATGCCAGGACCATCACTACCCTATCAACACACTCACATGTGCACATATACTGCAAGCACAGACTCAAATACATGTGAGCTTACACATTATCACTGTTAAGGCCAGTATGCGCATGCGCGCGCACACACACACCATTTTGCAACTGAGTAAGTATGGGGATGGTAAGAGGTACGTGTTGTTTATGTTCATCTGGGTAAATGCTGCTTTGGGGGAATTTGCTGCCGATAGCCTTTCAAGACACAACACAAAATTCAAGATTCAAAATTGCCATGGCAACAAGTAAAAACAAAAGTTGGCTTGGGAAGCACAACAATGAAAGCACTACAGGAAGGGTGGGGGGGCTTATGAACAGCAGTTATGGTGGCAGAAAGTGATTGCAGCAGTTACAGGTAAGCTTTCAGGTCAGCGGTGCAGCAGCAGGCGAGGCAGAGCTTAAATCTAACAGCATATTGCAAAGCGTTTGTTGGAAATACAACATGACCCAAAATATGTGGTATTACACACTAACATTTCACACACATCCCTCTATAACGGAACCTTTTACATGTGACCCGGTCCGTACTATTTAAAGGTCCCATGGCATGAAAATTTGACTTTGAGGTTTTTAACATTAATAAGCATTCCCCAGCCTGCCTATGTCCCCCAGTGGCTAGAAATGGCAATAGGTGTAAACCAAGTCCTAGATATCCTGATCTGGAATCTTACTCCTTATGAGGTTATAAGGGGCAAGGTAACCTCCTTTCTCTACTTTTCCAGCTCAGAGAATTTGCCCCCACCCCTTTCCTCCTCAAAAGCTACAGACTCAGAAATGGCACATACTAGGGAAAGCTCATTGTGGGACTGGCTCTAGTGGCTTAATTCTGCACTAAGGCTGAATTTTGGAAAAGAGACTTCAGATATGGTATTAGGGGACCACTAAGGTCTACATAAAAGCATCTAAAGATCACCATGTCAAGGGACCTTTAATATAACACCGGTTTGTACTATTTAATATAACATTATACACAAATAAAAGACAATGATGGCAATAATCTGTCTCGAAATTCTCATGATCAACAGGAACCAGGTTGATTTTTTTGGAAAGCAAATATGTTAAATACTACAGAGATAGCACCATCAAACAATCATGCAGCTACAGGTAAGAGGAAAATATGTATTTTTGATTTTGGGGTGAACTGTCCCTTTAAAATATTATGTTAACTTTGATGTTGTCACTGCTATCATGAAGTAGTCCCAGGCTCAAAATATATTGCTGTAAGCAAAATTAAGTTTAACCAGCCATTGACCCGACATCAACTGTATAAATTCTTAGGGTCTTAGTGTCAACAAAGATATTATAAGATACCCTGTGTCTCAAATGTGCATTTCAGCTCTGCTTCTGACTCCCATATTATTATGTATTACTGGCTTACTCTCTGCTCAGTGACACTGTAACCCTTTAGTGGAGTAGGATAAAAGCAGCTTCTTCTGTTTGTCTTGTGGGGGCCTGGAGCAGCTGTGCCTCTACAGAGGTGTGTGTGTGTGTGTGTGTGTGTGTGTGTGTGTGTATTTTCTTTTCACTTACCATCCATCACTAGGCATGGGCAGCAATGGCAATCTCCATGGCAACAGGCGTGCAAAAGCTGAAAAGATTACCCTAGGCAAGGCATGTGTGTACATGTTTGCATTTGTGTTTGTAGTCACACACATCTGGGCTCATGCGTCACTATCAGGTGAGCTTTAAAGTGCTTCAGAGGATTTGCACTATTCACTGTAATCTATATTCCTCTTCTTGTATTTTTATTTTAATATGCCTGCTGAAATTCATGAACACTAAGAGACTGACTGATTCATGTTCAAACAGTTAACTGCAGTCTGGGTCTTTGCCAAGCCATACCATTATAGCTGCTCACATCCACACTAACTGTTCCGGATGTGACCACTCAAAGTCAAGGAGAGGTACTGTAAAATGTAAATCATGTGCCACTTTCAGACCAATTCACGGGATGGAAACATTGGCCAAATGACTTCAAACTAGAAAATCAAATGTGCAATCACCAGTGAAATTGATTCATTTTAATTAGGCTTGTTGTTCTTGTTCCATACAAAAAGTTACAAAAGGCTACCTTCTCTTTCATTCCAGTCACTTCACTTTTCCTTTTCACACTGGCCCACACAAACACTGTGAGAAAAGATTAAGGTGTGATGGCAGAATTCTCACAGTGGTAAGCAATATATATTAACAAGCCTTTGTTGCTGCTAACAACCAGTTTGCTGTTGCTTTACAAGCTTTACAAAAGTAGACGAGTGGTGGACTCTGCTTTAAAGACTAAAAACTGTGAAATCTGTGAAAACTCCTATTATTATTAATATTATTATTCTTTGCCACAGTGCCTGTGTTAATCCCATGTCCCTGTATTGGCAACACTGAGCATGAAACATGTTATAAATTTAAGATATTTTAGTCCTTAATTTTCACATACAGTTAACTATAAAAGTGTCTGTAATTGATATTTTTATAATAATGTATCAAATGGCAATTTGAAGACAATGTGTCAACTGTCACTTCTCTTGCTCTCTCACCCAAGTGAGGGAGCATTTACGTCAGAGCTGCCGAGCTAAGGATGTAATTAAGCAAATAAATCAAAGCACAAGTAGTTTAGTAATATCCCCACAGGAGTGATCTTAATATAAAATCCTGAGTCCTGTTTGTCTGAGGCCTAGACAAACATATCACAATTCTCTGTCACAATTTCTTTCTCACGAAGTGTAATGCTTATTGCACACATGAACTATGACAAAACAAAACAAATTGGCAGTACCAAACATAGATTTTTGGCACCTACAGCCCATTGTGCATCACCACAAGCTTGTAAACATAGAGGCCTCTTAGGCGCGCTTTAAAACCTATTTTATACAGTCTATGTTTAAAACTCAAAGAAGAAAGTTGGCTCATAAAATTAAATGAGAATTAAAGTCATTAAAAAAAAAAAATCTAAGATTATTGATTAATCATGCAGGCCTAATTGCTGCCACCTTCTACTGTAACATGACTATTTAGTGTGATATCAGACAAGCAATACCTGGGTGATTTTGTGGAAAAAATAGACTTTTTAAAGTTGTGAATCAGTTCAGAATCTTAGAAAATAAGAATCTCGATTCTTACATGAATCAACTTTTTACAACACACCTATTGCTTATAGAGAAATATAACCCAACTCTGCAGCTCCCCTCCGTTTTTTGTTGAGATTTTACAGCTTGCAACTTATCAGCCTTGTTTTAACCTGGCTGACACACAAAGTTAACCACTAGCTGGTGAACGTAGTCGCTAAGTAGTGGAGACAGAACTAACAGGAGAGTAAATAATGGACTTACAGTACTATAAACACAACTCCAAATGTTTTCTAACCTATCCCTCATATCCACCTAATAACTTAATAAGATGATATTTCGGCATTATGTTAAGCACTAATGATGTCCCCAAGTGGCAAGCAAATAAATAAATAAAATGAGTTAATGCAGCTTTAATCAGCCGTTTTAGTTTACCTTTCAATATGTTACTTCACAAAATGTACGTTTCAAAACTATAACTGAATTAAGACTGTTTCACCTTGAAAATACATAACAAAATACTATGAGGATGATAATATATAGATTCACAAGGTAATACCGCAGCACTGATTCTAAAACACAGGATGAAATAGCTAGAGGCAAGCAGAAAGCTTATATGGGCTAATGTAGCCTATAGGCATTAATACAATTTTATGTTGAACAAATGAAAAAGAAAATATTCACTGGTGCTTCAGTTTTCCTAAATTAAGGCACTTTCACATAGTGAATGAGCTAGTTAGTCAGGATTTAGTGACCTTATCAATATTCATTTGGCTGAAATGGCTCAAGGCAATTGCTAAGATAATATTTGTCCTACTCTTGACAATCCTACAATGGGCTGCAGACATATCGCTGACATATCATGATTCTACATTCAATATTAATTCATTCAAATAGATGTGGGCAGTGGGCCCATAAGAAGAAGACTGATGACGGCCTCAGAAGCTTTTTGGCTTTTACTGCTGCTTGATCTCACACTCAAGATTAATTCCACTTTCACAGATGTGCTAGTGTCTTTTGATTTGAAGCAGGTATTATATTTTAAGCAAAGCAAGTTTTCAAGCTAACAAAAACTAGAAATTGGAGGTTGCATGTTTTTTGCTGTCATAGGTTTTATTTTGGATCTTCAGCAGTTCAAGCCCAAAACACTGCGGCCAAAATGTGACTGGATCCTGACAGGAGCAATCCCTGTTATCATCTCATTGATTTCGTTTTACAAGATGTGTAATGCAATATGAATTTAAACACAAAAATGAATCTTGTAGACAGAAAAAACCTAACCTATTTTCATGACTAGCCCAATAAAAAACGGGCTTTTTATGATTGTTCAAGTTAGTACTTCACATGCGGCTACTTTGCTTTATGCAAAAAAAACTTCAGGCACCAAATGTACAAAAATATATATCGTTGTATATTTAAATACTCTCACAATTATTATTAACTTCTGAAAAATAAATGCATTACGTCAAAAGAAAAGGAAATAAACATGTTTTTATTTATTAGGCTTTAACTACATATAATTTATTTGTTAATAATTTCCCTTTATTACACTACATTTTACAGCAGACAATGGCTGTTGCAATTGCAGGTAGATAATGAAGTGTGTACACAACCATCCATATTAAACCATCCATAGATAGCTATACCCATAGATATAAAGCAATGGCTATACCTATATCATACAAATCAGCATTACCTCATTGCCACCTAACGTTAGCTAGCTACACTTGGTTGAAAACCACCCTCTGCTGGCTAAATTTAAAGCTGCTCAAATTTAATTTAAGAGTACTAAAATGCTGTAGTGTGTTGCCCAGTTGACATTTAAAAACTGTATTCAATCATAGTAGTACCTACGTGCAAAATAACTCTCACATTACTTGTTATTTTGGCTGTTTAATGGCAGTTTAACGGTACAGTTTGCTTACCTTCCATCTCTGACTCGATTTCCCGTGAGCCTCCAGCCCGCAGCGCACTCTGTGACGTAAGTTTTAGTCGACTGTCAAGCTGCAGCTGACACAGACCCAAACTGAGCTGATAGACGTATTTAAACTATAAACGGATGATTGTATTGCGACTCAGTAACTTGCGTTCGTGTTTAGTGGCACTGGACCTTTTAGTCTGAAATGTATTTCGTATTTTATGCAACTGAAACTTCGTTTTTTCCTTTACTTATTCGGTTATTCCGCCTATAACGTGCTGTTGCTGGAAAGCTATCTTAACTTAGTTCAAAATGACTCTTCCAACTTTGCACAACACCGGCGTGCTTTATAGACGGATTTTATCACAGTTTCCTCAGGACATCAGTTTAGCTTTTGCCTATGGATCTGGCGTTTTCAAACAACACGGGACAAACCAAGGTCAAATGGACGTAAGTGACACTGCCTAGTTTACAAACTTGCACTGTAGTCAACTGCACAACACGGCTCAGTGGCATTGTTGTAACGTTATAGACTTTTTAGACTAAATAAAATCAGACAAAGGAGACACTTATCATGCTCTATTTCCTGTACATAGTCGCCAATGTTCCAGGGGTTTGTAGTTTCTCAGTCTCACACACAAAAATGCATTGTTAAAAGCTAGAGTTAGTAACATTAGGCATTGTGGTTGAAGTAAAGAAATCAGTGTCACTAGGAATATGAATATTTTACATCAATATCACTATAATATTGGTGTTTAATATAATATAGTTTTTTTAAATATAAATATTGCTTTATTCATATTTGTTCTAATATAAATACACTGTGCATTACAGTATTCCAAATACCGATTTCCCAAATATTTATTTCTGAAAATCCTAAATACAATAATTAAATTGTTTTCAGTGTTCTGAGCTGCTCCTCACTATTACAAAACTCTTGCGGAACAATAACTCAATAACTTATTTTGTCTTTTTTTTTGTACAATCTGCCCAGTTATGTTTATTTGGACAACAGAATTTAATTACACATTGTGATTAAAACATCCCAATATTATTCAGCGAAAGTTAATAAAAACATAGAGAATGTTTGTTTGAATTTAAAGCTGCTGTATCCTAATTTATTGGAGTAGAACATGTGATGCTATTGTGATGACCTTTTTATGTATGTATATACAGAAGAACATGCTGGACTTTGTGTTTGCTGTGGATGACCCAGTGACGTGGCACACCATGAATCTGCTGCAAAATCGCAAACACTACTCCATCCTCAAGCTACTGGGGCCCACGATGATCAGCTCTATACAAAATGAACATGGCGCTTCCGTATACTACAACACGCTGGTCCCTGTGGAGGAGAAGGTAAATAACTTTTTTTTGTATTTCTGCTGGAGCCGCTCCCCCCGCAACCCAACACCGGATAAGTGGACATGGATGGATGGATGGATGGATGGATGGATTTCAGCAGTACCTTTTGCTTGTCCACCATGACTACTTTTTGTTTTTGTAATGAAGCGGCACAGTTTTAACTTTATACTGAAATCTCCTGATGTGTTTCTTAAGCAGTCATAGATGGCTGTGTTTACGTCTCACAGGAAGTCACTTTTGTTAATGGTCTGATAGTCTGGCTACACCATAGATGCATTACAGGATAGCAGAAAAGAAACGCTGTGTGTTGTTTGCATTTCTTAAAACCAATCACAATTGTCTTGGGCGGCGCTAAGCTCCGGATGCAGCAACCGTGGCTCTGCAAAATAGTCTCAAGAACTTGTTTTGGCGGAAGTTTTATTCCGGTGGCCAACAGAGGCAAACACTGCAACTTAAGCAAACACATGCAAATAGACAAAACACAAACAAATTCAGTAATTTGACAACACATGCGCAGCATTCAGCAAACTGAATTCACACAACACAACCAAATACATTAACACGCTGCAAAAACAGAAACGATGCAAAAACAAAAGCAAGCAAACCCCGAAAACAAATGCTACAAAAAAACGCTGCATCCAGATTCCACAACGAAAGTTCTCCAGGCCTCTAGAGGAAGCGCTAGTAGAACAGCTTGATTCTTTTGTAAAAAATTCAGAAGACCTATGGAAAACAGTAATTCACTTCTGGCTCTTAGAACTTTATTGAAATTAGTTTAATTGTTTTGTGTTGCTACTATTAACTTTATTACGTGCATACTTCAATGACCTTCTCCTCTCCTTCATAGATAATTAAATATGGTGTGATTAGTACAGAGTCTCTCATAGATGACCTGATGCACTGGAAGACCATGTATGTTGCTGGACGCCTTCACAAACCAGTCAGTACTTGTTTATTGTATATTTATTTATTTAACTATTTATTTTCAATCCAGTCAAATGCTTTACTAGATTTTGACAAAGTTATTTGAAATATGTTGGAACAGTGGAATGTATATAACACCATTCAGTTAAATCTTCATGTTTTCCATCCATGCTTACGTGTGTCCCTGCATGTTTTTGTGTGTGCTCACACAGGTGAAAATGATGGTGCAGAATGAGAATGGAAAGCTCCGTGCTGCTCTGGTGGCCAACCTGAAGAGTGCTGTGATAGCCTCTTTCCTCATGCTGCCAGAGAGCT
Organism: Percina caprodes; assembly: GCA_013375575.1. Lineage (NCBI taxonomy): Eukaryota > Metazoa > Chordata > Actinopteri > Perciformes > Percidae > Percina > Percina caprodes. The sequence goes on from JABXJD010000039.1 coordinate 57,676, forward strand.
TCACTGAGGAAGACCTCTTCCTGCAGATAGCTGGTCTTTCTTATGCTGGTAACACACCTGCACAACTACAAAAGCCACACACACACACACAGAAGCGAGTAGGGCTGGGCTCGTTCAAAATCTTTCGATCCAGTGCCAATTGCGATACCTCAGTTTTGATGCCGATTACTTTTTTGTTTTAAAATCCATTTCAACCTCAAATACATTAAACACAAAACTTATTTTCCACCTTAATTGTGAATCAAAACAGTTATCAAAATTTAAAAAAAATTCCGGTAACACTGCTCACTCAGAGTAACATTAATAAAACTGGTTGTGCTTTTGGATAGGGGTGCACCAGTCAGATACTCTTGGCCAAAATTAACAAAAAAAGAGAAACCTTTTTGCCACAACATAAACATATTATAAATAATAAATAAACAAATTACATTGTGTACAGGCTAATATTGAACTGACTAAAATGCAAAGGAATGTAAACAACAAAGACCTTTTAGTGCAAACTGCATAATGATAAACCTTTAACAATAAACTTGGTGACTGCCCGGTTGTCAACATTGAGCTAATGGAGAACTAACTTAAATCCAAAGGATGTAATTGAATTGCCTTGTTAAAGTTGCCTTGCCTTACAACCTCAGCCTGTCAGTCAGTCACCAGGGCATAGAAACCACTGTTGTGCCTGCTTGTCTCGCCCGTCTCCACGAAGTTTTGAAAAAGTGTAAGCACATCTGTAACTACTTTATCGTGACTCACGGTTACTTCATAAAAGTATCGACGTTCGGTGCCAAGCCCTACAATAATTTAATATTTGTGATAATTGTCTGGCCTGTGTAGTTCAAACACTTTGAATACTAATGTAAATACAGTGCGATCCAACATGGACACTATTGGTAATCAGTCTCCCAGCAGGGTTCTGGATTAGTTGTCTGGTGTATGAATGAAAGACTGATGGTTCTAGGGTCTCAAGACGCATAACTAAGCTGGTTGATTTGTACAGATGTAGTGACGTCAAATAGAAGCAAATAAATTCATGTTGAACCTTACAAATATTTACATGCTAAGAATGGGATGAGAAGGGGAGTGTTACCTTTTAAGTTCCCGAGCTACAAAAGCAAAAGGAAAAGCCAGGAATAATTACAAAATGAGTGTTGTATCATTGCTAAACATTTTAGACTGGAAACTGAAAGCTAGAGTTTAATATCTCAGAATGTGTTATTACTATGGCACTATTGTGTCCTTGGCTGCTGCAACACCTGAATTTCCCCTCTGAGGATCAATAAAGGGTTATCTCATCGCATCTTACTACAGCAAAGATAAAACTGCAAAGCCTATACATTACATTTTGTCTGTGCCTCTTCAGGGGATTTTAGAATGGTGATCGGAGAAGATAAATCCAAGGTAGCAAATATCGTCAAAGACAACATTCAACACTTCGGATTCTGTACAGCAACATTTTACGGGACTGCCCTCAAGTGGTGTACAAACCTCAACAAGGAAAACTTGAGGTAAAACATGGCCTTTTTAGTATCTCGCTTGATATGTGAGCAACACAAGAGTACATTGTGTGCTGGTTCTGCAGTTTTACCTCGTCGCTCATCTTTCAATACCTGTGGGCAGAAAAGAAATCCTTGGGTATCAATGTGAAAAACTACTTCTGAGTTTCATTCCTCAGATGCAAAGTTTGTAGATTTAAAAGGTGCCTGGTGCATAAACTGAGACTCAACTACAAAGTTGAACAAATAGATCTGAAATTGGGCGCCTGGGTAGCTCGCCTTGTAGAGCGCGCACCCATACGCGGGTTTGACTCTGACCTGCCCTTTGCTGCAAGTCATTCCCCCTAGGTCACCCCGTTCACATCTTCAGCTGTCCTCTTACATAACAACTGTGACAGAAATATTTCCAGTAAACATATGGATTGTGATTACTGCCATAACATTCTTACCTGTACTGCCTTTTAAGAAATATATTATCTATGTGTCATACCGTTTTACAGTGAAACTGGCAAACACATTTTTAAACACAGATTTGACCTGAATAGTACAGAGGGTGCTCACAGCCTTGGTAGTAAACTTTAAATGGGGTGTGACTGACCTGGCACTCTGTCCTGTTACCTGCATTACATACAGTATTAACATGTGCAACGTGGGAAACGTTTTTTAAAATATTATTATCATTATTATTATTAGATGTTACCACCACTCCCTGTTATGCCAAGGAACTACTCATCACACCATCCTGGAATAACCGGAATGTGTGGTTAGGAGTGTTTTATGTGTGTGAGTAACACATTTTGCAGTACACAGCGCTTTGGAGAATTGTGCATGCGTGCGTGCGTGGTTTGCATATAGGAAATACACTTGTGCCCATGTATATTATTGTACGCCATGTCAATGCATAACTAAATATTTTTACTCTCGTTGCAAGGCTTGTGTGATTTGTGTTTTTAAATGTTGAGGTTTTAAAAACAACATCATCTGACCCACTCCAATCATTCCTTCATAGTTTTATTGTCTTGAGATGCATTGATACAGGTTCCAAATAACAATGCATGATAGTTGTGCTGCTGGTATTCAGTCTACTGTATGTATTTATTTATTCTTGTTTGTGTGCCTGCAGGTTGACAAAAGCCCAGAGGGCCAGTTTATCCAGCTGATGGCATTGCCTCGGACCCTCCAGCAAAGGATCACAAAGCTGGTCGATCCTCCGGGGAAAAACCGAGACGTGGAGGAGATTCTACTGCAGGTTGCTCAGGACCCAGACTGTGGAGCTGTCATACAACAAGGTTTGGGTTAAAGAACGGGTTAAGGGCTGTAGAATAGAGGGGAGAGGCATGCAGACAAAAAGGGACAGATGGACCTGGAAAAAGTAATCATATTGTGAGTGTAGTACTTCTGAGATACTGTGCACAGATCAAGTCTGATATCGGGTGTGTGGTCAGTATAAAATAAGGTAGGATAATGCTCTAAATGAATAATGTTAAGGATCCATTACACCAACATATTAACAGAACTAATATATTGTCAAAACAGAATTAATGTGTGGATTGATTGAAAACTTAACACCTAGTAAATCAAATAAACATGTCATCCCCTTCGCACCTAAGGCCCATCAGTTCCAAGATGTCAGACCTGTATCAAAATCAGACCTGTAGTGTAGCAGATGTTGCAGTTTGTTGTCACTTTCAAATTTTAGACCAGTAAATGCAATTTTAAGTACTGGAACACATTCCTCCAATAGTATTCCGCATTGTCCTAGTGCTCTCTGAGATACAGTGTTGCATTTGAATAGAAGAATGTGTAGCACTTATTTCTAACCCACTTGTTAGATTGATCAGTATTATTTTTAAGGACAGTTTGAGTGTATAGATGTTTAACTCCCATGTTGAAGTAATTAAGCTGATTCATAGTTTGAGATGTTATCCATAGCCAAGGGATGGATAGAGGATTTGCAAACAATTCATTCTTAATTGTTACTTTTGTTGAAATTGTTTGCATATGAGTCATGTGATTATATGGCCTCTACCCATAAGTAGCATATCATAATATCATATTTCAGAGTGATGACAAATTAGTTGTAGTATAGTTGCATGTTTGAGCATGTCTTTGTTCCTCCTCAGGTATTTCATCTATTGTGAAATCCTCCAGTATAACACAGAGTATCAAAGGCATTGCTACAGCTGGTAAGTACGCTTTTCTTCTTTGTTCTTTGTTTTTTGGGGAAAATCATACATAATACATTGTCAGGTTTTGTTTGTAAAGGCTGGTCTGGTGCAACGGCTTCGTTAAAGGAATAGTTTGACATTTTGGGGAAATATGCTTTCTTGCCGAGTTACATACTCTAAGAAGATTGATACCACTCTACCACGTCTATATGCTAACTTTGGAGCGACAGCCGCTTAGCATAGCATAAAGATTGTCTGCCCAAAAGTAACAAAATCAGCCTACAAGCCCCTAATGCTCACTAATTAACATGTTCTATTGGATTTGTTTTGTTTGTACAAAACGTGTACATGTAAAAGTGACATTTTTTAGGTTTATAGAGTGGTTAGTTCAGGGTTAGGTGCTGGAAGGTGGATTCTATTACCTTTGGAAATAGTCAGGCTAGCTGTTTCCTGCTGTTTCCAGTCTTGTGCTAAGCTGGCTGTAATTTCATATTTACTGATGGAGATCAGAAGTGTACTCTCAAACCTTAAAACTGTGTATTAACTAGGGTTGGGCGGTAATATGGCATAGCGTGGGGTCTTAAAAATAGCAACGGGATTGGTTTCAATACCGTCATTAAAAAAATGCAATGTACTTCTATAGGAGACAAGGATGAAATATTAATGGCAAGTGAGTGACCTGATCTCAAAGAAGAACACGACTTCTGCAGTTTGGCAGCATTTCGGGTTCTGACCTAATGAGAAGGGAGAGGTGTTTCAGTATTAATTTTTTGGTATTCAATTGCTAAACGATGTAGGCACAAGCCAACAGATTGGTGACGCCATCTGAGCCTTACGTCATCATTTTTAATTAGTCACGGTAATAACGGTAAAATAGGGAAGAGGTTTGACGGTATCAAAATCTGGATACTGCCCAACTCTAGTATTAACAGTTTTATTGTAATAATAGTGTTCTTCGAATGTGTTTGTTAATGTTCAGTACGCTCTGTGTCCTGGTCTTCCCCAGGCATGTGGAAGACAGTGTCATACAGCTCCAAGAAACTGATGAAGATGTGGAAGGGTTGGAGGAGGAAGCCGTCTGTCTCACAGATGTCCTGATCTTGTTTGTTGACCAGATCTTTCTCTGTAACCTGTCAGCCAGAAAATCAATGTCCATCCTTGATTTTTCTTTGACAAACTGTGGCTGGAAAAACCACACACTTCCCTGTGGTTATATTACTGCATACCCTCTATGAATGGAATCACTGAGCAGTCTGTGTTTGAATAGTGTAGAACCGTGAGTACTGTACAACTGCCCTTTGTCATGCATTTCATGAAAGTTGTAGAAAAGAGGTTGACATTTAACAAGCCTGACTGAATTACGGCTGACATTTAATGGTACTATGGATCAGACCTTTCGGCATAATGACTACAGTGACTGGGGAGCTGCTGAATTGCTGTCTCTGGAGCCACAGCACTAAATCAGTGTAAGCACAGCATGCATCAAGTACCACAAGTATAGTCAAGAAAAGACTTTCCTGTCTTCTGTCATCTTTTTAATTATGCGAATTATGTTAGATCTGTGCATTTTCATTGTGAACGGTAAGATTACAGGCAGGTAAGAGATTGAGAATGATATTTCTATGGGTAGCATTGTCTTTTGTGCTGAGAGGGGGCTTTATTGAACTCTCTTCAGATGTGGACTGGCGTTACATGTCACACACACACACACACACACACACACACACACACACACACACACACACACACACACAAATACTTTATACCTTAGCTTGCCAAAGATCTCAATTCCTTCATCGCTTTAATATCATTTTACCAGCAGTCTTGCTGTTTGTACAATCTTTATGTCGGTATTCATAAAATAAAAGATAGGATCAAATATATTTGATGATGAAAATGCTCCTCATTGTTAACAGTTTATCTCTCTGTTACTTGTTACTTATTTTTATCAGCATGTCATATTAAGATGACATTAAGACTGGAGGTCTTCAATACTTGCTGTAGTCTAATTCAATTACACAAATTGGGTTTAATACAAATTTTAATACAACAGCATCTATAATTACTTAATTTTCATTTGCATGACTTTTTTATATTGTTTAAGTCCAGAGGATTTTGAAGAGCAAACTCGATTGTAAGTTATTCTTATATTTTATTACTTTAAAATTAAAAAAGGTAAATATGAAATGCATTAAAAATGATCATGTTCATAGGCCTTTTTCTCTGCCGATATTTTGATGTTATAGTAGTAAAAGCACAGGTGTTGTGCATCTTGGCTCAGTGGCATGATGCACTAGGATGCCAAAATGGATCAAAGCCATCATTAAAGTTATTTACTCCTGTGATTTTACTTTTAACATTTTGGCTGTGATAAAGCAGCAAAACAGTGGAAAGGACAAACAAAAAATATATGTAGAATTTGGCCATTAAAAATAAGGTTAATCGTATCATTTTTTTCTATCATTTACCATCTTATTACAAAAAGAAATATTCAAAAAGTATGCATTTGAATGTAGCCGTGCTGTCATATCATAATGCAGTCAATTGTGAAATGACCAGTAACTTCCTGGTACTGCCAATTGTCTTTGTTATTCACCTTTCTATTGGCCACTACATCATTAATCATACTTGATAATGAATTCAGTTATAGACATATGATCATCTTAAGTTAAACTCATACAATACACTACAATATAGTTATAAGTACTGTATATGTAACGGTTTATTAATGTATTATAAATATACTTTGTATATTTATATTACATGACTAGACCTAGAAATTACTGTAAGCTATAGCTGCTGTGTACAAGAAAAAAAACACTAAGTAGGGGACTTACTCTGTGTGGTGTATGTGTAAACCCGTATTCAATATGTTTAATGGACCTTTAATAACAACGTATGTGAAACAAACAAAAAGTTGATGGTTAAATGCTTTGCTCAAAGACACTTTTAAAGAAGCTGTTAAGGGCGGGAGCTTTCCTTAATCACCTACTAAATCTTTCACCAGCTCCCTTAATAGTAAACACGGTGACAGCAGCCTAACCTTCAGACGATGTGATGCAATGGTTAATTATCATAATGTATGCTGATATCATCGCTTCTGTCCTCCAATCAGCCAATCAACGCGCCTCACTTTCACCACCTGCTAGCAACTGAATTCCATCATTCCAGGCATTCCTGCCCTCCTCCCTCCCTCCCTCCCTCCCTACTTCTCCTCCTCCTCTTCCTCGTTTAGCCTACAAACAAGTTTGTCCCGACGGCTCTGTTACTATTGTCTTCCCTCGTATAACGCCGTGTAACCGTGGCTTTTGTTTTGTGTCTCTGTGGGATATTCATCTTGTTTCGGGTTTTTTTTTCTGTGTGGAAATAATACTGGAAGATACCAAAGTGGCGCTTGAAGGAGGTATGTACTGCTAACATGAAGTTGTGTCTGACTGACATCGTTTTGCGTTCGTAGGATGAGAGTGCGCTCTTTTTTTTTTCCCCTACGCTGCAAACTCAGTCAGTTGTTGTGGAATATTCAGCATGAAAATGAAGACGTCGTTGTAAACACACATAAGACAGGGCTGGAGTAATATCCGCCTCGTTATACGAAGGTTGACATTTCATTCACGATATGGAGAGACACTGGCGGGTTCCCAAACTTTCTCACGCCAAGAAACCCCCCTTTAGCCACATGCTTCCTTTCCTCCAGGGATCTGGAGACAGTTGTCCATCTGTGGAGCTGTGAGTGAAGTGGAAAGGAGTGAAACCTTTCACTAAATCAAGTAGCGATACATTTCTTTCGTTATTTTGACTGGATAGGCTACCTCCTAAAGGACCTATATGAGGAAGCACTGAGGCAGGCTGATATAAACACATAACCACTGGTGGGAATAATCGTGGACGCACTTGCTTGAGTTGGTAGTATGAAAACTTTGTCGCCTTTCTTCACGCGCTCCACGTCGACTGTTTAGTGACGAGCTAACAGGACAACAAAGCTGAAATCTTTGCAGTTTAGTCTAAAGCTGCAGGAATAGTTTTTAATGACAATCCTCCTTTAAATTCTGTTTTCCTGTAGAAATGAGGGAAAGGTATCTCAGGAATGCAGAAAGAGGGTAGAGAAGCGCGCTGGAGCGTTTTTCTCCACAGAATACCTCTCATAGCACAGCAATAAAGGCTCAACACTGGAGGACAAAAATCCCCCCCCCCCAATTCGAGACATCACAGGAAGGTTATAAATACAACAAACTATACTATAGGACAATAAAAGTGAAGAAGTATTTTTCCCAATGGAGCAATAGGCTACTACAATATAGAAATACTAGTAAAGTCTTGCATTGAAACGTTTAAAAAGTATTATTATTGGGGAAAAAAAGCCACTATTTTGATTACTGTTTAATACATTTTTTTAAATGCCAAAATGTACTGCTTCCAGCATCTTGTCACCTTGGGAAATTGTAACATTGATTGACAAAATAAGTAATCAATAGTGAAAATGGTTGATACAGTAGTTCCAGCCCTGATGCTATGTGCAAATATAAAAATCAGGGATGACTGTATTCCACTTAGGCAAAGCTCATGTTCAGCTGTGTGTGTTAAGACAATGTTAAACACTGATGCACTGATAACTTCAGCCTATTTTGTTAAATGGTTAAATAGAAAAACATTTATATTTTTCAAAGTCTCATTTTGGTGTGTCTGTGTGTACCCTACCTCAGGTATTGTATTGACAGGTTAAATGTTATCACTCTACGGGAAAATAATTAGACCTAACATGCTTAACTCACAGTGAAACTTTGAAGACTGGTTGCTAGATCCTTAATATGGATAATATATATTGTATATATTATTAAGCTTTATGTGAAAAATAGTCATTTTCTTGGTGATTGTGGTGACAGAACCTTTTGCCTTGGACTCTATCAAAATATTAACTTTTTTTTTTGTATTAAATGCTGCATAGAGAGGAAAGTCAAACAGCTCTCATGTTCAGCACAGTACCCTCCCTTCTGTCCCACAGGCATCCAAGCATGGAGACTCCACTCGATGTTCTGTCAAGAGCAGCATCATTTGTTCATGCGAATGAAGAAGAGAGTAAGTTTTTATCAGACTACCAGTTTCTCTTTGGTTTGTGTGTCAGAAGACCATTTTGCTCCCACTCTTTCTGTCTTGCTGTTAAAAGGTGCCCTGTGGACAAATTATTTGTATGATTGCAGTTGCGTTACTTATCGATGAAGTGCAATGTTATGTTCACCCCATAAGCCTCGGCCCTGTTTTCTGCCGTAAGACAATAGGCGTCTTTGTGCTGTGCAAGCTTGCAGTTGCAGCAGGCAAATGAGACCAACCGCACTCAACTGCCATCAGCACTGTGTTTTTAACTCGGATATTTGCTTGTGTTAACCTGCTTTCACTAGAATCTGGGTGGGGTGGATTTCTGTGTCATTATCTGTCTTTACCTTCATTTCAGTTTCTTGCTGTCTCAGTCTATTATTGTCTCTCTGACTTTGTGTCTGTCTCTGGCTTGTTGATCCCTGTCCATCTTCTCTTTCATTCTCTTCTCAGTCTCTCCGCCTCCCTGTCTTCTTCTGTCTTTTATTTTCTCCTCTCCTAATCATGTCTGAGGACTTCTGGTGTTACTGAATAAAACCCTTCCAAGGTTATAGGTCACATATTATGTTCATTTTCAGATTCATACATAAATACGTATTTATGTTTCTACTAGAACATGTTTACATGCTTTAATGTTAAAAACACATTCTTTTTCTCTCATATTGTCTCTCTGAATATACTTTCATTCATCCTCTGTCTGAAACGCTCAGTTTTAGCGCCTGTCTCTTTAAACCCCCAACTGGGAAAAAAAAACAGTCTGCTCTGATTGGTCAGCTTTTCCGGGTCTTCCGCATTTCTCTGTAGATTGAGTTTTGATACTTTCACAGTATTTATGTAGCACCTTAACCTGCTTTATACCCAACAAGACATGGAAATCTCACCTTTTACAGTATTGATCCTCTAAGGAGAAATAGCCAATTCTTCTCTTCTATTGGCCTACCACGGATAATTGTTCTGCACTGTTTGGAGCTGGAAGTTTAGTTTGTTGTTTTTAATATTGTCTTCGACACCTTAGTAGATTTTGTATTTAATAATTTTCTTTTTTTTAAATTAATTTGTTTGTGGAGGTTGAATCTCCTCAAGCATGAGGGAGCATAATTTGAGTTTTTAAAGGAAAGCCAAATAACTTTGTTAAGACAAATTAATATTCTAATTTGGTATGTGTGTGTGTGTGTGTGTGTGTGTGTGTGTGTGTGTGTGTGTGTGTGTGTGTGTGTGTGTGTGTGTGTGTGTGTGTGTGTGTGTGTGTGTGTGTACACACACACTATCATTTGTTTTTACAGTGATGGTGTTAATTGGTGTATTGAGAGACTGGAAAAAATTAAAGAGTGCTTTGGCTGTAACATCTCCCATGTCACAGTTTTGTTCCCATAATGCTTTGCCTATAATGAGCCGAATATCAGCTTCCTTGCACTTCTGAGTAAAATGGAATGGGAGCTCTCCTCCCCTCTTCCTCTGCTCCCTCGCTCCCCTGCTGTGTTTTTGTGTTTTCCTCTTTGCTGATGTTACTTTTTGTTGTGGGTCTTGCAAAGCCTCATTGTCCAAAAACAATGCCCTGGACCTTCTTTTAAAATTGTGCAGGAGAAATGGGCGAGTCAGCCAACCTACTAAGCTAGTCAAGCAACAAGCTAGTCTGCCAAACTAGCAACAAGTCATTTAGGCAAACCAGGCCAACAGGCAGTTGAGTCATAACCTCTGCCTACTTGTATGCATTTGTGACAAACCTTTGTAATGCGTGCGCAGCACTTAATACCAGAAAACAAAATAGGAAGAGGCTTGGCAACAGCCGCTCTAAAACTCGGAAGGACCAAGTGGGGCTTCAGGGCCGATGCTCCAGTTCACAACATTAAGAGCTTGAAATAAAAAGTTTTATTTATTCAAACAACACTCCTGCAGATAACCCATTTCTGTTGGAAATTCATTTCTCACAAAATTACACAAATGCTGTCTTGAGGGAAAGGGAATTACAGGTATACTTGGTACGAGGTCGCTCTGATTGGCTTCAAAGTGGTAAAAAATATGCCACAGTTATGTCTCAAAATAGAATTCTTGGCCTTGCCCTGGATTAATTAAGGCTGCCTGAATATGAGTGTTTACAAATAAGAAGTTTTTATTAAAATTTGGTTAAACATTTGGGATTTGTTCTGGTTTAAAATAAGTAATTTCTGTTTGCACACATACTCTTTGTGATGGATTGCTAGCAGCAATAAGGGTGTGTCCCCTTTTTTATATATCCAGATGAGGGATGACGGGAGGTGTCGGTGATCGTATATGGAAATATATGAATCACAATTTTTTTTTAAGCTTAAAATTGATATCACGAATCTTTGCCACAATTTTTTTCTCACAAAGTGTAATGTTTATTGCACACGTGAACCAAAACAAAACAAAACAAAACAAAATGGCAGTACCAAACATAGATTTTTTTTTTTTTTTGGCACCTACAGCACATTGCGCATCACCACAAGCCTGTAAACACAGAGGCTTCATTGAAGAGACGGGAGAGCATTGCAGCACTTGGGAGAACTTTAGAACCTATTTTATACACTATGTTTAAAACATACAGAAGTAGTAGCGTGAGAATTAGGCATTTAAAAAAAAAAGATTGTGATTTTTATAACGATTAATCATGCAGGCCTAGCTCGAATCGATTATTATTATGTGCTCATAGGAAATAAGCTTTTGCAGGGAGTAGCAGTGAGTGCTTTGCAGTCTTTTTTGCCCTAGGTTTTGCCTCTCACACCTGAAATTTTGAACATATGCAAACAAGTCAAGACCTCTTCACTTCACCATTACTTACACACACACACACAAACGCACTTGAACTCGTACCTTCTGGCTGGAGGGCAAGCTGTCTGTGAACAACAATAATCACAGGCCTTAAGTCAAATGGTCCTGGCCTTGACTATAATTACACGCAACCTAAAAAAAACAGTAATCTGTGCCATATATTTAATGGTAAGTGTGGGGAAATGCTTAATACTTGCCGCCACCCCTCCATAGCAATTTTGGTGGCTACTTGGAGTGTGCTCCACCCTTCCTGGAAGCAAACCTGTATTTGAGATCAACCTTAAATGGTCTGGATTGTACTACAGGGCTAGCTTCAAGGACTGATCGAAATATTTGTGTTTGTAGCTCAGTGTTTTTTTTAGAATGTAGCAGGTTGTAGAGTCATTTCTTTAGTTTCATTGTGAATTTAGAGACATCAGTCAGCAGACCCTGACTGGCGACAGGGTCTTGGATGTTAGATGTTAAAGACAGCCTTTCCATATGGGGCAAGTGGTTTAGAGCCCGACTAAAGAGATGGGATATGGACCTTTTTGTTTCTGACAGGAACCACAACAAAAGAAAAACTGGTGCCAAGAAAAGGTGGTTGGCCAAGATCTAGACAGTGCCCTCTGCTCTACTTATGCACACACATAGACACACATATGCTGTACTCTGAAATTCCGTATGTTTGTTTGGTGAAAACAGAATCCCCCCCTTCATTGTTATCGTTTCCATGATTTGTTTAAACACCACCTGTCTTTTCCTAGTTGTCAGTAAGAGGGAGTAGTCCATTAAAACAGACCCTTCTATAATCTTCTATTTAATTATTGCGCTGAATACCAATTTAAGTGGGTATTATATACTGTAGATTGTGGACAAAAGTAATAGCAACACACTACGGTATAATACAACAACACCACAAATTGCAGCAGCAAAAATAAACAGAGCTGACTCAACCTCAGTCTCAACAAAAATGCAATATTCTGATCTTAAATGTATCAAATTCATAGCAAGGCGTTATTGGATTGTATAATTTTCCCTGCATGTTTCCGTAATTTTGTCCATCCCCATTATAAATATCCGGTCTTGGGTGGGTGTAATTAAATATGGTCATTGCTTTCTAGTAAATACTTGACCCAACTATGTAAATCTGCTCATCACCATGTTAATATTGAGTTAAATTGTCTTGGCAAAAGACAGGTGATCCATCTGATTTACAGTTTAATCATATGCAACGGCCGGTACAATTCAAAACTCTTACTCTGTTTATTGAAAGCACCGGTTATGACTGAGCAATTTAGCTGTTTTACAAAATTGAACTCAATGTGACGCATGCAGAATTTCCATCCCTTTCATCTAAATGTTTAGTGCAACATTTAAACAGTGTCTGTGTTCAAAGTTTTTATGTTCATAGAATAGATTTTATGAAATCTGAATTTGACATTGGGCAGGCAGGCAAATGTAATTTGATCAATGTGATCATGTTCTGCAGGTCCACACTGAGGTGGACCAGGTTATTTGAGGTAATCCAATCCTGTTGGTGCCCTAATTTTAAATATGATTGGACTGCTGAGAGCTTGATTAATCAGACATTTAAAAAAAAAAAAAAAAATCAAGGGTGGCGTGGTAGTCTCCAGTAAGTGAGCAGTCAAAGCTAGTCAGAACTCAACATGGCATCATGACTTTGTGTATACATGCCAAGAAGTGTTGTGTGTATGCATTTTGAGCTATCCGCGTTTATGTGTCATACCGCATTTAATGAGATTAGTCTGCAGAGCTTGTCGATGCTTAGTGGTGTATAGTCAGATCAACACAAAGTGAAATTGGAGAGCTTGCATCATGGCACTTTGTCTAAACCTTGCTGAAGGCAAACAGTATTCTCAGTGGGAGGTAATTTGACCGAGGACTCATGCCCGTGGGTGCTATGGGTTGTGTGTGTGTGTGTGTGTGTGTGTGTGTTTATGTGTGAAGCTTTTTCAGCAAGCGGTGAGATTGCCCTCTAGCCTTTTTGAGAGATATTTCTCCGTTATTCCTGTGTAACATGACACAGGTGTTAAACATCTACACATAGTAGTGAAAGCATATAGATGGTGAGCAGTAGACCTCCATCTCTGTAACTTATCTTCCCTGTAGGTCTTGTTAAGATGATTGGAATTTAGAAGATTTATGACCTGGATGACTGAGAACCCTTTACAGACATAGCTTGAAACCTAGTATTGCTTTTTTATGTTTACCTCTAAAAGAAAACTATTAACTTTCAACTATTAAAAAGTATGCTTTTTAAATTGAAATTGTGCGGCAAAATTCCTAAAGTCCTAGCAAAACGTCCTTTGGAAAGTTACTGGAAGTTTATCAGAAATTTTCTGATCCTGTGTAACCTTATCACTGATGCAATTTAGTCAATTACCTCTAAACAGAGCATAGCCCAAGTGGTACTTTTACTACTTTTAATACATTCAAAGTAGAAACTATGATTATTAAAAATAATTAAGGCCAAGTGACCCATTCAGATGTACAGTGGTGCTCAAAGTTAATTTTCTTTGCCATTATACAGTTAGCATTAAAATAGCCCCACATCATCACATACTCTTCACCATGCTTAGAGATAGGCATGGTTTTATTTCAGTTAGACTAATACCTGGTTTGATTTGCATTGAGAGATGATTTTATAGAAAGTATCTGCCTATCTCTAAGCATGGTGACTATTTTAATTCTAATTCCATAATAAATCCAATGACATTCCATGTAATATCACTTGTCATGGCCCAGATTGTGAGTAGTGCTGGTGCATTTCCTGTCAGTGTTTACTCTTTACACAGTAAAATTAACTGTGTTGTACTTTTTAAACTTTCTGTCCCAGTCTTTGGCAGTATATTTCAATCCAAGACCTTTTAACTGTTCCCAGAACATGTTTTAAAACTAGAGGTCATCATGTCTTTTCTGTGGTGGCTCCAAGGCTCTGGAACTCTCTCCCTTTAGCCTTGAGAGCCTTGGATTCTGTGGAAACTTTTAAAAAAACAGCTGAAGACACATCTTTTAAGTATTTATGTGTTGTTGTTTAAAACACATAGTGTTTTACTGTAAAGCACGATGTGACCCCTGTTGTCTGTGAAAGGTGCTATATAAATAAAATGTACTTACTTATTTACTACTAAACTGATGGCCAAGCAGGAATCAACTGCAGCTCCACCTCTTACTTAATAAATGTAATAATTCCTTGCACCTGACAGTTGATAAAAAAAAATGTAATAATTTGAAATCCGCAGCCTCTCTTTACTAACCGCCCGGTCTTTTGATCTGTATTTGGTGGTGGTGTATTTTACGGAATTATCACTGATATATTTGAAAGCATAGCATTAGAGAAGGCGCTGCTGCCACCACTGAACATGAATTGATTCAATTTGGTAAAAAAAAGTTATTCAATTCAGTTTTATTTATATAGTGATAAATCACAACAACAGTTATCTCATTGCTCGACTGGTTGGGGGTGAGAGAAAGAGACAGACAGAGAGAGACATGGAGAATTGTAGCAAAGGGTGTCGAGCAGGAACATGGAGGAAGCAGGTGACTCAAACCACAGATCCAGACCCCACAGCTCCAAAGCCAGAAACACCTGCATGAAGCGATAGGAGGAGAGAGGAGAGGGGCGAGAGAGCACAAGACTACGGTAGCAAGAGAGCACTAGACTCCGGGAAAGGGAAGAAGTCGAGTTAGTAACATGCATTAATGGGATGAAGTTGTATGCAGATGGAGAGAAGGAGGAGGAGAGAGATGCTCAGTGCATCATGGGAAGTCCCCCAGCAGTCTAGGCCCATAGCAGCATAACTAAGAGATGGTTCAGGACTCTCCTGAGCTAGCCCTAACTATAAGCTTTATCAAAGAGGAAAGTCTTAAGCCTACTCTTAAATGTGGAGACGGTGTCTGCCTCCTGAACCCAAACTAGAACCTGGTTCCACAGGAGAGGAGCCTGATAGCTGAATGCTCTGGCTCCCGTTCTACTTTTAGAGACTCTAGGAACCACCAGTAACCCTGCATTCTGGGAGCGCAGTGCTCTGGTGGGGTAGTAAGGTACTATGAGCTCTTTAAGATAAGATGGTGCCTGACCATGAAGAGCTTTGTAGGTGAGAAAAAGGATTTTAAATTCTATTCTGGATTTAACAGGAAGCCAATGCAGAGAAGCTAAAGCAGGAGAGATGTGATCTCTTTTCCTGGTTCCTGTCAGAACACGTGCTGCAGCATTCTGGATCAGCTGAAGAGTCTTTATGGACTTTTTTGAGCAGCGTGATAATAAAGAATTGCAGTAATCCAGTCTAGAAGTAACAAATGCATGGACTAGTTTTTCTGCATCATTTTTAGACAGGATATTCCTGATTTTTGCAATATTACGTTGGTGAAAAATGGCGGCTCTTGAAATTTGCTTTATGTGAGCATTAAACGATATGTCCTGATCAAAGATAACTCCAAGATTCCTCACAGTGGTGCTGGAGGCCAGGGTGATGCCATCCAGACTAACTATCTTTCTGGATAATGCATCACAGAGGTGCTTGGGCCCGGAATAATAACTTCAGTTTTATCTGAGTTTAACATTAGAAAATTACATTATTTATGACTAAAGGTTTATGGTTGAAGTCTGCAGCAAATAAAACAGTCAATATATCAAACAAAATAGTTGGGGACAATGTGGAGTACACTGGAATTTATTGTTGTTGTGTATGCATCCTGTAGTTTTTTTGTGTGCATTCCATAAAAGCTGAAAACCGAGGTGTAATCATAAAAGACTGCATGGTCTATATTGTCTCAAACACCACCAGTGTTTATTGCCAGTTCCCCAGTCAGTGCATGTTGCCGTTTTATTGATAGATGGGGACTATGATGTCATTACCTGTTAACAGTATCACCTGCTGTCACTGTGGGTGTGGGTCAAGGAGTCTGCAGTAGATAAATGTTGGTTATCAGCAAAGGTTTTATGAGTGCTATAACAATGTCATGGATGACTAGGTCAAAGTAATGTACAAATGATATACAAGGTAACTGCAATGTCCTACCTTAACACTGACTTCATTGTTACACTCCTGCTGTTGTTCTCTCATATTGTTTATCTCTGTTTTTGTCAGCATAGAAGACATTTACAGTATGCAAGGTATTACTGTAGGAATCCTCCCCTTGCCCTTGTCTGAGGCACTAGCTTTAAAACAGGAGTAAGTGCGCTGTGGGTCCACCCCACTGCTCCTAAATGGTCAGGGTAGGAGAAATGATAAAGTATAACTGGTTGTACTGTAATCATTGCCCAGCTCTGTGATGGACTGAGTGAACAAAAGTCTGTAATAGTGTTGGATAACATGGAGAAGAATAGTGTCTCCCCCCCCAACACATGGCGATGCACACCGATCTTCCTTAGGGTCAAACGTTTTTACTTTAACAAAGTAGTGTATCTTGATTTGGGGGGTTTGGTGTGGTGTTGATAATGACTTGTTGCTCAGTTCAAATCAACATCCTTTTTGATGTTTGTAAGAACATATTCAATTTAGCAGCAGACCTTTCCTAAACTGGAGCAGTCTATTATTGATAAGTCTGCGTATTTTTGGGAATCTTTACTGTTAAACTGTATGGTGTTGTTACATAATGTAACTAATTCTTTATCTTATTATCGTTAAGTGTTTTCATAATGTGGCAAAAGAGAACATTTTTGCCCATGCCTTATCCTGGTCTGAAAATACTGAAACTGTAACCTACATACTGTACATTAAAGTTAGAGTTCAACATTTTTGGAAATATGCTTATTAGCTTTCTTGCAGGAATGAAAGATTGATAACACTCTCAAATATGCCTGTTTTAATATGAAGTTAGCTTAGCTTAGCACTAAGACTAGAAACGGGAGGAAACAGCTAGCCTGGCTCCATCCTGGAGTCTGTTCTGGTTGCCTGGCAACCTCACGCTAATGAGAGCACTCTAGGATGTCCCTTTGATTAGACTTTGGTTTTTGCAGATTAAATTGTTAAGCAGGGAGCTTTAGAGGTGCTGATGGACAGTGTTTGTTGTCTTTGGACATAACCAAGCTAGCTAGTGAATAAGTGCATTTCTCAAAATGTCAAACTATTGCTTTAACAAATTGAACCACTATGACAAGTGTATATTTATTTATCAATAAATTTATATTTAGTTTAAATAAAAACAAAGTAGGGTTGTTGTTGCAGAGATGGTCACTCAGCAATCATGCTGCTCATAGAGAGCTTGTAATGTAAACTGTGAGTAAATCAGATCAGTGCTTCTTATTCAAGATGAATAAAAGGCTGGTTGTGGGAAGTGTCAGCTTTCCAGTCACTCCTTTTTGTCTTATCCTCCTCCCACATTCATCTCTCTGTGCTCTGGATACACTTCATTGTCACTGCTTTGTTAGTGTCATGATTCAGTGGGCGACTATTATGAATCGATGGGCAAGAGGCCACCATGATCACAGGGTCAAAGGTCAAGTGTCAAAGGGTCACAGTTGCAAGTCACAAGGTTAAATATATTTAAGCCTTGTTTTCAAGCATTTCTGTTTTACACTTTGCACAATGTAAGAATTTTATTTTTCTTTCACAGGTACAATTTTATATATACCAATAATCATTTATGCTCTGTTTGCTGTTTTTTCTTTCTAAACAAGTGAACAGTTTTTTTTTTAGTTAATTGTTTGTGGCTACAAAAGACTTTGTTTAAGTGTTTAATTTCACCCTCACCATAAATGATTTTAAATTCCATTGTAAGGCCTTCTTTGTTGCTGCAAACTCCCTTTTATTGGCCTGGGAGGGTGCAGAAATCCATAGGTATCCTCTAGTATACTTTGTGTCCCATGCTGAAGCTTTTCATTTGCCAGCGAGAAGTTTCACTGTTAGGCATTGAGGTGGATATCTGGGGCCTCATTTATTATAAAAAAGGTTCCGAATTCTGTCTTACGAAGGAAATTTATTATGTGCGTACAAGAGTATATAGAGTACAAATAAAATGGACATTTATCAAATGTGTGCAAGCCAATTGAAAGTAATCAATCTTGATAAATCCCACCTATGCTCGTTCACGTTTAGGCCATTTGCATTCAGAAACGCCTCCAATTAACTGCATATGGTAAGAACACATCCCTTACTTATCCACGTGAATATGTTTTTTCCCTTACCGCAATAATGGCAAAGAGAGCAAAGAAGAGGAACGTCTCAAACAGAAATAGAGGTACTGGTAGACGAGGTTGAATCCAACCAACAAATATTGTTTGGTTCACTAGTGCAGGAGGAATTAAAAACAAAAGAAAAAATGCTACACGGGAGAAGGTCACAAATATCACTAGCCAAATCCAGCAGTACATTTTTGGGGAAGCGGTACCTACCCGGGCTGTAGTCAAGACTGCCTTTGTCGAGTCCAAGACCAGGGATAGTCGAGACCAAGTCAAGACTGAGTCCAAAGAGGTTCTAGTTCAAGACAAGATGAAGTCCAAGTAAGCATGGCCAGACCTGTGCTTATATATAATTTATTATTATTATTTTTAAACCTGGGCCCGCTGCGCCGAGTAGCAAACCTCCGCACGTGTGCACCCACTCCACCAACTGAGCCATCCGGGTGCCCAAGCTTATATTTACATACATTCCGAAGTGTAAGTACAAGTCGGTAAATTCCACACTTTCCGTGGCAATGTTGTTACGCATTACATCCACACACATCTGTTTGTACGCAAGGTTGAAAAATGAGGCCCCAGGTCTTTTAGTATAGAACAATGTTCTATGAAGAGTCTTTCCCCACACTGAACAGGCCATGTTGCACATAGTTTTTGTAGCCACCACCTTTCATTAGTGTTGGCCATCATTTGGAATTTAACAATTCTGATTCCAATTCCAATTCTTCCTTTTCAATTCACGTTCGTAATGATTCTCGATTCCGATTCTTTGAGGGATGGAGTTAAAACGGGTCCCATGCCTATTTTCACAAAAAAGAAAGTTTTATTTTGATTCAGTGGTAGTTTTCAGTGTTACAGGGCTTATTAAATGTAAAACAAAGCCACACTAGAGCGCTGCTTACTGTGCTCTAAGGCTGCAACACAACAAGCGCCTGGCTGCTTCGAAACCAAAACTATTAAAAAAATAATAAATTAAATTGGGAAGTGATGATTGGATTTGAAACCAAATCCTCTAAACAATTCCAATAAAGAATCAATTCTACTGGAATTGTAATTTCAAACGATTCCAAGTGGGAATCGTTTCTCGATCGAGTTTCTCACTCCCACCTGTACATAAAATAATCCTGAGTCAAATGGTCAGGTTTTTATGGGTCCTCACCTGACAACAGTGATTGACTCTTAATATTGTCTGGACTGAAAATGGTAAAGAACTCATGTCCTACATTTGCGCTCAGTAAATGCCGCGCTTGCTGGTCCCACACCAGCTCTGCTGTCTTAGCGAGGGAACTTTTCCTCAGAGCTGTGCTGACCACACATACCTTACATTCCTCTCTTTTTGATAGCATTCGCCATAGTTACTGAAAATGAAATGAAACAGGATTGCAAAGCCTCTCACTAAGAAAAGGTTAAGCTTTTATAGTGCTAAAAAAATGTATTCCTGCTGAGACATAGGGCCTACTGAGATTTCTTTGTGATGACTGAAGTCAGTTGCTGTGATTAATGAGTCAGTTTTATTTATACAATATGTGAAGTATTCAGAAATTCAAGTCACACAACATAAATAGAGATTTAGAGTATTAACTTTCAAGGTGATTTTGTCCAAAAATGTATATTCTCTCGAAGACGATATGAAGGTTGGCACATGGTAACACCTGAACTTTGAACAGTCTCTCTCTCTCTCTCTCTCTCTCTCTCTCTCTCTCTCTCTCTCTCTCTCTCTCTCTCTCTCTCTCTCTCTCTCTCTCAGAAAAGTATGTATTGTATCATTAGTCTCGGCATCCAGTGATAAGGTTGTGTTGAGGACATTTGAGCATGCCGAGGCTGTTATCCAGATACAGATGCAGAACATTAGGGGTAATGGCACAGAGCCTTCTATCCCATATAGGAGCTGTTAGAGGGCTAATAAATGATAAGTCCCTGTGGACAGTTTTTTAACAGCTAATTGTTACCATGGCAAGAATGTTGCCACAGGTCCAATTAACCTATGAAAGAGTACAGATAATTTTCTATTACCAGAAATTATATCTGATTGGTTATATATTTGAAATGCTTGAGCTTCATTTAGAAAAACAGACCTTGACCAGCCTCATTCTTTCTTATGTCAAAGTTGGATAGGATTATTTTTCCAAATTTAATTTAGAAAGTCTGAATGTTTTGTTACAAAACTCGTCCCTACTATGCACAAGATATCCTCTTCACCTTTCCTGCGTCTCGGGTTGCTGCTCAGAAAAGATTTGCATCTCACAATCAGATCCGAGTTGTGTTCCAGGTGGTTCCATACTTGTAATAAGCATGCACCGCCTGAATGTGACAGCCAAACCACTGTCTGCCTATTGTTTTTGTTGTTTGCAAGCTAGGACGGAGGAGGTAGAAGGACGGAGAGCACTTATGTTTAGAGATGGAGACAGGAAAAAAAGATATGGAGAAAAGAAGAGGGCCAGGATGGACATTTAACATAGGCTGCCGAGGTATTTTTGCATTGTGAGAGAAGAGCTTTGTTAAATCGATAGAACAAGGAGTGCAGACAGCATTAGAGACGACAGGAAAAAGGAGCAGTGTTTTAATACCTGTAGCTTGCGATATAACTGCAACGTCTGTGGTTTGATTCCGACCAGGGGTATTAGTATGTAGTTATCTAGTATCTATACTATGCATCTGGTAGTTTGCACCTAGTTTTTCAAGAAAAGAAAATCCAATGACATAGTGTTTAATATAAAACAAAACCTCAGATTTGTTAACGTCTGGCAGCAGGGTTTCCACCTTTCACAGTCCAAACACACACATACACACACACACACATACACACAACAAAGGTGGGAATGACAATTCCACACAATCACCTGTTGTTATCATTGTTTCGGTGCAGCAACCTAATATTTTCTTCTCTCGGAGTATGTGTTTGACTTGTAGATGTTAAAAATTGTGGAATGTCAACCTATAGTATCATAAATTGTAATGCAGGTCTTCAGGTCTTTCTTGACATTATATGTGTAATCAGACTTCACTGCCTCAGTTTGTGTAAAAGTCACAGTAACAGCCCTGATACCAAGAGCTGAGACAGCACTTGTTTGAAGGGATCTACAACTCATTAATTATGTCACCATGTAAACAAAGCTTGTAATGGTGTGTTCATATTTTAACAGAGGGTGCTATATAGTCCTTGAGGACTAATTTAAGATTTTTCTTATAATAAAGTTTAAGGCCAACTTAATAAATCTACAACAAAGTTGTATCATTTTAATTTATTTTCAACAAGGCATAAAGATAGTTTACTTGAGTAAATACATAGGCTGAATTCAAGGAAGGCAGCAGGAAAGGTGAGAAAGGCACTACCATCATCCTACGGCCTTTTATTCTGTCAGTATTTGTGTCTGAGCACTAGAGTGTGTTAATAAAGCATGAGGATGAATCACCACCTGGCCTGTGCAGTGTTGTTATCCAGACACACCCACTCCCTGGAGAAGCCTAGACCTGTTCAGAGAGACACACAACACCGCAGGACATAGGTGTGGTAGCACCTTGGCATGATAGATTAGATAGAATAAATAGACAGGCAGGAAGTAAGGAGGTTAATGAGAGGAAGACAGAAATGATCTGCTGGAGATGAAGGGCAGTTGTATACCCATTAAATGAAAGATGAATGAATGGGTGAGTGCATTGATAGATCCTGTGAAACTAAAGCTTCAGTACTCCAGAGTAGACATCAAAACTGATTAACACGGTCCAACCTTCAGAACTTCTTTTGTGAGGAAAAGAGAATATTACAAACCAGTTAATCAGTTAGTTCAGTAGTCAAATTATTCATTGGTCAAATAAGGTTTAGGGAGCCAATGATGCTTTTCCGTAAAGGTTTGCATTCAATTACATGCATGGTTACTTGCACAGCCTGCCTTTTCCTGATAGTAGCTGACATCACTATAAGTTATCAGCCCAGCAGCAAGCTCTCTACTTCTGAGTCATGCTAATAAAGGCAAGTTGGGGAAACAGTGAGACGAAAAGGTTATTACCACAGTAGGCTTAGTTATGTGTAACAACCTGTCCCCATGGTAGTAAAAAGTGAGGTTACACCAAGTTGTGTAACCATTAATCTCCTTATACAGTACTTAATTCAATCTCACAGCATGCCAAGCCAGAACAAAGGCACAGTGTTAGAGACTGTTTCCCTTTTAAAGTACATGAACTCAAGTGTTTGTGATTATTTTAAGACATCATCTAATAACCAGCAGGAAGACTCAGCTAAACTGATGTTATAATATCTCTTTTAATATCTCTTTTTATTAGTCATTTTTTATAAGCATGCCTTCCATTGTTTCTAAATATAGAAGGTAAGGTTCATAGTCATGAGTTGGTCGTTGGGGTCTTGTTTTCTAATTTGCTGCACGAGAGACACCTGAGCAAAAGAGAAAAAGACAGACTGTGTCAATTATAGGCAATTGAGAAACCAAAGCCCAGGTACAGAATCAAGATGACATTTTAGCTATTCTAACCTTAAAAGTCCAAGAACCTGAGAGAGAGAGCTATTTAGTCTTTATCTGCCTGTGAGAGCTCCAATGAGCACATTGATCACATTATATTTTGTGATTAACAGTTTTTATTTAATTATAACACAACAATGGACACATTTATATTGATATTTAGATTTTCAAAAATCCAACATATCCATTATTTGTCATCAAATTGTCTCAAAGGCAATATGGAGGCACTGGTCTTTCATCTTCCACTCCAGAGAAATGAATGACTTCTTGTTTCCAACAGCTTGAAAATGTGTGAAGTTTTGTTAATGCCCCATGAGCCCGTTGAGCTGTCTTACAGCTTTGTGGTTTATACTTCCTGAAAAGTTTTGACATCATCTTCATAAAGCCTTCAACAATTTAATTTTGACTTTCTGCAACATTTTTTCTGTATGGTTCTAGGGCTGAAACTCAAGATTATTTTCATTGTTGATTAATCCATTAGTTGTTTGGTCTATAAAATGTCATAAATGGTGAGACATGTCGATAAGTGTTTCCCAACGTCCAAGATGACGTTCTCAAATGTCTTGTTTTGTCCACAACTCAAAAATATTCAGTTCACTGTCATGGAGGAGTGACAAAACTTTAAAAAGCTGGAATCAGAGAATTATTTCCTTCTTTTTTTTCATAAAAAATACTCAAACCAGTTAATCAATTATAAAAATAGTTGCCGATAAATTTAATAGTTGACAACTAACAAATTAATTGATTCATCTTTGCAGCTCTAATGTCAGACACGAAACAATATGAGTGTCTGGCCTCTTACTTTTTAGGTGCACTGCTTTGAGTTAAGCCCCCGAGAACCTGCAGCGCCAGCTGTAGTAGAATCAGTCAGACTGAATGGACTCTCTGTCTGCACTGAGGCTTGAAAACTGAAAACAATTGGTATCCAATGAGACAAGCCAGTTGGAGAGGCCTTATGTGTGTAATTGTGTGAGTGTTATAAAGGGATATATACAGTATATAGCCTGCATGTGTAGATGCATACGTACTGTTTTGTGTTTGTTTTATAGTTGTGGTTAAGGCTATGTGTGTACATGAGAGATGGGGGGGTAAAGTCCTCTGTATAATTAGTCTGTTAATCCTGTTGTGAGCTGTGTTAGAAGTTAGAGCCCTGTTGGTAAAACAGAGGTCAGCAAAGCAGCCATAACTTTACTTTACTTCCTCTGATAAATGTAATCTACAGTGCTTTTAACCTGCATGGAGCCCAGGATATACAGTAACATTAAATACACCTGCCTGGAAACTTTATCTCCTCCTTTTAGGTTTCTCATAATTTATTATCTCTCTTGCTGTGTTTCCTTGTTCTTTCCTTGTTGTATTTAGTCATGCGAGTCTCATCAAGGCAAAGAACTGGAGGTGCAGTTATTGTGTATAACTGCTTGGAGTTGTCTTTGGTTATTAATTAACCTCCATTGTTCTGTGTTATAATGCCTGAGACAAGACCTTGTGGCTTCATACCATACACAATACATATTTTTCTTGGATATAATTAAACCTGCTTATGTGATAGATGAAGAGTTTTAAAGAAAATAAGCATCTTTTTCTTTCTCTGCATGTTAATTTCCTATTCTGCTTGGATCCGGATCCCTGATTTACTGAGAGTCAATCTTCATACTTCATCTGGCTAAAAACATTGGTCTGTTTTTCTCTGTCTTAATCTTTACTGATTTAAGAAATGTAATTCAGGGCAAACACATGATAAAGGCATTACTGACTGAACTGCCTCTTCAGATAAATCAGTCACCCAAGTAACTAAATCTTATCTAACAACACTCAGCACATATATTGTATGATTATAAAGTATACATATAAGCAAATGCAATGTAATTCAAGGTTACCCAAGCAAATTGTTATTGTGTTATCATCAGATTGTCTTTTAACATTTTCCTTTTCTTTCTGAGTCATTTCTAGTGCTTTTATACATTTTGGCTTCAATGCTGGGTCCAACCTATTGAGGTTGCAGTGATATCACAGGTAATAATTTCTTTGTCTGAGCTTTTCCTCTAATTTCCCATCTGTGTGTTTTGCGGGTAGGTGTCACACGAAAACATGCAGATGGCAAATGTTTGTTTGTGTATATACTCATGTTCGAAAGTGCAGCCACACCCTGCTCATTGTGTTCTCACTTAAATACACAGAGGCAACTGTTCTCCACTCTTTCCACACAAACCATGTAATATGATTAGTCATATTTCCATTATATTCAACTATATGATGATGATACACATTAACGTGTTCCATCCCATTTGCCTTTTTCCACATCATTCCCCTTTCATTGAAACCCAAACCTTGGTATAGCCCACCTGAAGCACCAGGGGGCAGGAGAGATCCACCCTGAAACTGAGGAGACTTTACTGGGCCTCAGGAACATGTTATTTCCATCAACACAGTGAAGTTTGTTTTCCCTGCATTTGTAAGACAACTATAGGCAATTTGAACATACTTTTTTGTCATATTGCACGTAGAATATTTACATCTACTCTTTTTCTTTTTACGTGTATAACTCTGTCCATATACCACGCTTACCCCTCTGGTTGGTATATGGACAAAGAAAAATCCTAAATCTCTATATTATATTTTGTTTGTTTGTAAGAAGCCTGACACCAAAATAACTGTAGATGTAGATCTTTGTCAAAAAAGAAGTGGCTTACAAGCAAAACCCCTTAAAGAGAAGCACAGTTTTCTTTTTACCTTCCGGCCTTTTTCTTTCTTTGT
The DNA here is from genome assembly GCA_013375575.1 of Percina caprodes. Lineage (NCBI taxonomy): Eukaryota > Metazoa > Chordata > Actinopteri > Perciformes > Percidae > Percina > Percina caprodes. The sequence continues at coordinate 83,564 of JABXJD010000039.1, forward strand.
CCTTCTTGTCACTTAAGTTTTTCCTTCTCTTTTCATGTCTTTTTTTAAAATATTTCCCAGCTCCCTGCTTTTTATATATATTTTTATATATGTATAAAATAAACAATCGTGGCATTATTCCTATACAGACAAGTTTACACTGACTTATGTTATCACTATAATATTCATGAAGGGATTCATACTCTGTGATAAGTTAATCAATCTTAACATAGGCCTACGTTTATGTTACTTTTTTATCTTCTTAGTTCTCACTTATTACCTATTGGGACATGGGCCTACATGCTGTACCTCAATTTATCTTGGGCCTGTTTTATAGTCTGTGGCAAAATACGAGATTGGTAGCCTTCTTGTTATACATTATATATACTTTATACCTCCCGACAAATTTATATGGGATTACTGCAGCTCGTTGGGTGTCTGGATGTGTTTGGAGAGTCTGATCTTGTGCGTAAAACATTTCTGATATTTGACGCGCTCCAGGGATTTATGGAGCATGCCCAGTGCGTTCCTCTCAGCAACAGAGGAAACCACTGGTGCAGCATAGGAGTCATACCAAGCATAGCCTGCGTGTCAGTGCAGTCGACTTACAGCTGGCTGTGAGGAGAACTGACGCTACTCTTTTTTTTTGTTGTTGCTCTATCACCGCGATACATTTACCCATATTAAAAAAGCATTGGTGTCAATCTTCTCCGCGGAGTTTTATTTTATTCTAGGGGGTTTCTGTAAAACTAAAGTTGAAGGCTGGGCCTTTTTTATTTTTTTTTTAGCTTTTTGACCGTCGCTTGAGAAGAGAAGAAGTAAAAAGCTGGTCTTCTTTTTGTAAAAACTCGATAAATGCTACTAACGAAAATGGACCTGTTGAACTACCAGTACCTGGACAAAATGAACAACAACATTGGCATACTCTGCTACGAAGGTAAACTGTTAAGTCTTTAACGCTGTGAGTTGAGGTTAGCGACGTTGTCGAAGTTTTCACTCAACTTACTTTTAGCTAGCTTGCGCCAAGCCTTGCAGAGAAAAGTTGTAGCTTTCAATATATGTTAATTCATTTCATTTCTACTCGACTTATAAATACCAGGTTATAACCTTTCTACGGGTTGAACTTGATGCCCACTTGTTATTTTTTTTAAACGTTAGCAACAAACGTTCGCATTTCACTATTAAGTAACGTTACTTTTTTTACGTTACTGAAAAACTGAAAGTGTGTTTTTAAGTCCGTCAAATCATAGGGGGACCAGACGTCCCCAGTCTCCGGTTTTGATGATTTTTATTGACGGCTTCTCAAAAAAAGACCTTGCTAATGATTGAGACCAAAGGCTGACTAATAGACTTGGAAGTGAATTGCATGGCTCTCCTCCAATGCTCACTAGTTGCTCAGTTATTCAAACCTTTTGCTCTCTATTATTCACATCAACGTCTTGCATTCCTAGCTGCGTGATATTTATGGTTATGTCTGCCCATAGTTGAATCAGATTGTGACAAAGCCTCAAGTATAGATGTGTTGTTTAATGATTTGACCCAGTGTCTTTCTTGATATGGGCTTGGATTTATCTTCTCTTTGCTCTCATCTTCTCAGTGTGGACTAAAAGTTATTCCTAGCATGAGCAGTGTAGGATTTAATGTTATGTCATGAACGTACAGAGCAGAAGCTTCCATGTGTTAACAAAGTGACTGACTTTGGGAAAGTGCAACCCAGTTTCTTCCTCTGTACCTCTGCCCTTGATTTCTATTGCAACGTGCAGAATCAACTCTGATACCAACTCATTGGTAATAAAAAAGTCCACGGAAGTCAGATTTTGACATGAACTGCAACTAATGATATCTTTTAAAGGAAATTTTTTTAGAATTTGATATAATTGTGTTTGAAGGTGGTGACATTGACTTTGCTATACAAAGACAAAGGAAAAGAAAACAATTTTCTGATAAACCGATCAGCAGGCTTTTTATTCATCTGTGCTGGGGAGTAGCCTGCTCTCCCCCTACTGCTGCTGTGCCACAGTTAGCAGCTCCTCTCTACATGTAACGTATAAGGATCCTTTAATAGCACTCCAATAAGACTGTGTGACTGAAAAGCCGTTTGCAGTTTTGCAGGAAGGGTCAGAGAGGCAGTTAGGCAGGTGGCCAAGTGCCGTTTTATAGAAGCAGGTAGAGGGAATATGTTTTTTTTTAAATGGTTGAGCATGCTCTAAGACTGCCCCTGGCCTGGGATTGAAGGGGTTTCTGTGTCACTGTAAAGCTGAATCTTTCTCAGGTTTCAACATGTCCATCTCAGTAAAGACAATTACAGGAGTGAAGAGGGGAAGAACATCTCTGCAGGATTAGCCCATCCATTGGTTTTTCTGTTATTGTGTGTTTTTTAGTGAACTGAGCTAAAATGTGACTTCATAATGATAAGAAAACAAAGGGAAAAGGAAAAGTGCCAACCAGTACAGTAGTGAAAGAAATGACTTTCATGTTCAAATATGTTGAGCCAAGAAGGGGAAGAGAAGCGTTGTGATTTTGTTGGTGTGCTGACTTACTAGTGTATGCCTGAGCATTCATACTCAAATACATTCCCTGACAAATGCACACATCAATGCTCATATATACTTGCACTCTGTCCCAAGAGCTTCATTTGTATTCTTAAGCTTTCACGCTGTTATCATCATCATCAACATTTAATGAGACTTAGTCTAACCAGTTATCTCACGTAGCAGCACCATAGACTGTAAAAACAATGGATGTAGCATCTGCAAAGCCTTGAGTTTAGCAATTATGGCTGTCTCCATGTTTTTTTTGCAATAGGATGTGGTGATTTTTGACCATAGGGTGGAGCTGGAGAGGATAACGCGCCCAATTTGGTGTTTGCAATGGCGCTGCGCTAAACGCTAACGAGGGAAGGTTGCCGATTTTCAACTTTTCAGAAGCGAGTCATCCAGTGGACGGTTACCGGCAGGTAAACTCGTACTGTCGCCATATATGGAAATACAGAACATCAACAAACACTACCATAAGGTAGCAGTTAACGCTAGCTGTAGTTGGCATACAGCTGAACAAGACATTTTTAGGTGACTAAATGCTTCAATTAACTTTGAAGTGAAAACACATTGAGAGGGTCAAAGTTTAAGATGAAGACATGGATAACACCCAAAAACAAGTTCATGGCTATTCTAAAATACACAGTGCTGTGGTTAGCATTGCTAAATCTATCATGATTAACAAGTTGGCTTGTAGCCACGCCCCAAAGCATCCCCTGCTTTATCACAGTTTTAAAATAAATAGAACCATAATTTACAAAATGAACATCGTGCTGTATTGAAGAAGATGTGAAACTAGGGATTGATGCCATATACTCATTATGAAAATGTTTGCTGAGGTAATAAACCAAGTGAGAAGTAGGGTAATTCGCTCATATTCTATAGAAACGGATCTGTTTTTGCAGGAAATTGGATAGAATGCATGTTTAAGGCATTGGCTTAACTTTTCAAGCCTGGAAGCTTTGTCCATTATTTGTACAGTCTATGCTGTGTACCTGTACCCTGATCAAGTGTTAGGTGTGTTAACACAGTATGTGACATTCAAGCATACACATACACTACACAATCTGATGCCTATATATAACCATATAAATCCAATAGTTGTATTAAAATGTTTGGATAGTTTGCACTATCCTGACTTCCCCAGTTATGTGAGGTTTAATGATTTGTTTGTGGATCCGGTACATTTTTGGAAGGATGTGAAGGTACAGCAAGCATCTTGTCGACAACAAAACCAGGAATCTCAACCTTTCCTTATATTACATATTATACTGTATCACATTATTACATTAACATTGTTGTTAAAGTAACTGATTTAAGGACGTCCATAATTTGCTAATCAGCAATGCCAAGTTGTCTACATGTGCATTTTAATCAATTGCTCCATTCTCCTGTAATATCACACCAACTTATTGTTCCCATTTAATTTCAAATCATATTATTTTCAAACCACATTAAACTGTCCTGTTGATTGGTTTGTTTGGAAATGATTGTTTTTAGTCAGTTGTCTGATTTTCTCTCTCTCTCTCTCTCTCTCTCTCTCTGTGTGTGTGTAAAGCTGCTATCAGTTGTAGGCCTGACAGGGAGGGGTGCAGGGGAATGCTGACTGTCCATTTTTGCTGCTGAGCACTAGGAAATAAACAAGGTTGAAAACCTCCTCAAAGCCATATGCTTTTGTCAACTTCTTCTCACTTCCAGAGATCACACCAATCTAACATCCGGTTTAAAAGTTCAGCTCACACAGACTAGAACTTCTGTGGAAGAGATTTTTTGTATGTCCTTTTTAAGTATTTAAAGCCTAAAACCTCTATGGACCTAGAAAATAAAGGCAACCCAGAGGGCCAAGTTCAGGTTACAGAGGAACTCAGCCAAAAATAATCACTTTGCTGCTTTGCAGAGAGAGAGTAGGGGGCATGCTTGGACTCATCCTTTTTTAAGTATCTGAAGGGGGAAAGGCGAGAGGGAGAAAGCTGGAGGGAAATGAACAGATAGAGGGCTTCACCTCTGTTTGTAATCCAATCTCATCCTGATTCCAAGCTGTTTGAAGTTCTGTCAAGAGAAACAGGCTTTGATCATGTGAACCTAATAAACTGAAAGAGCAGAGAGGGGAAAGGATAGAATGGAGTTTTACTTCTGTGCTACAGCCCTCCTTCCATTGTTTGTCTGCTGGTTGAACAAAAGAGAGCATTTTCTCTCTCTTAAATTGCAAAAATGTTTATGTGCTGAACATATATAGAATAGATAAACATGATAGTAAATATAGCAAAGTCCTCTCTAGCATTATTATGTACTTCTTCCTATTTCTGCATTTTATTTTATCAGTTAGATTCCTACTACTTCAGAAACGCCAATACACACATTATACTAATCAAAGTCTGTCATGGTAAAAGATGCATGCCTCATACTAGTTTTTGAAGTCAATGTCTTAAGTCGAATTATCAACTCTTTAAACACTTAAACAGAACAAAATCACCACCCTCATAAACGTAGGATTTATTGCAGGGCTGCATTAGTTTTAGATAGGTGTCTCTAATTAGTAACTGAGTGTAATGTTGCTCAGTTCACTGTTGAGTAGCAGTTAGGTCAACAGTGTTTGAATCTAAACAGTCAAATGTCTTATTTATTTGCAGGGGAAACACTCCCAGATTCACCCCTTGTTGAGTGCTTCACTACTGAACCTCTGACAAGCTATTATCTGTCCTGGATCCTGATTGGACAGCGTGGTGTCACAGTCTCCCTTCTTTTATTGCCTTCCCTCTGTCCTGCCAAAAACAATGATGTCACCCTTGTTGCCATGGTACACAGTGGGGCGAGCAGGAACATGCCAGAGAGAAAGAGAAGGGGGAGGAGTTGCTGCTGTGTTTGAGAGGCCATGCTAAAACTAAACATACATAGAGGAACAGTGGAGGAATAGAGCACATAGTACTGTGTGGGTGTGTGTGGTTGTCAGCCTTCTGAATGACTTAGGCTAATAATATAATAGTTATCAGCCGTAGTATTACCTGTTGAAACTGGTTTTACAACCTTATGCATCCAAAAGTTGCAGCGTTTCCTCTCCAAAATAACACAGGAAACTTCCTTTAGCAGTGAAGACAGCTCAGAAAATGTTTGCAGGGAACAAACAGTAGGCCTACAGTATAATGGTGCTAACCCCTATTTCCCACTGGGCACGTTTGTGCTGCTTTCCCGGAGGCGCAGCACCCCCGCGAGCGATCGCGGCCATTGAAGTCCTGCTTGATATTCCACCACCATCCCAGAAGTGTGCGTGATGCGCCTCTGCGCTCAGCTAAAGATACGTGCCAGGTCTATTTTCACGTGCGCTTTATGGGGGTTCGAGCACCTGGGCAGGAAGTTTAACAGCGAGAGCATCCAGTTGAAAGACACCCTCCAATTTCGTATACATCTCCTCTACCACACCATGGACGAGGAGAAATCCATCTTGGAGGTGTAACAACATAATAGACATCACAGATCCTTTTTACAAGGACAACAGCAGGAAAGAGAAAGAGAAGCATGGAGTTTAATTACAGGAGTGCTTGTAGTGGATAGGTAGATACTAGCTTAATAAACACATGATTGTTCTTTCAAGTACTTGTAGAGACAATAACATCTGCTCCCGCTGTGGTATGGCGCGTGGCGGAGGGCGGAACAGATGCGCTCGGTGGAAAATCTGGGAAACAGTATTTAAAGTCTTTAAAGTTCTTATAATTTGTAAAATCCTATTATCACCTTTTTAAATTTTTCATAAATAATTTATTTAGATCCTCAACATCATTAAATAATTAAAGAACAACGGCCACTAGATTCATTACTAATTTGTACCTTTTATTTTGTTTCTTACTGCATGTCTAAATTGTAAGTTATGTAATTTGTGAGCATAGCAGAATAAGCACACATATTTAAAACCATACTGTTTTGAATAATGAAATCTACTGTGTTGATGTTTGTAACTAATAGTTTTTTCTCAGAGTATGGGAGTAGTTATGGGGGAAGCTGCACATAAGAATGGGAGTTTTAGTCTGAGCTTTATGTTTTGACGGATACATAAGGCCAAAGCAGTGGAAAGTCCCAGTGCTGAGACAGAGCCAGTGGTAGTTTTCCTGATTCTTCTTTTGCCCTTACTCCCACTCACTGACGACTTTGTAGGCCTCATGCACTAGGACAGCACTGGAAATTTGCAGAGTGTGTCAGACACACAAAGAGAAATAGTTCACATCAAACGCACAAACGTATGCAGAAACCATCCACAACTATTTCTCCCAAAACATTCCTAACCAGATACTCCTCTACTTAGTATGCCAGAGGTTTGTGCCTCACTCAGCAAACTGTATAAGTCAACAAAATCCAAAGTTTGAGCTGGAACACAGTATGTATAGTAACACTGTCAGAAGTAGTTTTTGTGGTCAGCTTGTTTAAAGTGGCAATAAAACAGTTGCCTTCTACTTGAAAATACCACAATATTGACAAATTGTCATAATTTACATTTATGGCAAAGTGTCCTTTCACTTTGTAATTAAGTCATTTGACAGCAACGACACAAGTGTCAGATCACACGTAATGTTTGAAATTGTACAGTTGAACAGTTTTTTTTTTTTAATTTGGTCTGTTTTTATCTTCTCTATCAGATTTTGTGTAAAGGTGGAGCTCACCTGATCTCTACTTTTTTGACACAATTCGGAAGAGAGGATGAACATCACTTCCCTAACCCTACCTCTCTATTAGAGCCCGACCGATAAAGGATTTTTAAGACCGATACGAATATTTGGTTATTTAAAAATCTGATAGGCCGATATATCGGCCAATATATGCAGTGTATATAACACATTAACAAAAAAAGATATCAGTGTTGCCAACTGGGATGTTGTAGAGTGCCCTCTCATGGACAAACAAAGCAACGCCAACGCTCATAACATGGTTGACTGTCCGATTTTATTTATTAAATATTCATTTATGATTCTGATGAATGAATATTTAAAAAAAAAGCCTAATATCGGCCGATATATCGGTCGGTCTCTACTCTCTACCTCTTCTTTATCTTTTCTTGTCTTCCCTCCTTAGGTGAAGCAGCTTTAAGGGGGGACCCCAGGCTCCAGTCCCTGTCTCTGTCGTCGTCTTCCTCATCCTCCTCCTCTTCTTCGTCATCGTCGTCCTCCTCTTCCTCCTCAATCTCCAACCACAGGACAGGTCCTCCTCCCATTAGCCCCACCAAGAGGAAGTTAAGCGGGGACCAGGGGGACAGCGACATGGACGACAACGAGCATGTGGCAAAGATGAGCCGATTGTTTGCTACACATCTGTGAGTACACATACTGAGAAACACTCAATTGTTGTTGCATAAGTGAACAGGCATTTAGACACTTTCTAATAAAATCCATTATAAACCTTATCATTTAGTCATTTTCTAGATGCTCCGTTTCTGAGGGGCTAGTAAAAAACATGTATCTCCAAATTTTCTATCCCTGCATCTTTCTGTTTTTGTTCTGTCTCTCTCACAAACACACAGTGTGGCCATTGTGGAGGTGACCTCAGTGACAATGGTAGAAGCTACATATACACACACACACACGTACAAAACCCACTGTTTTTAAAATATTTTTATTTATTTATTTTTTTTACTCGATTATGCCAGAGTTTCTGTTGGCCATGTGTTTTGTGGGCTCTTCCCTTGGTGAAGCTGTGCACAGGCAGGCTTTCTCAGAAGTCCCAGTTTGGAATCCAGGGTGCTATGCCAGGTTTAGCTGGCTCCACAGTGTTCTCCTTATAGCTGCAGGTCTCTGGAAGACCCGGAAGACTGGAAACAGGGACTGCACAACAGCAAGATTACTCACATCTCCAACGTTCCCACATTCCCACTTCCAGAGATTCCAGAGATTCTGGTGCGCTGATTGGCTGTAAAAGACTGCTGCCCCCCCTCTCTCGGTTTGACTGAGTCAGTCATGGGACTCCAGCCATTGCTATTTATTGCAGAGACAGTCAAGGATATGTTAGGTAGAGCTGTGCCGGTTTGCATGCATGCTAATTCTTCACTATGTCTTGTTGCTGAAAATACAAGTAATTTGTATTAATGACAGCTGTTGTTTTATGTCCTTGCAGTTGTGTTTGTCAGTCAATATGACTGTGAGGTGACACAATGGAACACAGTAGATGCTGGATATACTGGAAGCCCTGGATTAAGAGTAGAGCACAGTTACTGACAGTGTATTAATGTGCTACGTTTGTGCATCTACATATGCATCTATGTAGATGCACAAGCATACTGCCATTTGTGCACACTTGCACAAACCCTTGCTGCACATTTGCACATTAAGGAAGTGGTTGATTTGAAATCTTTTATTGAAGGTACAGTCAACACAATTCTTAGTACCAACCACACCACATTTAGACTTTAAAGGTTACTCTGGAAAGTCTGCAGCTGTATACGGCTTGTATTCATAGCAATTACAATTAATTGCAATGGAGAACCAGAGTTGTAGCAAACGATCAGGATCACTCATGCAGCATGACTCACTGCTGACAAAATAATCTAAATGTTTAGTATGTTCCAAACACTACATACACTAAAAACACTACTTTTTCAGTTGTAGCATATTAGCTGTTTATTGGCGAAGCAGTGTTTGTTGGGAACATAATGAGCAGAATACTAATAATGAATAAATAATAAATCTAAGAAGATCGTGTTTTTTTTTAAAGGGCTTAAACCTTGTTAGTCTCACCATGACAAAAGTAATTGCAGAAGTTGTATTCGTTCACTTGCTTGTTTGACATAGCAGCGATATTTTTGCGCGTCTTGTGTTACAGGTAGGAAATCTCTCTTCTAGTGGCACATGGGGAAAGGTCTTTGTTCCTTCATTTTCAACAAAAGATTAGCTTGTGGGTCTTGCCATTAGTGCAGAGTCATCTTGTTTTCTGGTATATATGTGTCAGTGGTGGGAGAATTAACACTATAGTCTTTATCCAGGCAGTAAATCCATCTTCCCACTTGGTGTTTTATTCTGTTGTGTCAGTAGTTTTTCACTGTCTGCGAGATGTTTTTGATGCAAGATGCGGTTACATTGATAAGCAAATTCTCCTGCTCATGTATCACGTTGTTTTGTAAGTAAGTCTGCCAAAATACAATGGGACTTCTTGTCATATCAGCTTTCAGTTGGTGTCGCAACCATAGAACCATTTTGTGGAGTTAAACTCCTTCGTTAAACTCCTTTTGTTCTGTAAAAATAAAACTGATCTAAAAACTGCGATGTTGAAGACTTTTCAAACAGCTCATTGTACCATGACCCCATGACAAGCCATAATCCCTTTTATTTTATCTTCACTTTAATTATGACCTCAAAGTCATTTGGCTATGTAGGTTAATCTCTACCCATGAAAAGTAAGATGCTTGCACACTTGCTGCAACCTGAAGTTAAATCCAGGGCTGTCTCCATAACCCATTTGCCTCCGGGCCATCCTAAATGTTTTTTTTTCTTTTTTAGCCATTTCATTTGAGGTTTCTCTGAGGGCATTCTTTTCCGGGCAAAAGTAACTGCTGAGTGACTTGTTGAAACCTGCAGTTGGAGTTGGCCTGTGAAAGGTTTTCCTCTTCTTTTGAACTGTCCAAAGAACAATGTTTACACTAAAGTGGAAAATGAAGGGTTGTTGTTACAGAAAAAGTCAAGCTAAAAATGGCAGCCTCTTCACAGTCAAAGCATTTTTATTTAACATATACAACGTTTCTGCTTCATTTAACTCATCTAACACTTGTAGGAACAGTGATTAGGTTTAATTTGAAAATGATGGACTTGGTTTTTGTGAAAAAGCTAGACAGAAAACCTAAAAATGAATCCCTGCACCCATTCACCACACACACACACACACACACACACACACACACACACACACACACACACACACACACACACTCAGTTCAAATGTCCAGAGATGGTTATCTGACACCATTCTAGCTGTTGGATTTTGCTGTCTGCTTCTGTCTCTGTAGCTTGTTTTAGTCTACACAAATTACTCTGCTCAGCGTTGACTTTTCCTGCATGTTTAAAGGCTTTTGTGGTCATTCTCCTCACAGCGTTTTCTCTGTTTTGCTTGAACGACAGTTTCCCCCGGCTTTATCAGTTGCTAAAAAAAATTGTGTTATTGTCGACTCGCTGGTAGTTGGCTTTCTTTTGTCAGTAAGTTCAGTCATATTTTTCAGTGTAGACAGACACCTGACTTGACACTTCAGACTTGAGCTGGGGTTATTAAGGAGGAAGCTCAGGTTTCTTTTGTTGTCCAATCAAAACAAGCTGAAGTCTAGGGGGGAGGCACAGGATGGAGTGAGAGAAAAAAACTTTTTAGTATTTTTTTTTAAAATGTGGGACAGTATTAACAGGCATGCTAAATGAGTGGATTTTGCTTTTGTCTCTATTTTTCTCAGCCGTCTTAGTGCTTTATTAGTGAAGTCACTATTGTAATACAGACAAGTTTATGGCATGGTAAATTCTGCATATAAAGTCTTATTGAAAACATTGGCAGTCCTTATGGAAGGCTGATATGTTGATGTGATCTCTATGTCTGTACCGAGTCTGCATGTGTCTGCAGGTATGCACATGTGTTGTTGTGTGCACTGTCTGTACATGCATGTGTTCACCCATCTGTGTTCGTGTGTGTGGTGAGGGGGCTCCTTGTCAGGCAGCAGGGGATACTTGCTCATTTTCTCTGAGGAGTAGGAGGAGTCTTGAACAAAGAAGCCTTATTCTGTCCACTGGAGCCTGCGGGCTGGAAGCTTGCTGCTGCCTGCTTGCCTGCCCGCCACTCTGCAGTTGTAGACACGCCAGAATAAAAGTCCTGTTGCTCAGCTGTTTCATTCCTCCTTAAGAATAATAGTGCACGGATATGAACATTTTGGCCGATACCAATAACTGTTATTTACAAATGTCTACATGATAGGTATACAACAAGCTGCTATCATAATTATATTTTGTACAAACTGATAAACGTGTAAACACTGAATTTTAAAAGTAATGTCTTTCTTTATTTGCATAACATTTGGAAAGCCCATAAATCATAGCTTTATCACATTGTTGCCTCGCAAAATAATAGCTGGTCAACCTTAAAGCCAGCCCACATTAAGTTAGTGAGCCTGTGCTGAAGTTGTCTAGGTCCTAACGATCAGGTATCAGTTTTTTTTTTTTTTTTGTTCAGTAAATTACCAATAACACATAATTAAATCAGATTGTGAACCTGACAAGATTTTCAGCAAGCAATGTCTGGCAGTCATGACCAGAAGCAAATGTTCCCTTTGTTGTTCTTGGTTATGCTCTTAATCTGGGTGAATTGTCATTTCTTTGCATGTCATTATTTGAATCGCTGATATATCAGACATATTGACGATGTTTCCAAAGTTTGATGTCAAGCTACATGCTTTCACAGTAGTACGCATGTAAACTTTATTTTTCTTTCATGTTATGTTACACTGAAAGGTAATTCTGTAGATATAAGAGCTAAAAGCAAAATCCAATTGAGGCAGTTTGCTGTAGTACATTACCGTGGAAATCCAGAGTTCTCGCAAGAGCACAATTTAAATTTGCTCAGCGAGTTACTTCGGCATCGAGTAATGCTGCTCATTAACTATACACTTTTAGCCGAGCTGCACCAATGACATTGGTTTATCCGATATAGGCGGGCCAGAGGCGAGCTAAACAGAAGACAACAGTTTAATCTACCAGTTAGCTCCGCTGGTAGCTAAGCGTATGGGGCTCTGGATAGCTCAATGGTGTTTTTTGCTTCCGGGCAGCTAACCTTAACCCTAAACATAACCATTGTCGCACTGTCACCCCGTGTGTTGTTGTGATTGGCCGTAGTCTTATCTAATTGCGTGCAGTGGAATTTTTAAATGCACGCTTAGTGCCGCCCTCCGAGATGGGCGACTTTCATTACTCAATGCCAGACCCTTAATCTTTCAGATTTGGGTCTGGATTTCCAGGCTAGCAGTACTGTAGCATACAGAAACCACAGCTGCTTTCTACTGGGAACTTTAACAGTAACTTGTTCTCATGGAAGTTTCCCCATAGGCCAAAAGAGGAGAAAATAACTGTGTGTGTGTGCGTGTGCGTGTGTGTGGGGTCATTGTTACCCTCTTGTTTTTACATGGGACTGGACTATTTATGTGTGAGCATGTAAGAAAAGGAGGGAGAGCATGTGGGTGTTTTTTCAATCTGTGTGTGTGCGCTCTCATGTTGTTTTCTTTGCCTTCTTGTTGTGGTTGTTCCCATATCCGATCTGTCCCAGCTTTGATAACGAAAGATTTTCTTCAGTTCTTTCTCTGCAGTCAGTTAGCTGTTAAATATATGCTTGCTTTTTATCAGCATTTCTGCATGAATGGAAATCTGAAAGATTTAAAATGGCTGTATAAAGAGATGTTTGGAAATGGTGGCAAAGTTGATTTTTTTTTTTTTTTTTGCTTTAGATATTAGGCATTGTGTATTTATTGTTTTATAATGCATGTTTTATGTCAAGTACAATTACTTGATGAATACCACAACTAGTCTGTAAATCTCTTAATCTGTTAAGGTGTACTTTCTCTGTGTTTTGACTTTTCTATTTTAAAGAATACAAATATTATTACTAACTTCCGCTCAGTCCCGCTTCTGAGAAGAGAAAACTGTGTAGAGATGTTTGTATGCCTTATATACATAGCCCGTTGTGTGTGTGTGTGTGTGTGTGTGTGTGTGTGTGTGTGTGTGTGTGTGTGTGTGTGTGTGTGTGTGTGTGTGTGTGTGTGTGTGTGTGTGTGTGTGTGTGTGTGTGTGTGTGTGTGTGTGTGTGTGTGTGTGTGTGTGTGTGTGTGTGTATATGTATATATATATATATATATATATGTGTATATATATATATATATATATATATATATATATATATATATATATATATATATATATATATATATATATATATATATATATATATATATATATATATATAGTGGGTTTCTGCAAACCTCGCAGAGATGGGCCTGGTTGTAACCTGTGGTTGAGCCTTCATCCTCCTCTGCTTTTTTCTTTTTTGTCGTCTTCTCCTCTCTACGCCCTGATTCTTCCCAGATGTTTCCTGTGTGTGTGTGTCGCTCTCTCTCTCTTTTATTTCTTAAAGGAGTAGGATATGAACCTCTGCCCACTGAAGATTTATAGTGAGGTTTTCTCTGTAGAACACAATTGTGAGAAAAGGCATAGAACTTTTATAGCTCCTGTAGCTTTGCCTCAAGTAAAATATAGCTAACTTACCAAATTGGCAGTCTACTTTAGAGCTAACCCTGGAAATCTAAGCTATATATCTTTAAACTCTTCAGTTCATATGTTTAATTTCCCATTGTGGTAGTTAGGCAAGTTAGCGCATACAAAGCTGCTTGTTAAACCAGCAAGAACAAATTAAGTGTTCAGATTTCACTGGATACAGGCCTGCAACTGTGTTTTTTTCCTTTCATTTAAAGTCATTCAAACATATGATCAGTTGTGATCTTTAACTTGAGGTTAACTTGAAGACAGGGTGTCATGTGAGTGGTTACTTAAAAGGCTGTACTTAATGACAGATCTGAGTGGTGTAATATTGTTCAAGATATATGACTATATCATTTATGTATTGAGGGTTGGACTCTCTGGGTTTTAAATTAAGGGATCTTCCAATGAATGCCCACCACAGTGTCTACCACTAATGCCAGGCTACACATAACCCATTCTCTAGTAAAATAGAATCAAATAGATATTTCCTCTCAATTTCATTGTGTCAAGATGTCCATTGAAGTATCACCCCTCTCCACTCTTTGTACCTACAGTACAAATAACAGCACTGAAACCAGTGAACTGAAATCAGTGATGTGGGGTGTTAACTCCATATCAATACTTTATCCAAGAGTAATAAGTAACCCAGCAAACATTTATTGAGAAATGACATTAAGCTGGGTGCCCAACCTCTCCCATTGGCTGCTTTCGGCTCTTATTGTATTCAATTTGTCCCTCCTATACCTCTTGTAGGTGTCAAGTCCGAGAGTTCTCTACTTTTCAAAGGCTGTAAACCCCCCAGCCCCAGATCTGGCAAACCTCTCTAGATCTGGCAAACCTCTCTCTTCAGCTCTAGCCCTTGTCACCAGCCCATTGTCGTTGTCTCATGTGTATCCCTTGCTGTTCACCCTTTACGTTCTCTCCCCCTCTCCCCAGTTGTGACCCTAATGATAATTGAGAGGTGAGTAAGAGAGACAAAGACAGAGTTGGTTTTGAATACCAGAACACTGGCATGAAATGCGGGTTTGGAGAGCAATCAGGCGAGTGGAAAGCGGTGGATTCAACAGCTATGCCATTCATTGGATGGATTTGTTGATCCCGTTCACTGGCTTCTGCAACAGCCCCTCATGTGTGAGGATGTGGGCATGTCTGCTCTTTGGCAATGATTAAAGTTTGGAACAACTTCCACAACCTAACTCAAGACCCAGCTGCTGGGAGGAGAGGAGAGAGAAAGAGCTTTATTATCGCTTTGCCTCTAAGCTAATCTGCCGATTGTTTATATTTGGAGATAACGAGTTATAAACGAGGACTTTGGTTTGTAGCTTTTGATTAAAAACAATGTTTTCATTATTATGATTTAATTTGTATGTAATTAACTCCACAATGCAGTTATTCTTTGACAAGTGGATCAAGACTGAAACAGAAAACTGATACCACTATGAGAAAACATAAAAGCTAGTTGGTGAGCTGTCGGCCAGGGTTTATGAAAGCGCTGCCAAGTCTTTACCTCTTTTAAGCTTCAGGAAGTTTGCTGCCGATTTGTGAAGGGGGGAAAAAAAGACAAAGGAAGAAAAGTGGGGAGTTCTGCTAATGTAAGCTCTCGGCACAAATGAAGGAAACTACCGAACTCCCTCTTTCTTATAGTAGAGGTCCGGACCATTCACATCCCCCCCACGTCCTCCTGTCTCCCTCTCTGTATTCTGTGGAGACTATTTATTTGTGGAGGACGCTGCTGTGGGCTCCAGATGCTTGACCCAGCAGTCAGGTTGCCTGGTCACATGGATCTACAACTGTTTTCCTGAACTTGTTTTGCATCCAACCAAAACCGTAAAGGCCCACTTCAGCTTTTTTAATCTGGAGTTTGTTTTGCATTCTCATTCAGACTTTTTCTGGAGAAATGCCTTCACACAGTATCTGAAGAATCAAGAGGGAATTCCTTATTGTATTCTGTCCACCAATGTTTGAGTGCAGCATGAATGTACTACATTATATTGTATTTCCCCCAATTGAGGCTGCAGTGTCTATGTAGTGTATATGTGAATGTAGGATGGAGGCCAGTGAGTATATATCTTTTGAATGGTTGTATCTATGCATGTGTCTATGGAGTTGGAGAAAAAAGAAGAGATCCTAAGAGGTGAGTACAGTAAATCTCGCTCCCTGTAGCTGGGCCTCCAATTGTAGGAGGGGAGTGGAGCTTCAATGAGGGGGTAATACACACACACACACACACACACACAGAGAGAGTCGACATTTGATGCACTGAGCAGAATAATTGCTACCTGTTAAACTGCAAGCAAGTGTGCATAGTATCAGGCACCACCACTTCACTACATCTCAAACATTTCAAAGTAATTATCTACAGACCAGAGGGGCTGGCCAAAATCTGTGTTGTGTTAAACTTTTGTTACTTCAATTCCTTAACTGTATCGCTGCTTTTTCAATGATGAAAATATGAGCTCACAGACTGGAGAGAACAGAGGGATTTTGTTTTGGTGGGAATTAAGTCTCTTTCATATGGAAAGTGTGTGGACAATGCACTGGTGCCGATTGGGGATCCAATTGTATATTGGTGTTTCCTATGTCTATATTAAAATGATTTTAACTACCTTACTATCACAACTAAAATGTTATAAAAAAATAATATCCAGAGTCTGCATGTTTCTGTTTAGAGATGTTTCTGGTGGAGCAATAAGTCTGGAAGCTGAGCCATGTTAAACAGTTTTTAGTTTTTTTTTTTTTTTTTTTTAGGGAGTTTTAAATCCGTTAAACGTTAATTACAAACCTGTCTTCTGTCTCTTTTCCATGGATCTGATGCTTGATGGGCTATGCTTCTTTCGGACAGTCACTCAGCCTCCCTGGCTTCCCGGCAGCTGCCAGGGGACGGCTAACAGGAGCCAACGTTACGTTAGCTCAGCACTGACTACTGGGGGCTAAGTTACAGCAGCTAATGTTAACGATTGAGTTTCCCTGGTGCAGAGCCTCGCCTCCAACATAGCGAATAAACTACAGTAATACCTGTATCACTGCAGCTTAACGTTACTGCTGCATGTCAGCCCAGCAGGAGGCAGGACAGCTCAGCTCAGCCAACAACAACTTCTAGCAGATTAATTTAGTGTTGAGATGCAGTCAGAGACAACTCCTCAGCTTGCGTCTATGCTGCATTAGCACTGCAAAACTTTCCTCAGACAGTAGTGAGTGCAGCTGTCTTCGGGCTCACTAGAGAGAGAGAAAGTCAATTTGCTGTACTGAGGAAACCACTTTAGAGCTTTGAACTTTGTGCCCATTTGCCCCTCTCTACAGGGATCTATTTGGAGTCCATCCATGTTGGATAAAGTTAGAGTGTTACTTCCTCTTTCACAGACTTGACAACAAAGAGAGAGTGTGTATGTGAGAGCATGTGCTTGAAGAAAACCGTCTTATCAAACCCTCTAGCAATCTGAGAAGTATGATTGTGTTTGAGTTCAGTATTAATAGCTTCTGCTGGTCCTGTGGGGTTTAACACAGAGCCCCATTTACAATAGTTCTTGTTTATCTTCCCTCTTCTCTCCTTCGTCTCAGCTCTCTTTCAGACACTTTTTTACCTCTGTCTTCATTCGTCTCTCCACAGCTTATCTTTTTTTTTCTTCTATTTTCTATCACTACCATGACCATCTGCCAGCAGTCTTTCCTCATCTTGTTTTCTTTTGCACTCATCCCTCACAACGAGGGTTGGGTTTTCGATAACTTTTGATCAGATGATTAATCAATGATTAATGTGCATCTCTTTGTCTCTACTTCTCTTTTCCTCTGTTCCCCAGGAAACCTCATGGAGACTACCGCAGCTCTCCCATCGTCAAGGACCGAAGCCGGAGCCCCATTGAGCGTGTGGTGGTGCCCAGCACTCTGGGAGTCCACAGCAACCACCTGTACAGCCATGCCCACCACCACCATCACCACCTGGCCATCTTAGCCGGCATGGACCAGCCACTTGCACTCACCAAAAACAGCATGGTGGAGTCTGCACGCAGTAGCACAGCAGCTATGGCCACTGTGTCGCACAAAGTCAGCGCCGTGGAACGCCAGCAGGTAACTTGCACTTCCTGTTTCTTTGGTTCTGACACTAAACTTTTGCAAATTGTTGGATAAAATGAAAGTGGCAACATCCTGTGCTGAAATGAAGCAAATACATTTATCAAGTGGCCACTTGAGGCTGGCTCCAAAATGAAGTTAATCCCCTTAAACCCCCATGTTAAAATGCCCAACTCTACAGCAGAATTTAAACCCAACAATTTTTTTATACGTGGGCCGTTATAACGGCCGTTATAAAAGGACTTGTGAGATATCTGAAACAAACTGGCCTGGTTGCGTAATTATCGAAGACAGTGCTACAGATGGGGGAGACACAGCACAGTTTACCTCACATTCAAGTTAGTGCAGGACATACTGTATATGCGTGAGCTACGGGAAAAGCTGGAGAGGCATAGGTGAGCAGAATTTACGGTGTTTTGCTGCTGTAATCCTGTGATCATTTTACAAAGTCTACAGACTACCACGTTGTTGTTGGCATTAAGAGTAAAATACTCCCACAAATACTCCCAACACTGTGTGCGAGCCTTTTATTCAACATGTTGTCCCAGCCCTATCACAGAGACTACGTCCATATTTTATACAGTGTATAAAACCTCAATTCTGTTAGGTCCCTCGCATGATGTGACTACTTTTATTTTGTTATATTTTTCAGGCTTTTATTATTTTATTATATTATTCTGGCTTTTATTAGCCAGTCCCCTCGGATGGTAGAGAGTAAACATTTCCTATTTTGCTTGTTGGCCAAGAAGTGTTGGTGGTCAATGAATCATTCTCTCTCCCTCAAGCTTCAGACCTTTCTTTGTCTGGTTCTTTAATGTAATTATTCCCCCTTTTTAAATGGTGTTCTCTTTTTACTTACTCTTCTTATACACACTCTTGACCAAACTGTTTGTTGTTTTTGATGATCCCTAAATGTTGAATTTGTATTTTTGTGTTTCAGAATCGTCCTTCAGTTATCACATGTGCCCCCGCCAATAACCGCAACTGCAACCTGTCTCACTGTCCAGTCTCACACAACGGCTGCGCAAGCCTCGCTAACAACTACAGGAGAGTCAACAGTGAGTGCCCTCATGCAAGTGCACAGACATACAGACAAGTCATAAATATTATATCATATTTGCTTTTTTCAATACATAGATTTATGGTATAAGGAGCAGTGACGGATGAACATATCGCAGATATTAATTGAAACATATTGTTACCAAGTAACATTTACTTGGCACATTTATCCCTAAAAGTGGATATAATTTTGGAAAAATTAGTTCCTCATACAGTGCAATTGGTAGGAACCCTTTTCCGCGAGTGCAAATCATACGCTCCACATTCAGACTGACTTATATAACTAGGGATACTCTAAAAAAAATCATGCCAGAGTGTCGGAGGCTGTTGTCTGTTATATCTTTACTGTAAATGTCACTTTAGGCCTTAGCCAAACATGTCTGTTTTATTCGTCCTGTCTGTGAGAGTCGGTTATGTTTTCAATGGGTTGATAACTTAACTGTGGCCATTTTTATGATCCCAGTGAAATCCCTATGATCTCATTGAGGGTAATAGTGAAATTTAAAACAGTGATTTAATATAAAAAAACTGCAATGAAAAAGTGAAGTAGTTGCCGGAGTTAGAATTTTTCCAGTGACCTAAAATGCTCATTACCAATGGTTGAACTGATGCTAGGCAATACTTTCCCCACTGAACTTTATATAAGTGAGTTTTAGAGATGTTTTCATTATGGGAACTAAAAACTCACTTTCTCTTGCCTTCTCATATTATCCCTGTTCTAGCCAATACAGCATGCGACCCAGTAATTGAGGAGCATTTCCGCCGCAGTCTTGGGAAGAACTACAAGGAGCCCGAGCCCACCGCCACCAACTCGGTGTCCATCACAGGCTCGGTAGACGACCACTTTGCCAAGGCACTGGGCGAGACCTGGCTGCAGATAAAAAACAAGGGGAGTCCCTCGTCGTCCGGCAGCAGCCCAAACTCCTCCCCAGACAGCCACATGGTCAATCACAACCACTCCCCTTCTGTGGTCTCCTGAAGGAGGAGGGGTTTAATAGGGATTCGCCCCCGTTTCCCCAGCTCTCCCAATCATCTCGGCTCCAACACCCACGCCTTTGTCACTTTGGTCTGTCACCAGCATCCCAGAGGGAATGCCTGCCTGCTGGTCTGCTAAGAACATCTGAAACCTTCAAGCCTGCTCTCTCTCTCTCTCTCTCTATGCACGCAGAGGATCAATCAAGCATTAACAACATGGTTGTTTTTTTCTGTCTGTCCTCTCGTATGGTATTGCCAGAAAATAATCAGTGATGAGCGTTCAACTTTGGGACTCAACTGGAGCATCAAGCTGCTCCTTCCAATCATTCATCATCCCTGCATGTCAAGCTTGGAGCTGAGCAAGTGTCTGTAGTTATATGTACATAAAGAGAGAGGAACGGTGGTGTTTTAATTATTGATTTTCGTCTTTTGTTTTTTGTTTCTTTCTTTAACAGTAGTTTTGTGTACTGCTTTTGCGTAATGGGATGCCTGACATTTAAAAGAAAAGATAGGTGAGAAACACTTTGGAGAAAATGATCACAAACCACCTGACTGTGCTACCAAAGAAACCTCAGACACTGATGTTTATCACAGGCCACCTCAAAAATATAACAACAAAAAGCTATCTTGTAATCTCCCTTTTGTTTTTATACTTTTTAATTCTCTCATCTTCCGTCTCTCTCCCTCTCGCTAGTGTGTATGTGTTCTGGTGGTGTTGTTACTGTATGCGTATACTTAGGTGATCGACTCGGTCTAATTTGCACTACTGCCGTAGAGGGTAAAGGTTGGCATGTTGATATTGTAATCTGGCACTGCACACACTGGGACTGATAAAGCTGTTTTGGCACAGTCTGGTATAATCCAGCTTTTGTTGGGACCTCTATTTGATCCCATTAACCTAGGCATAACTTCATCCTGGCTCTGACAGAAAAGCACAATCCACATTATTGTGCATAATATTCAGAAAAAATGGAAAATGCCTACCAATGGGGCCGGGCAGTATAACATGTTAGAGATAGGCAAAGTAATAAGGATTTGGATACTATGTGTTTGAATAGAAAGTGAGTTTTGTCAGATCAGTGCATGTTGATTAGTGCAGCTATAAACTACAAACAAACATGCTTGCATGGTTAGAGGAGGATTGCGTTTAAAAAAAAAAAAAGGTTGCTTGCATTGTCAGGCCTTAACTACTTAACATGCTTGGATAATGCCAAATTGTTGCATTTCATTTTACAAGCACAGTCAGGTTATCAAATTAGCCAACTGTGGTGTCGATTGACATCCCAGCCATTATGAGAGGCGATCAGGGCTGAAATCACAGCTGTACGACCTGCAGTGTGTTGCAGGTTGTGCTTTGCTGAACAATGTGCTTTGATGTGTTTCCCTGGCTTAACTGCTGACAGCGATGAGGGGATAGATGACGCTGCATGTCACTTTGTGGTCAGAAAAAACAAGTCTGGTTTCTCGACCGGGGGAGAGAAGATTATTCAGATCTCTTCAAACAAGCCTTTGTTACAACGGGTGTTGTAATTATATTTGGCTTACACCCTGCCTACCCCTCCCCTCTACACACTGTGGTTTGGTAGATTTCTACAAGGTTTGATGGGTAAACTAATGCTTTTACAGATGCATGTTTTGTTTTTAATAGCTGGTATCTATTAATGTTTTTAAGCATTTCAATCTTAATTACTATTAGCCTTTTCATTTGGACGTTAGTTGTTACTTCTTTTGTTGTCAGTAACAGACATAGACACTATACACTCACTGCTGGGTCAGTCGTACTCCATATTATTTTTATTATTACCATTTTGTATTTTTGTTTTTCAATAATATCAGTATGGTAACAGACACCTATAGTGGGACAGCCTCCGGACAGGCTCTGTTGGTGAGAACTGCGTTTCTCGAAACCACCTCAGCACGATGAGCTCATTCGCGCAGCAGAGCAGTGATCGTTCTAGTGTTGAGTTGGCTTCAGGATATGCAGCCCGTAAAGGTTTTCTTAAGATGTTGATCCATCAGTGGTACGTAATGCTACAACCTTCAGCATGGCCGAGGGAGATACCAAATTGGCACAAAATAGCCAACGAGGCCTTGTTTTCCTAAAAAGCATCTGCAATGAGATAATATGGACGTTATTCTTATGATTCTGTTTGGCTGTCCTCTTAAAATCACCACCTTGGTACACACAATATTGCTGCATTTCGAAAAGTACTTTGTACAGCACCGGCTAAAACGCTCCGATGCTTTTGTGAGACAAGGTGTTTGTTAGAGCGAGTAATGTCTGCTCCTAAACATTTTGTTTATATTTAAAAGCTGTGGAAAACCGAGATGGTAGAAATCAGAAGAAAACAGTTGCTGATAAGGGTCTATCTGAATTTATTGTGTGATGTCACAGCTTCTTCTGCCTTCATCAGTTGACTTTTTGTGTCTTGACAGTTTTTTTTTTTTGTACTTCAATGCTTTCTTTTCTGAACAACATTGTATTGTTGCCGCAGTTGAGATAGACTGCTGCAGTCTGAAAAAATGAATTTTACTCATGTTAAAGAGCCTGCGCCATGGTGGCATACATTCCTCCTATAAGGAACTTTGTAAAGGCCTCCTCTACACTCAGTATCTCCACGTCAACAAACAGCTGATAACGAGCCATGGCCAACTGTTCCAGAGTTTCATGCCAACAGGTTTGCTTGTGTCTTTACCAGAATTACAAGGTGCCCGCTTTTGCTTAAATTTTTATTTTTTTGCATCAAGCAAATTGGCCATAAATTAACACAACATGCATTTATGACATATTTTTGAGGACATTAGGAGCATAGAATAAAGAGAACTTGGGCTGTAACAGTAGACTTAGATGTGAGTCACGCTGTAGTTTCATGTCTCTGAGCAGAGGTTGAAAGACGACGAGGCAAAGGCAGAGCTTCGGGAGTTGAGCTTCTGTAAGCAGGACCTGTGAGCCAGGATACGTTCAGCAGACACAAAGTCTTTTAAAGCCTCCCCTCAGATTCAGCCGACCCTGATTAAGATTTGATGTTATAACCAACATGCTCAAAAAAAACACGAGGGAAAAGGACTCTGTGTCCAGAGGAGATTGTTTTTCTATTATTATTCTTTCTCATTTTCATTTCACTACCACCCTGTAGGTAGGAGGTTCTCTTTCTGCTTCGGCACACACTCCCTACACACTGTAGGAAAATCACTTAATAAATAAATACTTTTTTTATAATAGGTAACTATAAGACTATCATTACGCTGTGCGTAACGAATGTACAGAGAAAAAAATCGTAGGTATTTTTTGAGGAACAATTAATTTGTTAATGATATGTAGCTATTTAATTGTTTTCCCTGTCCTTATATTGTAATCATTGCATTTTCTTTTTTGTGAAAAAAGTTGATCTTTTTTGTTTATAGAGTCTTGTTAGAGTGCAGGAACACAGTAAACGTATGAAACCCCAATAAGGCCACTGGTGTGTTGGTGAAAATCGCTACTTCCATGGAACCTGATGTTCTGCAGTCCTTTAACTTGTGTTCGATTATGTCACTTCAGACACATCTGAACAAAAGAGGTTGTACTTGAAAAGGCCTCTTGAGCAAGTTGCAAGTTTTGCATTAATGGAACAATAATTTTGCCACTAGCCCAGTGAGTCCTGCCAAACCATTTTCAAATAATTTCTATTTAACTATTAAAAAATACAATAAAAATTAACATTAGTCATGGGCTAGCAGGCAGGTAAGTTTTCCACCACTCTATGTAAGGAATATAAATTCTGGGCTTTGAAGTTTTTTTGATGACCGTTTTGGGTCTACAGATGGGAACTGCGCTACAAGTAAAAACATAATTTCATTTGAGAACGCTTGTCGGATTGGTTTAACGTCACAGAAATCACAACGAGAAAGCTGAATTGATGAAAACCTGACAGCGTTTTTGTACATGTCTTGTACTTAAGTGTATCTGCTTCATCTCCGTTACCAGTCACTGAGGCGGAGATCAAAGCTGTAGGTCGTCAAACTTGTATTTGATGTCGCTTGTCCCATCTGTGGAGGCCATTTTGCATCTGTAATTAAGTAAACATGAAAATTGTGCAGATAAATCAAAGAGAAGTTGTTCTTTACTCTGACTGTACCACATTTTCCAGGTCCTATTTGAAGTGGACGTAGTATGTACTTAGTGGTAGTAATACTCTGAACTGTACAGAAAAAAAGACAAATTGTATCAAGAAAACAGTCAATGTGTGGCTCTGTGTCTCCTACTAAAAAGGTTTTGGCAGGCCACCTTTTTTGTACGTAAAGTAGCCTTGATGAACAATAAAGTGCTTTTAAACCAGTGTCTGACTGTGTGGGCCTCTGTAACTGTAGGTTGTTGTGTAATGGTTAACACAGAGATGCTTAAAAGCAGAATGGGTATTGGAAAGATGCAGCTACATTGAGTTCATGGAAGGATAAATTCTGAATTCCACATACACCACCATTTACACAGCAGTACAAAGCTCACAGATGTAAACAGAAATAATAGACATTTTATTCCAGTTTGGTTACCATACTTACAGAAGAGACAAAAGTGATTAAAAACAGCTTAGAATAGTCAGAATTATGAGTTTAATCTCAATTTTGAGAATGAAATCAGGACAATTGTGACTTAACTTTTATTTTTCATTTCTTCACATTGCACTTGTTGAAATGTGCACATATTACACCAAAAATGTTGTACATGTTAGGAGTTCAGACAAATAGCACATGGAGTAAGAAAAACAGAAATTGCACAAATGCATGCATCAACATAAACCACTAAAACCTGTAGTTTGTCCGTAGGCTCTTTTAGATTAAACCATGCAGTTGCTGGTTCCAGGTTGCTACAGTAACAGTAAATCGTTTCCATATCAGAAGCCACAGTTGCACAGTAACATCTGTGTGCAGGTTTCCTACTTTCAAAGGAACAAAGCTGGTTTTAGTATTACTGTACTGTACTGCGTGAATCACAGTCTCCAGTAAACAGACAGGGAGATGAAAGGATTTGCTGAGTTGTCAACAGTAGTTTTGTAATTTCACTGTGTATCTGAAGCTAACTGAATGAGCGAGCAGATGTAGTTAGTCAATGACTTGCCAAAGGACTCTGCAAACCCATCACCTGTGTTGATGGTGAGACTGTGTGAGGGATTGAACCTGTGACCATTCAGTTTGATGTTTTTAGACAAAAATAAAGTCCCTTAATACAAATGCAGAGTGAGGTTTTGTGTCTTGTCTCCAAACACTAGATGAAGCTATAGGAACAGGTATGTTCTCCCTTGAATACAACAGCTTTATTCACACAATGTGGCAATTTAACATCAACTTTCTAAGGTAACAGTGAAAAACAGACATTCACTGAATATTTTAGCAGTAAATCAGATTATCTGGTTTATTATTGTTACTGTATAACTGCTTTATTCTGCAGGTCCATCCCTCTGGTTGATGTTGAATCCAAATGAAGACTATTAGCAATTTTTTTTTTTCTTTTATGAGGTTTTTATAATATGCTTGGTTTAGATTACTTAATATTTGTCAGTGTCTACTGTTCCCTGCAAAGCCCTTGTCCACTGTCAATGTGAGATTCCTTAAAAAAAAAAGACTAAACCAGACAGAAATGGAAGGATCGGAGTATTCCGTCCTTCGGAGGCACAGGGTTTGTTCCTCCAGTCCTTCAGATGCTCTCATCATCGCTCATATCCCAAATCTAATGAGAAAAACACACAATAGAAAAAGAAACGTCATTATTTTGTCTACAAAAGGATGTCTACATAGCTCCACTAAATAGTCTTAACTCAAGGTCAAATTACTAAGGTTTTCTTTCTCTGGCTTTTGCAGCCTTTCAGTTGAGTTTGCTCAGTGAGATGTGATTGAAAACTGGCATGTGGACTGTAAAGCTGCCCTGTGTAAAACAAAGAAAAGTGACATATTAACTGTGTCAGTGAGCTCTGACAAACACGTTGAGTGCATTCCTTTCCTCATAAAACATCTGTTGATTAAAAGTTGATTAAAAATAAATCCTCTGTATGCAAATGAGCATTGTTTACATCCATTTGCTAGCTTACAGACTTTTCTGCATGTTACCATCACCAACTGACACACACACACACACACACACACACACACACACACACACACACTCCTTTTCACTACTGTGTCAGTAAACAACAGTGGCCTTCTCATGGTAGCAGATTCTTCACATTCTCTCTCCGTAAGACGTAATTCACATACCTCTAACACTGTCTGGAATGTTACACACACACACGGTTCTGAGTGCGCACACAAACACACACACAGTTTGACACATACATGCTGCATTCCTTTGAATGTGCTGCCTTGCAGCTCAGTGAGTCTGTGCAGTGAGTACAAACAGGGAATATTGCGCATACACATGCAGAGCCAATGTCTTTGTTTTTCTTTTTGACAGGCCTTTTATGAATAAAATCTAAAATTAATGCTGATTAATTTCCAGTTAATTGGTCCATAGCACTACTTGTTTCAGCTCTAAACCACAGTGATGATTACACACACAAATGCATAAATCAAAATGAAAATCAAGGTAGGAGAAACACATTTAAGAATACTATATACTGAAAGACTTCCCAAACCATTTTTGTTAATGCTTTATTTTTTAGGTCTGTAATTAAATTATTTTTCAAATTATTTCCATAAGAGGTTTTCTAGTCAGTGTACAGCAGTCAGTTGGACATGGAAAAACTTGTCTATAGGCAAGCATACAATTCATCTATGTAAAAGAAATTATCCAATAATAAATGAATGAATATTTACATAGGTTTCCATTGACCCATTCTTACAGGGACATTCCCTAAAATTAGCACTAAAATGAGTTTTTCCTGGAGACTTCAGAGGAAATTGTCAGTAAATAATGATTTTGCCAACACATTGTGCCTCCGTCACACATCATTAAAGTATATGCTGTGTGGCCCCACAGTAAATTAAAATGTAGTCTGCTCAAAGTACAGCATGTCTTCAACAGCACACATCAAGAGCTCTCAGCTATTTATACTGTGGATCCCAATTTGGCAGGTTCATGTGAAAAAAATCAGTTAACACATCAATTCACTATAAAAAGTACAAACCTCACTGAATTTCAGCCAAATTAAAAAGAGGTGAACCCATTTTAAATTCTGAAAATGCACTCTGGGATGAAGCAAAAGGCAAAACGTCTTTCACAAAAAAGCCTACAAGCACTTAAAGGGGAACTATGCAGTTTTTTTTTTGCTTAAATTACCTTAACTGAACCGCTTCAGAGTCATTCAAATGGTTAAATGACTTAAATGGTGGTCGTCTCGCTTCCCCCTAGCCTAGCGCCTGTGAACGTTAAACCACCATTGCAACTTTGGGCTGGCGAGTTGCCAGCCGAAGCATCAGGAAGTTTCGCGTGATATCAGGTCTCGCGATGTAACGAACTGCTTCACTGCACTGCACACATATGCCTATTCAAGAACCGGCTAACAAGGAAGCAATGGAGTTTTTCACACGGCTGAGAAAAAAGATGCAGAAAAGCTAGGAAATCATTGTCAGAGGAACAGAGAAACAGGAAGCGGCAGACTGACCGAGGGAGGAGTCAGACACCAGTAAACATAGGAGCAGCCAAATATCTATTCTGAAGCTGTAGGGGGCGCTCTATAGAGAAACCTGCGAGCCAAAATGGCCAAAACTGCATAGTGCCCCGTAGACTCATCACGGACCCATCTGGGTTGGAACTTTAATGTTCAACGTTTCGTTTTAGGACTAGGATTGGGGAATACTCTCATTTGCTTTCTTTCCAAAAGTAATCGGATCAATACCACTCTTATTTGTACAACTACAGAGCTAAAGCAGTCAATTAGCCTAGCTTAGCATAAAGATTGGAAGCAGTTGTAAACACCTAGGAAGGACCTTTTATAAGAAAAAATAAAATATAAAAAATATGCCTTCAGAAACTTCTAAAGCTGCATCACACATGTTTAAAATGAGTACAAAAAGATGGCGTGTGTGGCTTCGATATAACATGCTGTAACTATTTCTTGAAGAACAGTTCATTCATCCGTTTGTTATTTGGATTCTACGGAGCCCCCGAGGTGACATGGAGGGGGGGGGAGTTACTGGGGACAAACACTTTTGTGAGGTCTTTACTTTGTTTTGCAAGATCTCGAGTTTTATTTGCGAGATCTTGACTTGAAAAAAATAATTAATAAAACATGTACTGGCGGCTAACCTAGCTTGCTAGCTAACTACTAATCAACAGTCAACAACAACGTCCATTATAACACTTCACTTTGACATGTATTAATTAGTAATGTTTATCAAAATATACGTTGGATGTATTTAGACAACCAAGAAGATGTAATCATGTCGTGCTACTAGCTAGCTAGGTTAGCCTTATTATTAAATAAAAACTCAATATCTCGCAAAACAAAGATCTCGCAAAAGTGATTGTTTCAGTACGTTTTAATTTTATTTTTTCAGTTTTTTTCCCTCCATGTCAAAGTCAAGATTTCGCAAATGAAACTCGAGATCTCGCAAAACAAAGTCAAGATCTTGCAAAAGCGTTTGTCCCCAGTACATGTTTTTTTGTAATTTTTTAAAACTTTTTTTCCCCCTTGATTTTTGTTTTTCCCTCCATGTCACCTTGGGGGCTTTGTAAGATTCCATTGTTAAGGAGGGCATTTTTTGGAACCGTTGTTATGGTCAGAAGCCAAGGCCAAGTCATGTGTGCCGGTGCTGCGGCCTCGAGTGAACTCTGCAAAACGTTGTCTAACCTGTTCTGCACAGGCTGAAACTGTTGTTTTGTGTTATTGTTTTCCTTATTGTCACTTCGGCAGGCCTTTTTCAGAGAGTAGTTGGAGAGTTGCAGGGCAGCGCGAAGAATGAGGGACGAATTCATATCAAAGCTGGACATTCGGCATTTCTGCTTCGCTGCTGCTGGGGAGCGAGCATCAAAAGGATAGCAAGCAAAGAGCTCTTTGAAACAGAGTGACACTGGAGCCCCTCTCTGGACGGCTGCCATGCTGCACTGATGGGGTGTGTGTGTGTGTGTGTGTGTGTGTGTGTGTGTGTGTTTTGAGAAATCCTTTGTGCAAAATGAAAGAGAGAGGGGGAGGGAGGGAAAAGAGGTGACCTTACGTAACATGAATAGCTCCAGCAAACTGAAGGCAAAAACTTTACAGCACTCTTTCAGGCATGACTGAGTACTTGGGATGTTTCTCAACCATTTAGCTTTGGAGCTGCAATGCAAGCAGATTTCTGTAAATTCCAGATCATAATTTATTACTTTTCGGGAGCTTATTGAAATCAGTAACTTCTTTTGTTATTATTTGTTTTCTTCTATTCTTAGTCCCATTTGGTTTTGTACTGTGCATACTGTGATGATTCAAGAGAGTTAATGTTCCATAAAATATTCTGATGAAGAATAGTGGACTGTCACTTTGGGCTCTGGGAAACTGTGATATCCTAGGCATGTTTCACTATTTTAAAAACTAAACAATTAAACTAATGATTAGTTTCTCTCTCTAACACACACACACACACGACGACAGCATCTCAAAGGGATTGGCAGCAACACAGTCAACGACACATCTTTAACTTTGAAGCAGCCTTATCGTTTCAGGACCTTGAGCCACTGCAGGTTAAAAAGAGGATTGCTGGATGTTTTATAAAGTCTTAGAGTAAGCTGCATGTAATCATTGCGTGAATGTGTTTGTAATCAGTTGGGCTCCGGCTGATATGACAACTATAATCCAGGCTAGTTGTTGAAACAAGGCTGGGATCTGATCAGATAGAGGAGGTTTTAGCTGGAAGCTGCGGCCGGTGTAGTCCGCCAACTCTCTGCTGCTGCTGATTATTGTTCCCCCACAAATACAACACAAGCCTCAGCTTGAGTGTCTTTAGCAATATTTATCATTCTGCAGGCCTGGATCAAAGCACTGCTTCTGGAAAAGTAACCCCAGGACAACATTTATTTAATGTCTGGCATAAGACTTTATCAAGAAACAACTTTTTAGGTGATTTCAATGACATGACCACTTTTAGGCAAATGGCTCTGGATTGTTTTTTCTTCAGGTGAGCGGAGATTAAAAACACAGAGCCTACTTACAGGAATACATCCTAAATGTGGGGTGTGGGTGGCCCCAGCGGGAATCTAACCTCTAAAGCCATTCAACTACTACACAACCACTGATGGGCTTTGATATTAAACACACATCTGTTTTACATATTAAAACTGACACCAAAGCACAAAGAGCAAAGTCAAGCTTTCATCATGGAGACTGGCTCCAACTGACGTGCAATTAGTGGACCACACAGAGTGACGTGGTTTATGGCTGCTGGTTACAACAGTGACTGTGTGCTGCTGGTTGAGGAAGAAAAGGAACAATCCAGTGGAACTACATTTATGTTCCTTTCTTGTGATTTTGGTTAGTTTATGTGAGTTTTGACGAAGCTTAAGAGATTATGTGGAGGCCTGTCACCCCTCTGCTCACTGGAGAGATGCAACAACTCAAACATCTTTTTAGATGTGGAAACGTGACCATAGGGGTGTGACTCTTCACTTGTCTCAGGATTCCATTACGATTATCCTGTCAACGATTTGAATCGATTCACTATCCCAATGCATCACCTCCTCAATACTATTATATATTGCTACACATGGTTTTCACACAGTACAGTATATATGAACTCCCCTTTTTATTGTATCTTCTCTTAAAAAAAAAAGACACTTCCTGAATGTAGCGGAGTCCAAACACATCAGACAACAAAAGGCAAAACCAAAAAAAGCAGCGACCAGAAAATCATCAGTAGGCAACAATCGATTATGGTTTGTTCCTCCATCGATGCAGAATCGTCTAGATCAGCATCGATTCATTTCAACTCCCCTAATCATGCTGGCTCCATCTTTTGTTGTTTGTAAATGTTTTTCTTTCAGACATATACAGAAAGAGCCACAATGCTTGGGTAAAATTTGACATGTGCTGCTTAGCAGTGAGTTGAAAAGAACAATACTATGAAGAAGAGTGTTTTCAGTTCTCACAGGCTGAATCGCTGATACATTTCTTAGAGGTCTTAATTAACGTCCATTGTATCCCAAGTGAAATGAATGAAAATGGAGAATGTACTGTTGGGAGGGAGCGGTCTGATTATTATGTTGGGTGTGTAATTTTGAATCTGTATTTAGCTTACAAGAAAACAATCTAATCAACAAACTTGTTCTTTTAAATACATTAATTTACTGCTGTTAATAAAGGAAACAAGATGCACAATTATTCTCTCCTTCTGTGTATTTAACCTCAAGCTACTGTGGCCTTTACGGTGATGTAATAGCATTCACTTCAGAATCTTACTAGGTCTGACATTGTGACTTCCAAATTAAAATTCCATTTATGTTACTTTATGAGCTGCATGTCTGAAAATGGTTTTGACCACCGGTAGTGGGCAATTATTTCAAACTTCAAAAGGGGTGTCAGCTATGGAAATTCTTGTTTCCTCCAACAAATGATCTAACATCTGTTAGCTAGACCCCCTGAGGGTAGGTTTTACATCCAGAAGGCGGGAGGAAGACCCACACAGCTACAATTCAATATGAACTTGTTCAGAAATGAACACAAGAAGTAGATACACTAGTTTTTAAAATGTTTCTGCTCAGAGCAGTTTGGTGGTTGCCAAACCCTTTCATAATCCAGATCTCATGTCTCTTTACATCACTGACCCTAAAAATTTGGATTAAAAAAACTCTCTTCTTTCTTCCCCTCCACAGCTTCTACACAATACATAGGAAACACACTGAAATGGAAATCTCCTAAACAAGAAAAACAGCAGGTGTGTGTTTTGACCTTATAATGCCCACTCATTCACATGTGTACACCATATACACACACACTGACAATACACATACACATGGATCTCCCACTCACAGTTTAACTGTGGACTAAGGGTGGTTGATAAATAAATAGTGTAGTTCGGGTGGAGCCTGTCTGAGGATTCAGCATGGCAAGTATTTGGCTGTGAAACGGCAGCACTTTGAAGTACAAAAGACGTGATAATGTCTACCATAACCTGAGGCGAGTCTGAGGGAACAAGCTTTATCTTGTTTAGCTGGAAGCTGAGCCTTATCTGAGAAAAACGAAGAAAGAAACACTTCCATTATTATGGTTTATTTAATCCTAATCCTAATGTTGGGCTCGATTCAAACCAAGTAGTGGTGTGTGAAAATAAGTTAGACAAAAAAGGGAGATTGAGTTTTATCTATTGAATGTGATCTCTGGGGATTACAAGAGCCCCTTCACTTGAAGTTGGATTTATTGAGAATCTTGCCACCTTTGTCATTTTCATGTGGCATACAATCTTTCTACGGTTTCCCTTTATTGTGTCTTCCACTTTCTATAGGGAGCACTTTTAATCATTTTAATAACACAAACTCAAATACTAAGTTTGTGACCAAATACCTGCAAACTAAAAACATTCCCCTTCAGCTGTATTTTGTGTTTAGTGCTAGTTAGCAAATGTGATCTTGCTAACTTTAAGCTAAATTAAGATGGTAACCATTATACCTGCTAAACATCAACATGCAAGCCTTAATATTGTGCTAACGTTGGCGTTAGCACAAGTACAGCCACAATATTTGCTAGCATGGCTGTAGACTCCTAATCTTGTTTTGACTACACTTGATGGCATTCCCTTTGTGGAGTTCTGTTTATTGCTCAGAATATGTGCCAGGCAGCAGGACAGAGCTGCAGGAGATATAACCCATCCTGTGACACCCTGTCAGCTGGAGCAGCAACTGTCACCAGGATGGAGGTGCAGCATGTTATGTGGAGTAATGTAGGAGGCCTGTCAGGGTTACTGTATGTGGCTCCACAAAACTGCAGATCTGTGTGCAAATGCTAGCTATGTTGGACCAAGTAGCTACTAATTTATAAGATATTTTGGCCTCCTCCATGTGCCCTGGTGCTGCCATTTCTACTGATCTCTTAAAATATTTCATCATGTGTGTGGATCATTCATTATTTTTGTAGATTATTCTATTAGGAGACTGTGCTGTAGTCTAGTAGTAATTAAAGAAGGGGATTTACTGTTAGTTTGTATCAAATAGGCATCCATGTGTGTGTAAAGGCTATAATGCTGCTGTTCATGCATTAAAATTGACACTGATCTTAAGCCAATAGCTGTAGGTTGCTACAATAACTGTTAATAAACATGGTAAAATAATCAGCCATCTTTAGAAAATGAGAATCGTAACATTCTGGGTCATTTTAAATGACCTATTATCTATCTATTATGGTTCTTGCACAATTTAGAGTTGCTTTAAATCTAATTGGTTAAATAAATATTCAGACTTAATTTTGTTCTGGGAAGACATGTCATGTTCCCATAAAAAGATCAAGTAGGATTAGTGTTAAACTCTTGTCTTCCAGTAACACATTTAAATTAGACACACATGCACACACACAGCAAATGTACACAGACGCTGATGAGTGCATATGCATATCCACTTTAAGCAGAGAAAATGACGTCATGCGGCCCAATGTGACTGCAACTGCTGCTGTAGCACGTTGCATTCCCAACTACATTCCTGACTTCCCCTCAGACATTCCTGCACAATGTGGCGGGAATCTGCAGCGTTGTGGTTTCACTGTCAGAAAGGCAATTTAAAGTAGAACGAAAAGGTAAAAGGTCAAATCGTTTACAAAGTAATGAAAATAAGAGAGGCTGTGACCTAAGTCTAGTTACGAGTGCCTCGTAGTGAAGGTGAAAGAGACAGTGAGAGAATACAATAATAAAACAAATCCTTTGGCCCCTGCATAGAGGCATCAACATTTGTAGTTTCTCCACTCTCTCCCTTTAATTTGTCACGTCTGTCTTTATCTTGCAAAAATAAGCACAGATCATTCATAAATTTTGAGTATAAAAGATATCTGTAAAAGCATGTTGGCGTCTGCAGTCTGACAGCAGGATATTATGGGTCACATTTAGAGAGGGTTGCTTGGTGGGGAAAGTTTGCAGACTTGTCCTGTGCAGGCACTGGATGGTGCATTCAAATGACTGAAATTAGCCGCATCCAGTCTGTGCCTTCGAGGTTGGCCAGGGTTGTCTTAAATTGAGTATTTTGAAAAATAAGTTGTAAATAGCTAATTTCTTGACAATGAACATATGCCTTTAATCCCCAACAAATCAGGCAATAAAATAGGCAGACAAATAAAGCAGATGCTAATATTGTGGTTACAATATGTAGTTTACTGCAGTGCTAAATGAGGATTAAAGTAAGGGGCATGGTACAGTAAGAAAAAAAGAATATAGGATACAATTAAAATAAAATGTAAAGATGCACATTTCACTAACAAAGCACATCAATGGTAGTCTGGCTATCACCAGACCAAGCTCAATCTTTTAAGATTGAACATTGGTCAGAGGAGTCTGCTATGTATTTTCTCTGAACAAGACGGGTGACCAATGGGCAAAGTTCAAAAGCCTCTGTACGCAATTGAATAGTCCTACAACCAATTAGACCAACAATCTGGGTGACGCACTTTGCATCAACGGGTTGCTGCGCTTCGGTGGCCGCCATGTTGAATGTAAACAAAAAGCTGCTTGCCGTCGCTTCTCTATCGTCACGGTGTTAAACATGCCAATAGGACGCCAGGTGGATAAGCCAGTTTGTGATTGGTCCCGGCAGATTTGTAATGGAAGCAGGATAGAAAAATGTACACATTTCCTGCCTGAGCTGCAGGGTGAAATCAAATCGCCGGCTGATCGGGCTGGGTTTACATCAGTCTACATCAATGGTGGTTCAACCAGCTTTATTGCAACCCTTTGCAATGTGTTTCTGTTATGCAGTCCTAACATACACATTGCTAATTAGAGACGGGAGTCCAGAATAGAGCACGACCAACCTGATATAACTTTATTTTTGCCAATTTCAATGTATTTTCTCACAGAAGCAGATCGTACCAGAAAACCAGGGGTGATCATCTGCCACGAATGACAAGCACGTTTTTACTTTGTTTGTTTTCACACAAAAAAATCCCAACCAAGACACCAATTTAACTTTTCACCTAGTGTTTGTGATGACTACCAAAACCACTGCTATTAAAACAAACACCGTCAAACAAAGGGCCGTCATGTTCTTTGTATGTTGCCATGTCCTTAATTTTCTGCTCATTACCACTTCAGGCTATCCAAAGCCATCCGACAGTAAAAACATACTACTGAAGGACTCTAAATCTCCTAATGCCTACTGTTTAATAAAGTAATGTCTCCAGGCAGCGTATACAATTCCACACAATACACAGAGCCTAGGCTAATATTGCTTGGCAGTAAAAACACTCATTTGATAAAGTAGTTCCAGATGCCTCAGTGGATACATATTGGGACTGTGTGATCCAGATTTGAAGCTGTAGGTGTGATTTGGACGTACTGTAGTTTATCTAAACCTGGGAACAGACCTTAAAAGTGTTTAAGTCTAGACATCCCACACACAACAACTATTTCCACCAACATACAGAGATTTGAAAGTATTGACAGTCAGAAAGGGGCACTTGTATGTTTAAGCAACAGTTAAAAAAGTTGGGAACTACTCTTAGGAAATAGACTCTGTCCATCTTGGTCCGATTAGTTATGATGCCCAAAACACAACAATTATATGATCGGTTTAACAACTGTAATGTGTGGCCTTGCCTGAAGGGCAGTGCCAAAAAAATATTGTATTCTGAGTTCAACAACTCATGGCCTCAATAACTCAAACCTCTACATAACATAGCAGCCTGTCGCACCACACAAGCTATTCCTTGGGTTGAGGAAAACTAAGCGAGCCAAATCTAAACTTTTTCCACATTGAATGTCTCCCTCGTACTACAACATGTTTGGACTAAGATCACACAGACCCCCCCCTGTGTTTTAAATGTTCGTGTTGTGCTCTTCCATTTCCTGCAGCGATCCTCTGTGTTCTCTTGTGTGTCCTTTTTGTTCCAAGCCTACAGCTCTCAGGGGGAAACACTGAACAGGCCACAGGCTGGATATGTCCATGTGTTTGTGCGTAGCTGAGTGTGTACGTGTTGGATTCCCCTGAGACTTGAGAAAGGAAGAGGAAGAGGAGATGGGTGGAAACAGGAAGAGGATGGTCACCTACTAACCTCACTTCTCAGCAGCACATGCCCGGACCACTGGGTTTGATACGAAACTGACCCATACACTCACATTTAACACTAAATGTACCATGACTTCCTTTAATCTGACGTCGGACAACTCTCAGGGGAGATATCCAAAACTATTCGACAATCTGACAAGCAGTTCTGATGGAGTTTACTGGCCCCTTAAGGTGGAATGTACCTACAGAAAAAAACTATGACTGAAAAGGCCATTAAAACTTTAAAAGGATAAGGCTGGCAAAATCAACTATTCATTCATTAGCCCCTCAATACTCTGGCTCTCAGCCTCAAGCCCACTGATTCCTACTGAAGATGTACATCTTTAAGAACATGTTGCAAACATACTGTACGTCTCAAAAAAGGCTCAGTAATGTCCTTAAGCTGCTATTATTATTGTTGGTTTGGTTTGTTTCAGAATAATTAGCCAGCAGTTTATTATTTTTGAAACCTAACTACCTACCACATACTAGGTATTTATTATTTTATTTAGTATTTTGTGTTATTATGAAGGCTACCACTGTGGTTCACCTGTGGGCCAAATATTCATTAAATGTGACTCATCATCAGCTGATAAGACTCCGACCACTGATTTTTATTTTGTGATGTGACATCAATGTGCTTCATGGTATGATACAGCATACAGTATGGTACTGTGCTGACCTGACACTAAATAGTGCATTAAAAAAGTTAGTTCTTTAATTTAAAATCCGGTGGCAGCGAGTAGGTAAGAGAGTGAGATAAGAAAGAGGGTGATTGACAAAAGAGTGGGGTGATAAAGCCTGAAACGGGCAAAAGGTTGAAGGTAGGTGTAGCGAACAGGGACAACAGAGGGAAAGTAAAGGATAGCATGGCTGGGAGTGAAAGTGTTTTAACAAAAGAGATGGTTTAGAGGGGCTCTGGTGGGAACAGAGTTAGTTTGTAGGTCCCAGCTGAGGTCACATCCCCCGGCTGTGTTTTCATAAACTCCTGAGTCTCATGGTAATCAAACAAAGCACCGGCACTCGTAACACTCGACCCAGATAGCAAACCCTGGAACTAAACCTCATTACACAGAAACACCAAACCAGGAAGTGATGCAGCATCCTTCTCTCTTTTCCTCACGCTTCCCATTTCCTAATAAAGGGCGGACTCACACTCCTCTTCCCAACTTTTAGGGAACTTTACTCAGACTCAGCTACCACCACCACCTCCCCTTTCATTCGAGTCACAAGGCCAGCTAAAACAACACATGGAGACTCTCTCGGCTGGGTGTGGTAGCCTACAGAGCAACAGCTGGATCCTGTTGTTTCTCCTGGGACACAGACTGACTGCTTGCCCTCTTTTTCAGGACAGGACTCCTGGGGTCCCTTGGGGTACTTCATTTTTGAATAAAATATTTAGCTTTTTTTTTTGCTCTCTTAGGATTGTTGTCCTTTCTAGGCACAACTCTTATCTGCCTTTCTCTGAACTGTTCACTGATTTTCTCAGAATGAAGCCCTCCCTTTTCAGGTACTGCTCTTAAACTGCCTTTGCCAAACTGACATATCCCCTCTCTCCTAGCTCCTCTTCTCTCTTGGATTTCCTCTTGTTCTTTCTCTCAGTTAATTTGTCAGTCCCCATCTCCCTCTTCCTTTCTCCCACTGTATCTCCTCCTGGGCCCCATTTCCCTCTGACACATTTCCTGTATACTAGAGAAGGTTATCAACACATTTTCATTGTCATGCAAGTGTTTCGTAACACAATACAAAGTTTCTCATACATACATACATATTAAACAACTACAACATTAACAACACACTAAACAATTTAGCTTTGATTAATTTTCCAAATTACGCAAGTATGAAGCTATAAACAATTTTATCATTTATACTTATTTCTGACCATAATGAGGACACTGACATATGTCTTTGTATCACAAATGCTGTAAAATATAAAATTAGACCTTAACAGCTTGAAGCCGTCATTGAGCTCAGTTGTCTGGTGAGGCATTAGTGTGTGCAACCAGCATAAACTCTACCTAATGAACCAAATAACAGTAATGGCAATAACAGATCAACTTCAGAGGCTCTGTGTGTGTGTGTGTGTGTGTGTGTGTGTGTGTTGCCAGTTCAGACCTGCCCTGAGTTTAATTAAAACTGTGAGTCAAAGCTAACTCGTGTGTGGTCAGAGGAGCTATCAAACACTAGCAGGGCCCCATGTGCACACACACAAACACATTCACACATATGCAGACACACACTCCCTCACATGTAACAAACAACCTTCAAGAGAATAAAAATTCTGAAATCAACACAGCATTTTTTGCTTTCTTTCTCAATTGTTTCAAAGATCTCATTTCTCAAAAAGGGACTGAGAGCAAATAACATTCAAATTAACCAATCTTTATGAAGCAACAACCCTGACACACACACACATTTAAACACACAGAAATGCTAACTGTGAAAGATAATTTCAGAAAATGAAATCCTTGTTCACACAAACACAAAAAGCACAAAAGCATCCAGCCATCAGCTCTTG
Organism: Percina caprodes; assembly: GCA_013375575.1. NCBI lineage: Eukaryota > Metazoa > Chordata > Actinopteri > Perciformes > Percidae > Percina > Percina caprodes. The sequence goes on from JABXJD010000039.1 coordinate 122,063, forward strand.
GACTTCACACTGGCCATACTGGGAACCATGTGGCTCAACAGATGTTCCTGAATAGTCAATAATAATAATAATTTTATATATTTTTTAGTTTAACTGAAGTGCGTCATTACAGCAATTTTGTGTTCACGTGAAAATTAGGTCAGAGGGAAAGACGCCAGTCACCGACGTGTTCATTAAAAAAAAGTGAAAATGAGGGCACAAACATGTACAGGCACATGGACACGTGTAATTTCTGTTTGTTTGTGTGTGTGTGTGTGTGTGTGTGTGTGTGTGTGTGTGTGTGTGTGTGTGTGTGTGTGTGTGTGTAATTATCTGAGCCAGAGGCTTGATGCTATCACCGTCTTTAATGTGCTGGACAGAACAGCATCAGGGGGAAAAGATAAGAACTGGCATAGTGGCCGGATGTACATAGATGTGTGCATGAGAGAGAGTGTGTGTGTGTGTGTGTGTGTGTGTATTTATTTCTTTGTCAGGCCTGAGCTCTAGGGCAGATTACCTGTGAACGGCCAGGCAGGCAAGAATCAGGAACAAACAGTCCCACTCTCATTCTAGGACTCATAAAAATACTTTGACCAACTTTAAATTTGTATGCACATACATGCTTATGCTCACTTAACCATTATTTTAAAAAGACATTTTAAGATGAAATAGCATATAACAATTGTCTTAGGGAGCCAAAACTAGTTAATAGTGGGATATAATTATGTTACTTTATATTTAGACTTCATATGTAGGCTGCTGAGTGGGCCTTCACTTATTATATGTGTTCAGCTAACGCACACAGTCTTAAATAAATGACATCAAGTGAATGTTACCTTGCAAAGTGCATGCCACAACAGCGCATTAACAGGACACATTGTGTGTGTCACATGCTGACAACATTGACTTCCTGAGATTTCAATGAAATGATTTATCAACTACTAAGATACAGGTGCCACACAGTCAGGTACCTGTATCCCTCTCTATACTGTTAGAGAGGGATACAGGTGCCACACAGTCAGGTAAACATCCTTTAAATTCTCTCTAACTTTGCAAGTGCACATTGTAGGTAGATGAACGCTGTATTTACTTGGCGGTGGAGAAGAAAAAGATTGTCAGCAGGATAACTTTCCAGAGTTGTAAAACTATTTCTCTATCTGGGCTACCTGGATCACATTTGAAACCTGTACCTGAAAAAACATGCTCTCATCAATGAGTCCTTGCCTGTTTTTTAACACAAGACTCTTTTGGCCGCACAGTATGTTGTGAGAAATAACTTGCTAGGCAATTAACAAAAATAGTGAATTATGCTTTTTTTTCAGTATTTCAATATCATGCCAAAAACAAACATCACTCAAAGGGCCCGCAGATTTTCACCAAGACCATGCCCTATCTCGCAAATTAACGAAAGTATATCTGCCCTGTGATTCAGATCTGCTCCAAAATGGTATGGCTTCTTCTTTAGCGCATGCTTCATCCACCTATTACATTTCATGAAAACCGGGCCAGAAGTTTTTCTGTAATCCTTCTGATAAAAACTAAAGATAGACAAAAACATAACCTCGTTGGTGGAAGTAATTTAAAGAAGAAAAAAAAAAGAAGGAAAAAACGTCCATGGGCTCTGACATTCTGTGAAACCATGAGTAGTTCAAAAGAGCTCTTTTTGTAAACAAGGTAAACATGACCCCATTTGAAGAAATCAACAAAACGGGAAAAAAAAACGGTTTTAGAAAGCCTTAAAATAAAGGTGGAGAGACAAACAGGACATAAAATGTTGATTTTTTATATCGTAATGTTATTAAAAACTGCTTTTCCATATTGAGCTGCACACTTTAGACAATAAGCCTTAGTAGCTCTGTAGCTAAACAATCCCCATATGTGAGTGAGTGAGTGAGTGAGTGAGTGAGTGAGTGAGTGAGTGAGTGGACACATACAGAAATAGTTAAAAGCTGTTAAAAGCTACCGATGAGAAAGAAGAGTAGGAGCTAAACAGGGACAACGAGACTACTGCACAGTCTGTTGCAACGCAGTCATCTGTCTATCTATCCATGCATAAAGCCAACTGCCGGGCCAGAAGAAGGCATCACTCTGGACTGACTGGCGCCGAGGAGGAGAGGCCATGTATAGGAGCAGGGCCACTGTAAGTTTTCCCACGTAGTGAAGAAAAAGTTGGCTTTATGGGTCCTGACTTATGAAAATAAGTCCCCAATGATTAATAATTGGTAATTCAGAATGGGCCCCTTTGGGCTCAAGATCTAAGACAGCTGTACTGGGTCACCGGTGTCCCCTTTGGCCCCCACCTAAAGTACATCCCTTACTGGCCCCTGCCCTGTTTACAAGTGTATTAATAATACACAGCCCACCAAAGAAGTATCCCTCTCTAGTAGAGTAATGTGCTGGCCATAGATATTTAAATCACATCAGCTGCTATTTTTCACATTCATATCTATTTAAACTCTGTTATCTCCATACCACAAGTCTTTAAGGTTCAATGTTTAGGAATTTCACCCATCTAGCATTGAGATCATATATGGCAATCAACTCTCTCACACCACGCAGTTCCAAGTACGTATTACAGCTACGGTAGCCTTCACGCTTCAAAAGCCGGTCTTAAGCTCTTTTCAATATCCTTTTTCTTTTTCTGGATGAAAAAGAAGACTCTTGTTCCTGAAATTTGGATTTTGAATACGTGTGGTCCTTCATGTCTCCTTCTTCAAACTCGCCGGGGCCAGGAAGCTACAATACCCAGATTAGCAGCACTTGTGAGTTTATCTTGTGACAGCAAAAACGTGGATGGCAAAGCAGTATGTCTTGTACAGGCTAACGTTTTTCAAGATGGTGCATGAATATGGAGCGTCTACCCCAGTTCATGCAAATGAAAATGTAAAATTTCAAGCCAATAGGAATACTTGGAATTAATGGTGGTGGTAAATATTCATGTAAAAGTTTGTGAACGGGCAACACTGATTTTAATAATGAACAACTAAACACATTACACACTGGACCTTGAAATATACAAAATGAGACAAAAAGAACAGGATACATCACTGTATATATCTAAATATTAGTTATTTTTTAGGTTCTGTATGTATACAGGAGCCTCATGTATAAAAGACTGTGCAGCTTTCATACCAGAAGATGGTGTACGGCCAAAAATTGAAAAGTACCTATGCACAGAATTATTCACATGTATAAAACCGGGCGTACGCCAGGTCCTGCGCCCCTTTCCTTTATACATGACAATCAACGTGAAATTGTGCACACGTGAACGAGCCACCAACCTCGCCTTGCCTCCTCCCATACATTAATATGGAAATTACTATAAAGGCACCCCCAACGTCATTCTTTGTCCAATCACAACGGTTAATCCCGCTGCAGACAAAAAAAAGAAGTTGAGGTGCTGATCGCGGATGTGGAGCCAAAAAAAGGTTTGTTTGGAGGTTTGTCATCTCAGATAAGGAGTAAAAGAAAATGCCCAGAGTGGAAAATGATGGCCAGGTGCTTAATGCACCGAACCATGGCAGAAATAAAAAAAAGGTCTAATGTCAGAGTGGAAATCAAGAGAATAGTGGCAGCGCCACACCAGTTACCGAACAACATGCATCTCAGTGTCAGTCCAAATTACATACAATAAGCAGTTTGAACTCACTGACTTTTCAGACCCCCTTAGTGAATTATTTTCACAAAAGCGACTAGCGACAAATCTGGCGACTTTCTGTAGAAAAGACGCTAGTATTGTCCGACGAGCACGCCAGGTATTTCTCTCTTGTGGCCGCTAAAAACAGTCTCCTCTCTCTTCTGTTCTATAACTGAGGAGCAGAGGAGCAGCCCCTCCCCTCTCTGCATTCTCCTCATGTGCAGCAGCACTGCGCTGGCAGGTAGAAGTGGAGCGGGGACAGGGTGCGGAGGCCGGTGGTTTGAGAAAAAGCGTGACATGACCATGGATGTTTTAAGAGGAGAAAGACACCGCTGAGCCGGCCTCTTTGAGAATTCTTTATCGATCTTTCTCCCTCCCTTAGTATAATTTTTTTTACTTCAAATATAGGCTACTTTTAATTGAATATAAAGTCCTGTAGTGAGTTTGTGATTATTTGGTTAAAGATTTATATTTCTTACTGCCTTGCTGACACAACCACTAAGCTTTATGCAAATGATTGCATAATGACGTCATCAATATGCAAGTCAGAATATGACGCCACCTATAAAAATAGCTGTACCCCCAAAGCTCACTGTATAATTCAAACACTGAGCAGTCCCAAACAATTCTCAGAATATTTCTCTACAACAAGAGATATGCTGAATAATTTGTAACCTAGGAGGACACAATCTTAAAATCTGGAGTCGGGACAGTTGTCAGATAAATGATTATTATAATCTACTACCAAAATGTACTCCTATCTACTGTATAAGGGAGAAAGACCACTCAGGAGAGGGTTAGGAAGGTCAACAAGCAAGGTTATCCATCAAGCCACTGACTGACACAAAGCTGCTGAATTTAGCCTGTAAAGAACTAAGAAGATTTAGACCAACTATATATATAGTACTACACATATATGCGATCAAGAGGGAGAGAGAAACTATGTACAGAAATGAAGCATAGGAGGTGTCTGTACATAGCTGTCATGCATCCCTGCAAGTAGAGCATGCATTTATAATTAGCAGTGCAATAGATGTCAAACAGACATAGCTGGGATATATACCGGACATAAATACACACGTGCTTAGAACCAGTCATATATGGTCACATACGTGTGTCGGTGTGTACTTTGTTTGACATTAATATATATAAACATGCAAATATAACAGGCAAATTATATACAGTACTTACTATATAAATGTAATTCATTATTTTTACTTTATCAGTACGGAATGTCAACATATTTTCCTAATAATTCCCTTGTAGATTTGGGCATTATATTTCTTGTTTTATTTAAACAATTTGGTAATAATTTATTAATTGAATTATAACATGGAGAATTTGTGAGTGAACATGACCTAAACAATTAAACATTTTTGTTAGTCAACTAACTTTAATTCACTTTTGTGTGCAGTTTTCCAATTCATGTGACTGCTGTTAGTTTTAGGGACAAATGACAAAGTTGTAGTTTGGGTTGGGTTGGCTGGATTACAATCTGTCATCACATTTTGTGTAATAGAATCTGTGACTTTGATTTAAAGAGACATAAAACTGGATGCTTTGAAAATAAACACAAAATGAATGTGATTTCATCAGAGCTTGAAATAAATGGAGTAAAAAAAGGGAAATTATAACATACAATTCAAGGACAATGGCTGAAAAAGTATAATTGCACGTGATTTGGAATGAATAACATTTTTTTAAATGACGCTCCATCCCCATTTTCTCTTTCTCTCGGTCTCTCAGGAGGGTGCAGTGTGCTAATGAAAAAGCAGACCATCCCTGAGTCCATCTGGTAATAATTGTAGCATGTAGCAACCGTAGCTGTGTTTGGATAAAGCTCTGACATACATGGGGCCCGCTGACGCTCTAGTGTGTGTGTGTGTGTGTGTGTGTGTGTGTGTGTGTGTGTGTGAGAAAGAGAGGGAGGGGAAAAAGGAGGAAAAGAGCATATAATATGACCGTACGTACATGCATGCGTGCGTGCGTGCGTGCGTGCGTGCGTGCATGTGTGTTTTCAAAGCTGCTGGATAATGAGCCAACATTACTTAAATCAACTTTATCATCAGCACACTGTTTTACGTAGAGAAGCACAGACCAGAACGGGGTCAAGCGTGGGTGGTTGGGTAACCTCTGCTCCTTTGGCGCATTAGCATGACTCAAGGTGATGATGATTAAATGGCATCTGATGACGCACAGATTGCAATCGAAAAGACAAACACACAGATCTGGAGTAACAGAGGTGTCTATATATTACACTGCCTCTGCATACTGGAATCAGGCCCAAATGAGGACCGTGTAAAGACCAAGGATTTTTACCAAGGCACAGGTTATCTTAAAAATGGTACTTGGAAGTCCAGTATAGTTCAAACTTAGAGCATGATCTTGTAAAACTAAAAGACTTAGCTAGTCATTGGAGGAGAAATTGCCCTGAAACTACATCACTATGTATATGATTCTCCAAACTGTAAATGTGCCTTGTTGAACTGTTCTTGAGCAAGACTCTGATCTCATGTGATGCACTGGATATCAGGAGTATCAGCTAAAAAACTAATAGGGGGCCCCAGACTCCAAGGAGTCCTGGACCTGGAAACTTGGAAAGGTCTCATTTAAGTATGGCTTGAGGTAATTTTACAATGATTTCATTACAAAATATGACAGTTAGATGATCATGTTGTAAAAACACAGGTTACACCCTCAACAGTGTGCATAAATACAACTATATTAAAACGCAATATAAACCTTCTCTGTGTTACCCAGTTCTGTACTGAATCCTACGGGACATCCACTACAAAAGGGGTTTTGGTCATAAAACTGTTAGGAAAACATTATTCTAAATAATAAAATGCTGAGTTTGATGGCAATTTTACAACTTCATGTTAATAACTTGTCATTTTATTGAAATAAAAAGTCACAAGATTAAACCAAATAAGGAAAATAGTGTGACAAGTGACACATTATTCACAAAGTTCAATGCAAACGTTTTTATCTTGTGACTTACTGGCAGCACAGTTGGAGTAGGTGGAAGGGAACATGATCTCTGCAGAAAGACCCTTTGTGCTGAGAGGGTCACGCATCCTCTGTACGGGGCATTCACATTTAGTCAGATTACTGTGTGCAGGAACACATACAACATAGCAAATGGAATCCCTTACTGAAAATGAGGATAGCAATACATAATCTGAAGAATGACCAATGATCGTGGGTTTCGTCTGATATCACATGATAATACAAGTATGAAGATACAGTAACCACACACATGCATTTTTTTCAATTTTAGTAATCCAATGTATTAAGTGGTTTACAGTAATCCAAGTTACTTTGTAGCATGGCGTGGTATAATAATACATTTTATTTGTATAGCAACTTTCAGTTGATGTATAGCACCTTTCGTTGAGCTGAATAGGCCAATGAGTGTCATCTAATCTGGTTCCAACGTGGTATCAAGACTTCACGTAAACATGCATGCCACTTTCCTGAAGCCAAGTGGTGTGTTATCTGTATGCATTTTTGAGCTATGCATGTTTGTCTACGCTTTATCGATGCATACAGTGAGTGGCAGTCTGCAACGCGTAAACATTTACGTCATTTTCTAAAGCCATGTGGCATGTTATCGTGAGGCTACGGTTGGGTTTAGGAAACGTCACACGTAAGTTTAGGAAAAGAAGAAACGGTTGGGATTAGAAAAAGAAGAAGGAGGTTAGGTTTAGGAAAACAACAAATGTGGAAAATAAACATCACACTTGGGACACAATCCCTGCTCTCCTGTCCTGAGACCCATCCACCACCCTGACCAACTTCCCTATAGGGATTTTCAGCCTTCTATACTTCTCGCTACATGGTCAATTCACACGCTCATGAGGTAATGTAACTCAATGAAGACCAAACGGCGTTCATAAACACGCTAAAAAGCCAGTGTGCGTCTTGATAATACGCCAATATGGCATACGAATTGGTGTGTTAGACATACGCCATTTCATGAGATCAGTGCAATGGTGCAATTTTGCACCACTGATTCATAGAAAATACCAGATGTGTTTCCAGGTAAGAAGTTACAAGATTAAACATATAATTGTAAAGTATAACCTTAAAACAAAAGGTAAATATTTGGAACATAAAGGGTGGATAAATATCAGCATTATAATATGGTAATTCCCAATTTTAAATTAAGAAGTTTTATCTAATTTGGAAGGTATCACGCTGATAGTAGCCTATAATACTGTGAAAAAATCAACATATATTACCCCATTATTATCATGTTATTACAATATTAATATAACTATATTACCACTACCCACACATACATATGGTTATCATCAAACCCATTCCTAGTTAACATATTGGTAATTGCATGTTTTTATCTGTTACCTTCTTATCACCTTTTTACCCCAGTATTACATCCTATTACAGTGATGTATTACCCAGTTATTACTTTGGTAATTACAAGTTATTAGCTATATATTATCTCTTTATTATCACACTGTTACACCACTGTGTACCATATTATTACAGTGGTGGAATGTAAAGTGCTAACCAGATACAACTACTGTAGTATGCAAGGGAAACTGGCCATACAAAATTTAGAATAAAAGGGGGAAAAGTCCAGTACAAGTACAGATCATTCCATGAATATTTAAAATGGTTTGTCATTTGTTTTCCTCACCACACTCACACACTACACATGAAACTGCAGCATGTTGCATGCTAAACTGTAAAATATACAGTGTATATCTAATTTGTCAGATGCCAGATTCATAGTACATTTTCAACTCTGCCATACTCCAAACAGAGTTTTAATCTCACAAAGAAGCCATTCACACAGATCTGTACACACACGCAGCTCTCAGTCAGTCTAAAATTTTACCATACCCCTTAAACCCTGTTGTGGCCGCATAAAAAGTAGTTCTCAGGTTTCAAACTTGCCCAAAATAGGCCATAACTACATAGTACTGCTATCTGGTGACATAGATTACAGTTTAGAATGGTTACACAAACTTGAACACGCAAAAACACACACAGATACAGATGGCCTGTAATGAATTCAGTACGATGCTTTAGGGCAAGAAGAGAGCATTGTAAAAAATAATCATTTAAATCCACTGTAATCCATGCACTAACATGTTATAGTACATAACCACTTATAGTGTGTCATTAGGCTGACACATACTTTAGAAATCCCAGATCTACAGTACGTCTAAATTAAGGATACAGGAAAAACCTTTTTAAAGCAATGACACGTTCAACAAGTCAGTAGAAGTAGTAGAAGTGGATACAATTATCATTATCCAATGATGACTCATAGCTGTAAACAATTCCAATATGTTCACATAAAAAGGTATCCCACAATAACCTTTTAAACCCTTAATTTTTACATTGAGAATTATCATTATTTTGGGCCGGTACTTCTTTAAATATGGGTTAGTGGGTTCCCGCATGAAATAAGTAATAATATGCTTTCAGGAGCGGGAGAAGAACTTCTGTCCCTTCCTGGAATAGGAAAAAAACTGAAAGGGACGTCCTCCAAGTGCAGTAGTTTTTGGAATAGCTAATCTGTGTTCAGGAAACAGGCGCTAAGACTTCTGGCGCTAGTGGGCTGAGCAATCAAAACAATCTCTCCATCTTCTGATTGAGGAGAGCGGGACCTACGCCAGACTCTTCAACACACTTCATCAAAGGAGAGGGGGGGTTCAATGGAGAGGGGATGGAACAATCATAATAGAGAGGATTTTATATATATATATATATATATATATATATATATATATATATATATATATATATATATATATATATATATATATATATATATATATATATATATATATATACACACACACACACACACACACACACATACACTGTATATAAATATATTTCTTCTTCACTTGCTCATACTTTCTCTTTCATCTCCTGTATGCCCTGTTTTGTTTTCCACTCATTCTTCAACTCATCGTTTTTCCATTCACCGTTTCTCTTATCTACACTCCATTTCTCCTCCTTTCCCTCATGTGTCCTTGCTTTTCTCTTCTCCCCTCCTCCATATGTGTGTTATGAGTAGGAGTTGGGGAGAAAGTACGTGGGATTTTCCCACAGCTCGGCATAGCCACACACACACACACACACACACACTTCTGTTTCTTGCTCCACTCCCTCTGTCTCATGTCAGAGGAGTCTTGAGGAAAACCACCCATATTTTACCACCAAGTATTCTGGATGTTTGTTGGAACTTTTGCCGCTCGTCATTCCATAGACATAAACTGTGTGCTGCTATGACAACAGAATAATTGGGACAAGGTTACAGGACCAAATATATATCTGCCTTTGAATTAAAACAGTGTAGCTCCAATTAAACATTTAATTTGAGAAGTCCGACTAATGAAATTCTTACAAAAGGCTTTTTGGTTTTTCTGCCCCTTATTTGGGGCCAGGCCACGGCTCCAGCAGGCTAAGCAAAAAAAAAAAGTCCTTCTCCCCAGCTATGATGTCAGATTTCTCCTGAGGCATTCCCCGGCAAGGATGGATTTTGAAATATATGTAGATATATCTACATCATCTGCAAAAAGCAGAGATTCAATCCAGAGATGACCAAAGTGGACACGCTCTATTACTTAGCTTTGCCTAAAGATGTTGCCCATGAAGATCACAAACACCACATTGGTGAAGTACAATGCCCACTAAAGATGTAATGGACTGAAATTTCATCTGCTCCTGCCAGCTTGCCTTTGCAGTGCTTTTTTATGTTTATTAGGGACCTCTGCCTGGAAGATGGTCAAGGCCTCCCCCAAATCCTCTGTTTCCTTCACAAAGTGCATGTCAAGTGTGTCAGGTCAGCAGCTCCAGGGAGGGACCCCTTTTTCCCTATTATGGACAATGCTATAATTATTAGGGGTCATATTTCTGTATCTCTCTCTGTCTCTCTCCCTCTCCACCTACTGTTTGAGGCAGAAGGCCGCCCACCAAGAGCTAGGGTCTGCCTGAGGTTTCTGTCTGTTAAAAGGAAGTTTTTCCTTGCCACTGTCGCACCAACTGCATGCTCCAAATGCATGCACTTGGGTGGAATTGTTGGGTACTCTATCTGTAAGGTGTCCTGAGATATACAGATAAACATGAATATGATTTTCTCTTGTAAAACTGGGTTGAGAGAAACATTATACTCAACACTTAACTCAACAGTGTGCGTGGATGGAGTGTGACATGTTTGTATCCTTGTACATGTGTACATGTTGACACTGCACCCTGTGTCTCTTAGTGCAGCAGGTTTTGTGTATGTTTTTGTGCAGGTGTATATGAGTGTAATTTACCTCTGCAGCCTGTGTCTCCTGGTGTAACAGTGTCAGCCCTGTCAGGTCCTCCAGGAATGAGTGGGAAGAATTAAAAACCTTGGACAGGAAGTTGAAACCTTCTCTCTCATAGTGGTCCAGGACCTGGACACAAAAAACATAAACAAAGACCAATTCAAGGTGATTTAAAAATAAATGTTATGTATATTGATAGGATAACAACATATCTGTCTGACTGATTGTTCCAAGGTGCATCAGGTGTATCAAAGCCTGGAGCCTGTTTTACGCTCTTCATTAAAATCAATGTGTAAACAACAGTTGACCAGCATAACTATAACTTCTCTAATGATTTGGGACATACAGAGTATACGCTTGACAAAATTGACAAAAAGACAGAAAATCAAGAAGCTGTATTGTGTGTTACTGAGGTGTCTACCTACAGTATAAATGCTATACATTTACACTACAGCAAGTTATAAACTTTATTGGAGTCACCTTCAAGTTACAAGAGTAAAAAAGGTTAACCAACAAACTTTCAAGTAAAACATTACATATTGTCAAGACATTTCTAAGAGCATTTTTTTCCAGCAAACATTAGATGCTTGGTTAAAGCCCTTTGAGGGCCGAATAATGCTTATGCATCACGACTTGTCCACTTAAATCAAAAACATTATGATATGGCAAAGAGCAACTTTCTCTTAAAAGCAAATATTAATCTTTTAATGGTATAAAATTAAAATGCACCCTTGTCGCTCTGGTCCATAAGCACAACCGGTGAAACACCACAACCCAGCATATCTGAATTCCCCCTGACATGTTTACCTTGATCTTAACTACCAGTACTGACTTCAAATACTCACACCTTCTTTGACACACACACACACACGCACGCACGCACGCACGCACACAACTCTCGACTACCTTCCTAAGCTTGGCCAAGCCTTTCATGGACGCCCACAGACCCTCCTCTGCAGGTGTAGGGTTACCTCTGCCTCAGACATCAACACAGTGTGTGCATCAACGTCTGTGCATGTTTGTGTGTGTGTTCGCAGACTGACCTGGCGTCCAGCCTTGGAGCCAGACACACCGCACACAATACACACTGGTGTGTCACTCATTCGTCGTTTCAAGCTCTTTTCTTTCCTTCCTTCTCTTTTATTTCTTTGACTCTTCCATCCATAGGATCTGTTACATGAGACGCCAACGGCCAAACCCCACTTTGTTGAAATATAGATTCTCATCATGACACAGAAAGCCACTTGAAACAGTGATGCAGTTAATAAAGTCCCTCCAAGCAATGCATACAGACACAAAGTTACATATTTGACTATGTCCATATCAACAGTAGACATACAAGTAAATTATTAAGCTTAAAATCGATATGAAAAATGTTGCAGACTCAAATCAGATGGGGTTGTAAATTATGACCAGAAAGTTATACCTACATCAAATGCTGTATGTATTTAGAGATTCTAATTTTGCAAAGTTGGGTGTTTGGCACGCTTACATGCACAGAACTGAAGAGATTTGAATCATTTACAAGGTTTTGCAGTGGTAATCAGGCACTGATGGGTTTCAGTTGTGATTGTGTGCCGGATAGCTACAATTTAGACAAGCTACAAACAATCCTTAACATCTGGATTAGATGGTGTGCTACACATATGTACACGCACATGTACATGTGCACTTACTGTAAGCTTCCTTCCTTATAGAGCCACATAAATCTCAACCCTCTAGCTTTATTTGACAATAGTGATGACTTCTTTTTGAAGTTGTTTGTGGGTCCATACTGTGTATATATAGGCTGTGTGTGTATGTGTGTGTGTGTGTGTGTGTGTGTGTGTGTGTGTGTGTGTGTGTGTGGCATCCTTAAAGATACCAAACATAAATGGGTGGTCCTGGTGGTTTAGAGGTGCTTTAACAAGAACAGAGTTGACTGTTCTACTTCCAATTATACATGTTTGCACTGACAATAACTATGTGACAGTCAGGACAAATAAGGGACTGATGCATAAGGATGAATGTTCTTGGTTAGTGGCTTTGCCATGATGTGACACTTACAGTACACAATGAGTAAACATTTCCTGGTGATTAAACAGCTTTGACTTAACCTCTTAACATGTATGGTCTACATGCCAGGTTAAACATTTGCTTTGAAAACACTCCATACTGAGTCAGTGAGTAACCATTTAGGTCTTAATCAACATAGTAAAATAAAATATTAAAACTTATTTATTCAAAATTAAACATTTGCAGAATTTGCATCTTGTGTGAAGTAATTGCTGGTATAAATGTAAATATTAAATATGTTCCACTGCTGGATTGCTTGTTTTTTGGAAATAATGAATAAGGTTACCAAACTGCAAGCTTAACATGTATAAATTCTCATTTCTGCTACTTTCAATCAAACTAATAAATAATAACAGATAAGGTGTGTACAGTATGACCATTTTGGCTTCTTATTACTTGGCTTGGGCGTTATGGTGTTTAAGTTAAGCATAGGTAATATTTGTGGTATTTGCCACTATGGTCATAGGATGTGCAACATCTGATAGGGTACTGCTGCAATATTTTCAAATTGATGTGGTAGTGTGCAATTATGCATTTGAGAATTGTGCAATATATAAGTTATTTGCCACAGCATGAGTTAATGGGAACTGTACAATCTGGGCAGGAATAAATGCAATAAAAAAATAAATAAATTTAAAGTGCAATGTGAGGGGGGGCGATGTGTTGTGGGTCCTCTTCTCTGTGGGTGTGGGGGAAGGTAGGGGGGTCTGGTGTAAGGTTTATCAGATGTTTATTTATGTACTGAATGAGATATTGTATGATTATGTTTTTATGTCTGCTTGCTGTTTGTTTGTGTGTGTTTATGTGAGATAGGTTGCCATTTTCGGTTCTCTCGACTGCCCAAGACAAATTTCTCCGATGGGACACAATAAAGACTTATCTTATCTTAATACAGCAATTCTTCACATTTGGAAAGTTACACCAAACATATTTGGCATTTTTGCTTTATTATTGATTTAAACAATTAATAGATAATCAAATTGTTACCCATCCTTGTCTGTCAATCGACTAATCAATTAAATTAAATTAATTTTTTCAGCTTTCAAATGTATAATTACGCAAAATTATAGGGCAATAAATACCACTTTACTTGTACACACAATTTTGAGCCTTGGTTTTGGTGTAGTGGTAAAAATCCTGTGTATTTTAGTTTCAATGAAGGGTTTTATCTTTGGCCAAGTATTTCACATCCATAAAAACTTTATGGGATAAATGCTGGATACTTAATTAAACCAAAGTACAATAGAAAGGTACCTAAACATTAAAATCAGGTTAAATTCTTTACCATCTGTGACATAAGGACGATTTATTCTAAGTATAAGCATGAAACCGTCTCTAGTTTTTAAAAAGTTCAGAAGGAAGAAATACCTTCACAGAGAAAACATTGAGCTGTGTTAGTGACGAGTTCAGCATCTTTTTAACACTGCACGTAAAAAATGTTTTTGCTATTAATAGTGGTAGCGTACAGTACTTCACAGTGTTAGTACAAGTAGTTGTAGTAAGAGGTGTCTGGCATGGTTTAAGACAAAGCCACGTCAGCTGTGATTTACTCTCTGGCGTGTAGTTTTATTGGCTCCCAGCCTGAGAAAAAGTTAGCGCGCTCACGCATGCACGCACGCATGCATGCACGCAGTGCACACAGAGTAAAAAGCCCCAACTCCTACAGCCCAGACAGAGGCTGAATTGTTTTGTTTCCATAGTGACCTGGCAGCACACAGCTGACTGCAGCAGGAATACACACAGACAGAAACACGCACACATGCACACGCACGCACACATTACAGTGAACAGACTGATGGATGGACAGAGGGACACACAAAGGGAGTAGAGAAATGGGGGAGGGAGAACAGGAAGGGAAAGAAGGTAATGCAGAAAAGAGGAAAAGAGGAGACGTAAATGGGAGGAGGCTGGTAAAAAAGAAAAGACTGAAAGACAGATAAGCAAATGCAGAACAGAAAGGGAAAATGTGTGGGCGGGATTAACGGAATCAAAACATATTCACCATTTTCACTACATAAAGTTAATCCTTGCCTCACCAAAGGATTGTCTTTCCCAGCTCTTGTTGTTCATTGTTCCTGACTACACAGGCTTTACCCCCAAATCCCTATCAAACCTTATGAACCCTCCGCACAGACAGAATAATCTCATCAGTCACACAGGAAGAAACATGACACCTTAAAGTGGAATGAAACTTCAACTTTTTGCTTTTTCCAGAAGCAGCGTAGGTGGGGAAAAACTTCAAACTTTAAGTACCCCCCCCTTCTTGGTTTCTCTCTCTCTCTCTCTCTCTCTCTCTTCACATGAAAGTGATAGATTTGGGGCTTTATGACCTCTTTATAGAAACAAAGACTGCATTGAGATCAGGGGAGAAAGAGAGAGGGAACCAGTTCTCCACTCATTGCAACACCCTTCCTTCAGCCCTGCACTTCCTCTCTTTATCCCCCCACCCTCCCCAATCTTGCTTTCCCCCTCTTTTTTACTTTCTCCCTCCCTAACTTGTGGTCCCCCGCTGGTCTTACCCCAATGTACACCAACCAATCACATTGACGGACGCTCTTAACCACAAGGCCACCTGGGGCAATGAGTGGCCAATTGGCTGTGGACCAATGACAACGCAGTAAAAAGAAACAAAGGCAATTTCTCGTAGCCTGCTTGGCTCATTTGGGATATGTGGACCCTTCAACTACCCATCTTTACACACGCACATACAGCAGTGGGAACTAATTTCACTCATACGACAGTTATTGACATCAATGAACAACTGCTGCCTGATTATTACCACATGGTTTGTGTGTGTGTGTGTGTGTGTGTGTCTGTCTTCAGTATTCCTCAAGGAACAACATTTCAACACGGCTCCACTGACTTAACAATGTGGAAACAGGAGAGATGGGAATCCCCCTATTTCTGCTAAGGCTGCAATTTGTGTTTCAAAACAATGTTGCTACATAGTAACCTAATCTAATCTGAGAAGTAAATCAGAACCTGCATCTATGTGGCAATCTTTCTTTTACTGTCAAAACAGTGTTATTATTAAATGGGATTTTACGATTTGAAGACACATTTCAACTATTCAGTTATTATATATGTTACTTACAATAGGTGAGCAGGCAGTGCATTTGTCAAAGGCCAGGCTTGCAGGCAGGACATTGTCAAACCTCGAAAGAAACCCTCGGATCTGTTGAAAAGAAATCAACACGTCAAACACTGGACATTAAGTGTTAGTTTGTGAGAATATCGTACCCTTGATACCTTAATTCTTTGTGAGGAAAAGTATAAAATATAAAATATAACGGTACAAAAGAAGTAAACATTGGAGGTAGTTTGATGTACAATGTTTTCTACATTTTAAAAGCATGCTGAGAGCGCCCTCTGGTGCCAGAGAGGCTACCTTTTCAGTGAAAAATTGTCATCACACCTCTCACTACTGAAAGCTTTTACTCCTACTTATGGGTACAGTGATCATAGTTAATTACCTTAATTACTGTCTACACACACACACACACACACACACACACACACACACACACACACACACACACACACACACACACACACACACACACACACACACACGCTACAAACGTTGAAAGCTCACTCGTCACCAATATATTACTTTAATTGTTTCCCTACTCATCTCTTATTTGCACATCCTCCTGTTTTTGTTGTTGATAAAAGCAGGGGTGAGTCAGACCAATGGGTGAGCGTGGGAATGTGAGATGGACTTAAACAGACTCGTAGCTCTACATAAAACTACACTGCCTTTATAAACATTATGTATTAAGTAAAGGATTTCTATGTATGTATGGATTGTTAATAAATAAAATGTGTTTCCAGCCAGTGTCTTCTGCTTATTATAATTGTTCCTACAACCATTAACAGTAGCTCTCCTTTATACACTGTATAATAATACATGGAAAATCATAACAGTTGTTGTAGCGCTGCCTACTCCCCACGGCCATAGCCACCTTGAATAAGAGGCCTTGTTGAACTGGCCTGAACTGGAGTGTGTGCTGTTGTATGTTGTTGCTTATGTGAAAAATACATACAAAATAAACAAAGGTTTAAAACACTCAAAAATGTTGCGAGTGTTTATTAGCACTTGTTCAGACACTTGTAAATAAATGTAGTTTCTCCAAACCACCACACATTGCCACTGTGGCACCACAGAAATGTTAGCCTGCAGCTTCTCAACTACTCATCAGCAGTGTGTTACATCAGTAGATAGCTGGAGGAACAGGCATTCTGTACAAAATATATACCACTATTAAACACTCAACCACACTATCTATCTATCTAGCATTTCTCTCTCTCACTCTGATAATCATTTCCACACACACACACACACACACACACACACACACACACACACACAATATATGTGTTAATATAATGTGTTTACAGGCATCAAATTCAAAATGAGTGAATATTTGCTAACAATAAAGTTTATCAGTTTAAACATTAAATATTTTGTTTTTGTAGTGTATTCAATTGAAAATAAGTTGAAAAAACCATTGTATTCTGTTTTTATTTACGTTATACACAACACACCAACTCCATTAGAATTGGTTTGTAGATGCAACCCTGGTCAGTTGGTGTGTTCTCAAAAATGTACTCCAAAATTTGAACTAAATCTGCACAAACACAGATTATAGAACAGTGTTCTACCCTGAGAATATCTATAGCAACCTCGACAGTAGAAATATACAAGTAGAGAAAGAAAAAGGCCATTTCAGAATGAAATATTGGACAGGCAGGCAGGTGAAGGTGAATAGATGAACAGCATAAAGTGTCCTCAGTATAAAACATGTGGATGTGTGTGTGTGTGTGTGTGTGTGTGTGTGTGTGTGTGTGTGTGTCTGACCTGATGTGGCACTAGACCCAGAGAGGTGGGAGGTTCATTCATCCTGTCGTCACTGCTGCTGGCCACTGCATAGCCTCTGAGGGTGGAGAAAGAGAGGGAGAAAAATTATACTTTAGACTATAGACTTTTTCCAGTTTTCATTTTAATATATAAATGAAACCATAACTTGAGTCACTTTGGGAACATTTTTCCTGCCAAGCTGTTTGAAATTAGAATTTAAAATTTGACACAAAGAAAAAGGCTATTAATCTCCCAAAACATCACACAATATTACACATTATATGTCAGGTATGGGCCTAACAAATAACATAATGCATGCATACTGATTCATTTTATTATACACAGATGTAGCAAATCTACACTATATATGTACATGTTAGGTCACAAAACTGTGGCCTATATTGAGAATTAAGGGATCCCATTTGCTAAAATTTTCTATGAGATCTGAGAGCTCCTGCTTGCCAGTAAATCTAGCCATGTTAAAAAGATTTGACACTCTATGGATAGCAAAATATCAAGTTTACTGAGCTCAAAGTTCTAAAAATTAAGAAATGTCTGTCAAACTGGTGCAACATTAATCCTGATGTGACACTTTTGAAAGATATTCAGAGATGGAGAAAAGGGGGTTGAAAAAGGGAATAAACACAGTTATGTGTGAAAAAAAAAACACAGAGAGGGCAGATGCAAGAGAGTGAGATATTGTTGTAAAGGAAAAAGTTACATACCCATTCATGTACAGATTGTATATAAAAACTCTCCTTCTCTTCTTTGCTTTCTAAGCTTTTTATCCAGGATCTGCAGAGCAGCTCTCTAATGGCTTATACAACATCTCAAAACACAGAGAAAATGGCTGTCTTATCAGGCCCAGCAAGCGACCACTCCAGTGCGACTTTCCCAAAAGCAGTCAAACACACACACAATTACATTTTCATAACACATCTGTGCACACTTAATAGGCATGAAAACATCCCCATCAGTGTGAAAAAATCATGTTAAGAGTCAAGAATATTGAGCTAGTACAGATTGCCAAGTGCACTTGAGAGATAACTGAGTCACAGTGTTCAAGCTTTAGAAGCGTAAAAGTGAAAGACAGATTATAAATCAGGTTGATCAGGGTGGCTTACTAAGGTAGGTGAGTGTCCTATTGCAAGGATCTTTTATTGGATTCTAATTTTAATGTGTTTTATTTGTAAAAAAATAAAATCAAGATGTAGAATGTTTGACAGTATCTGCCGCTGTCAACCACAGATGATCAGGGTCATTCCTCACAGCAATAGGATAAGCCAGGCTGAGGCTCACCATAACTGATTGGCACTGTTTTCATGTTTCCCTGATGAACATAAAACTAGCGTTACATTAAATTAAATGTATTTTTGTAAGTCTGCTGTGCTTACCCTTCAATGTGCTGCAGAATGGACACCATCATCTCCACTGCCAGGGCTCCGGCAATCATGGCCAAGCCTGGTCTGCTGACTGTGCACTGCTGATCCAGAGTCCGATCCCTGGTTGACTGTTTACAACAAACAACAATAAAATGAAGCGACTGGCAATGTACAGTAAGAACAGAATGACATCAGGTTCATTAGCCTAATGTCGAGAGTTTACTCTGAAATAAGGAATAAAGAGAGAGTTAGACATTTAGGGCAATTAGGTTAACACCAATCAAAAAATCATTCCATCAGATATAGATGAGGCTGTTATTCATGTGACTTACTAGGTTAAGTGAGTGATTATTGGCTAAATGTTATATAGTTTGCTGCACAATGACTGATATGGCAGTCCTTTCAGGGAAGAAGACTATTAATTATGCCATGCGAGTTTCATGATAAGTGTCAGTATTAAATTAAATAGCACGTTTTACAGTTGTCTGGATATTACACTCTGGACTAAATGGCTGAATCAAAAACCGACATATGGAAACATGAACGGACAAAGTAACCAAGATCCATAGAGCTACACCACAAGCATGGCTACAAACACTAAAGTGTAAGCATTATAGTAAAACAAAAAAGTAAGTTAAAATTTAATTTCATTCTCAGCATGTTTTGCTTTGTTATACCAGATGATTAATAACACTGTTATTATTACAACACAAAAGCCACTTGTATCCTTATTACATTATCTACAACTTCATTCATTCAGCAAACTCAACTTTAGTGAGAGCAGGCTGTGCCTCTTAATCAAATGTTAACATTACTATAACCTGCATTTTTAGGAGAAGTCAGAGCTGATCACTTGCTTTCAAAAAGGTCATGAAAGAAAAAATACCAGAGCGAAACAAAGATTGTCAAGTGTACAAAAATGGACACAGGAAGAATGTAGGTGGCGAGAAAATAGGACGGGCTGTCGGGCATCTACCCCTGCTTTTTTACGTTGCAATTAAAAATAGTTTTTAAATTTCAGTTTAAAAAGACTAATCACACACAATTTAAACCTGCATCACTTGTTTGATCCATTGGTGTTAGCACAGAGCAACATTAGCATTAATGTAGAGTTGTGTTTCTGTGCAACTGACAAATGTGAGTCCAATATTTCTCTCCTTTGAGCTCTGTTTTGTCCAAACATCTGACTGTTTAACTGCTAAATGCTGTCTGTAAACCATTTGGTGTTGGTCAGGTAATGTTGTTTTTTGCGAGAAACAGCTGCCTGCTATGACTACTAACAAGTTTGCTGAAAGAGATGTTTGCAGGCTGAAAACCCCAAACAACGATCAAATAATAATAATCATCCAACTAGAATTGTAAGCAGTTACAACGGGGTCCAAGCCTCCCCGCGCAAGTCGTCCCCAACAAAAGGAAGTAAGAAGACAACAAAGAAATCAGCAGAATGGGGCCACTGTTAGCTTTTAGCTCCAAAAGACAGTATGTTTCTACTAGTTATATTATTAAGTTACAAAGATATGAATCAGAAGTGTTGTTTGTCTACGTTGATTATAGTGCCCCCTAATGGCCTATCTTTACCAAATTTGGTACACAGTGGCAGAGATATTGCAATGGCAAATTTCCCATTTAAGTCCATTGAGTTTGTTGACAAAACCATGCTAACGATGATTATAGCGCCCCCTAATGGCCAATCTTTACCAAATTCAGAACAGAGTTTGTTAGCTAGCTAGATAAAAGTTGTTTGCTTGTAAAATGCGCAATTTTTATTCTATGGCAATTCTTTTAACAACATTTTGTTAGGTTGGTCAGGAGATGCTATGTGCCAAGTTTCCAGAATAATAATAGAGGAGGAGAAGGAGAATCTTTAGCAAAACAATATGGTTCCACAGCCCTGCTGTGTGAACCAAGTAGCGCTTTGCGGTTCCCGCATCCTTAGGCTGGTACCCCTAATTAAAAATAAAAGGCTCCACAGAGCTGAAGGGAACTGCAGAGTTAGGTTTTAATTATTTATAGAGTCCTTACCACAAGAGACCTTTCACATACAATACAAGTAGTCATTTGGTCCAATGTTAATATTTTTAATATTAAAACCTTTAAAATGGAGTATTAGGTGAAGAAAACATAAAAAAATAATCATACCTGCTTTGTGTTTATTCTTAAAATGATATAACTTGTTGCCTGTGGTTTTGTTCCAAGTGCATTACAGGAGTTAATGAGTTAAGTGCATGCTTGTTATCTGTGTGTTTTCCTCACATCTCCTGGTGCCACAACATCATTGCAGAAATAGCAGCCCAGCTTGTGTCCAGGGATGTTGGAGAACAGAGAGGATCCTGGGACAGAGGGTGCCGAGCCAGCTGGTGTGGAGGACGAAGATGACGTAGAAGAACAGGAAGTAGAGGAGTCTGCCCCTGCAGAAACACTCTGACTGACAATGGGTTTCTTCAGGCCGTGGCGCATCACAACAAATGTATCAAAGCCTAGAGCGGCATTAACCACAAGCTGGAAAGAAAGAAAGACACACACACACACACACACACACACACACACACACACACACACACACACACACACACACTAATTAAATAGCTTGTTGTAAAGTGTTGAATAATTTTGAAGAGCAATGACATAAAACATTAATAGGCTTTTTACAATGTTGAAAGCATTTAGACTAGAGCAATGGAAATAAATCTTCTAAAGCTTCCCCACAGCACTAATGGCCAAATAACCTCTCTGCTGAGCAGGACATGAAGAAAACCAAATCAGCAGCCCAAAAATCACTTAACTGCATACAGCTATATAGGAGTCGCATCAGTGATACCACTGGAGGCATTACAAATTGACACAATGTTCAATAATCTAAAGTTGCCTGGCAACTAATAGAATTCCAACTGGTAAACAGAAAAATTTGTCAATGTTATCGAGTGAAAAGGTTTCCAAATTTCAAGTTCCAGCTTAAAGTAAGTAGAACAAAAACATTGTTACAACATTACATTGTTGAAAGCCTTAAAAAAAAGTCTTGATTGCTTTAATTAAGCTTAGTGCCACCATCTAAATAATGCATATAAAACATGTTTTTGTAACATTGCAAAATAACAGACAGTTGTCAGGTGTGTTGCATCAATTAATGTCCTTTTTTACCACTTGGGGTCAGAAGAAAGTGTTTTTGGCTAATGGCACACTATAAAACAATTACCCCATTTAAACATCCAGTAAACACAAACCAACATAATATTCACTTGATGTCATCTTTCTGGCCACTTGAGTGTAAATTGAACATCCTTCATCCTTCAACCTTCAGATGCTATATGTTTAACTGTGTTCACCAGCTAGTTAAATTAACTAGAAAGTATTGAATGGGAGAAGTCACACTGACTGTGCCATGCAGTTAATCGGTCAACCAAAATAATGCGCTAAACAGGGATTAAAAACATGCTGAGTTGAGAGATACAGTGGCTTGCATAAGTTTACACACCCATGCTAAAGTTGATTAAAAAGAGGAATAAAAAACATCTTTTGGAAATTGATCTTAATGCCTTAATTAAAAAAAAATTTAGGAAAATCCAACCTTTTAAGGACAACAATTTTCTTTGTGAAGGATGTGGGTTTATTGTACTGTAATTCCCAAGACCAAGGGAACTTTGTCAGAATGCATAGTATCCTGGATCCATGAAATAACTGGCCTTTAAAAATAAAAATGTGCCTGCCTCTATGGGAATTTAACATACGGGTGTGTATACTTATGCCCCCTGTATTTTAAGGATGAACATTTATTTACAATACATTATTCATTCACAAAGAAAACTGGTGTCCTTAAAAGGTTGGATTTTCCAATTTTTTTAACTAAGGCATTAAGATCAATTTCCAAAAGATGTTTTTTATTCCTCTTTTTAATCAACTTTAGCATGGGTGTGTAAACTTATGCAAGCCACTGTAACTCTGTGCATTCATCAATGCAAGTGCCTGCTTTCACATTACACATTATCTTGTGATTCGTGGTTTACACAGAAAGTATAAGTGCAGCGTTCTTGACCAGCACACCTCCGACCCTAGCCCTGTTGGTCAGTGAGTGTCGCTGTTCGGTTCTTCTTACCTTTCTCTTGCTGGCAGCTATTACTGTAGGCAGCCAGCGGCTCTCCCTTGTATCCATTAATAAGAAGACCACATCATGTTGTGAAATGAGCTTCTCCAAATGCTCAACATCTGTCTGGGCCTGGGAAAGAGTGGCCTGAGAGAAATTCACTGGGTGACCGGGCATGGGGATGCTCATATTGAAACCCTCGGCATTCTGCAGGAAGACACAGAGACAAAAGAAAAAAAATAGACACTGCTGACAAACTGATCCCAGATGTACAGTAAGTAGCATTTGAGGCTGAATACTCTTACTGAAAATACATTTTCTTTTTGGTTTTAAGTTTGCAATATCTGTGCATTTGCACAAACTAAACTGTGGGTATTTTGGAAAGTCAGTCAAAATCTGTTTTATTGACAAATGAAAATCCTGCACATGGGCGCACTGGCATTTCACTGGCTAGAGTGCATACTATTAAGGTTGAGTTATCATCGCAGCAGCCAGGGCTTGTGTCCAGCGCAGGGCCCTTCGCTGCATGTCATCCCTTCTCTCTACCCTGCCCCCACAAAAGCAAAGAACACATCTCCACATCTACATACATGTCCACACTGTTGCAACACTGTCTTAGTATATAAGATGCAATGAAATGTGTTCCAGTACTATTTTAACATACTTGCCCTATCTTGCACCCAGCGCAATTGACTTTGTACACCGAGGCATGTATCATTCCTATTTTGCACCTGACACACAGCGGACTTTCCCTCCACAGACTCATGTCATTAAATTAGGGAATGAACTTGCGCTGCCGGGAGAGTGAAAAGTTCAACAAAAAGAGTATGTGTGTTCCGGCGCAACCGTTTTTTAGTGCTATTTTGCATTTTCAGAAAACAATTTCACCACAAACCTATTTTAAAGTCAATGGCGCGTTATTCAGTTGCTGTTTTAAGGGCGCATGCTTAGCAGATGTAGAGTGTGCACGTTGCTTCTCTCAGCTCATGGACCCAGCAGTTCCTATTTTTGCAAACTATACATAAATACAAGGACAAATATGACCTTGTTTTACACATTTCAATGAATCATGGATGTGTTAATGACATAAATGAGGAACTATCAGAAGACTTAAGGCGATGTGATGTTGAACTGCATGTGCTGATGCCCCTTAACCCAAATGCCTCAGCAGCAGCAGCAGCACGGGAGAGCAGAGACAGAAGAGCTGCATCGTCTGTAGTGAGGTAATCTCGGTCTACTGTTAGACTACATTGCAAAAATATTACCATGCATTCATAACCTCGTGATTCAGTGAGAGTGAGCCCAAAACATCAGAAAGTATGTTGTTGTGACATTTCTTTAATAAATTTTGTCAAAAAGAAAAATGAATAGCAAATGTCCATCTCCTTGGCTGTGAACTGCTCCTAGCGTCATAATAATAATAGCCACAGCGCCCGAGAGCCGCCCACAAAGCGACTTGCGTTTCAGAACGTTAAAATAGGGCCCTACGTTCCATAAGGCCTTTTCACAGAAAAATCTTGAAAATAAACTAATTTTCAATAAAAAAATATCCTATTAGCTACTGAAAACAAAACTACACCAAATATGTTTTTGGGTGTGCTTTCTGCTAAGTGACATAGTCTAGACAGGTAAGTGAGTGCACAGCAGATGCAGTCACCAAACAGCAATGTGTCATCACATCATCACCACAGCTGCCCAGTGTGTATTTGACTCTCCTGTATAAGTCGATGATAGAGTAAGTATGAAAAGAAAATCTTAAATCACCACTTTCATAAATATTCAATGACTTATTGTCCATTGTCAAACTTTTATTACTGTGACTATCTTCAGGGATTGCAGGCTCAGTGAGGCAAAAGGAAATGCCAAGAGTAATTGCATAGTCAAGAGATGGAAAGAAAAGGGCAACGATGAATGTTTGAGATCTTACTAAGAAAGAAGGCCACTTTTACTAAATCAGATGCCTGCTGCCTTCGCTCGCCATGTTTTAACAGTGCGAGCTGTTAACCAAGCCTTGAATGTTCATTTCACTTTGACGTAAGCGTTGCTAGGCATTGAGGAGGTGATTTAAGGCTACAGAGATCATCTCATATTCAATTTTCACTTGCAGGCAAAAAAGACAAAAATATTCTGATTATGGAAAAAAGTAATTTCCTGAAAAGATAAACAACCTTTCAAAACAATCCAGGATTGCCACTTCTGAGATAAAAAAAAAAAAGTTGCTGCCAACACAACAAACTGCGCTGTAAATGTCAGGGGACAGCATTCGTACACAGACAAAATATGAAATCTGCTTACTACCTTTTTACCTTTACACCTTGTGTGAAATGACTTATCTTGGTTCAATTTATGCATTTCTCTTCTCTCTGTGTTCCTATTTACCAGTCGCTATAGCAACGCTGATATTGTTTTTCGCATTGTGAGTCTGTGCATGTGTGTGTCATCATCGCAAAATGAGCCACGTGAATCATGCCTACGTTAGCTTAGCAATGTAGCAATTTGGTCTGTGTTATTTAAGTAGTTTAATAAGAGATGGGTTGATTCACATGAAAACGGGAACCGCGCTGTGAGTTTTAGGCTGCTTTTCATTTAGTCATATAGGGAAATATCTCCCCCAGAGAACTCTCTCATCTATTAACAAAGTAATAAAATCGTCAGTATTAATATGCAAGTAACACAACTCTTCATTGGCCATCACATCTCAGGCACAACCAGTCCAAGAGCAATACAATCCAAAAGCAATATAATTATATGTATAGGAATATGATTATTAGTATTAACAAAATTCTGATTATAATGTCAATGCAGTTGTACAGTAGTAACATTGTGCAAAAGCTGCTACACAGCAGTAACAAATCAACAAAACCATAATACTTGTCAAATAACATAATAAACACTAAAGACAAAGGACAGTTTCCTAAATGATACAATGTTAGATTTCCAGAGAGATCATCATACAAAGAGAGATCATATTCCACAGCTTGGGGATTTTTATTTGACTTTACATACTTACCACACCAGGAAAGATTTTGGTGAGTCGGTCAACAGCTGCCATGGCTTTGGGCTTCCCTCCTCCAAGACAGTCTTCAAACTCATAGAGCGGCTGTCGGACTGGATTGGAGTATGAGATCTTCGCATTGTCTACAAATGTGATGTGTCTCACTCCCCATCCCTGGAGAACACAAGAGAAACATTATTCATATTTTCAAACACATTATTTGAAATACTTAACGACTTTTCACTGACATGAGCATTGTCCTAAACAGCAGTTAGCAAGCCGCTTCAGTGACAATGAGTGAGAGGCTGTGTACCCTGTGTTTTGTTCAAAATGAATACTTGCCACTTTCATTTTGAAATAATGAATGCATCAGTAGCAGTTAGTACAACCTTGGGATAATCTGTATGTATTTATATCACTATGCAAACATAGAGCCACACTATTAATTACATTACAACAGGGCATTTTCCATGACTAAACTGACTGAAAGAGTGCCTCAGGATTGTAAATGACAAGCACAAAAAAAGCATACAGTGTACAGCCATGAATTAATATGAACATTATAACTGCAGGCAGCCATACACTGGCAACACTCTCATGTAGTCAGTTAGTTGCAGTTAAATTTACTTTAAAAAAAAAAGGACAAAACATTGCATTCAAGGTTATGCATTATACAGGCCTAAAATTATTCATTGTAAGCCAAATAAAATAGATGTCCAAGCAAGTTGTGGCGTAGGAAAAATATTTGAAAAACTTTTGGATCTGGTCACTGAATAATGTGCGTGTATTTGATGCTAGGGGAACAGACTTTACAGATGTTGCAACTTAATGTTTATTGTAAGGGGTGTTAACCACTTCGAGCTTGGATTTGAATTACTGATTTGAATATTTTTAATGAGATACATAAATGCATCGTTCCTTATTTGATGTAAATTGCTGATTAAAAGGTTACATTTAGTAATACTACATTACCCATAAGGCAGTGCAGGTTACGTTTAGGAATTGATGTAAAGAACAAGTTTTTGGAGATGCATTCCCTGTACATGAATTTCTGCAAGTAAATAATTCGTATTTTGAAGCAGTTAAAGTTTGCCCATTAATTTGCTGGCTAGTTAGTAATACAGAACAACAGTATACACAGAGTACACACAGTTCTTATGTAAATTAGCATTATATTATTCCAAGTGTTATTGGAAAAACTATTGAAAATCTGTGGATAAAAATCACAGAATCCTAAATCCTATGCTGTTATAAAGCTAAACAAATATACATACAATGAGTAAAACAAAAACATTTACAAGTTAACAGTTTTAGGGTTATCAGAACTCACAGCCTCTGACAAGCTAACTGAAGAGAAAAAAATGTAGATGGAAATTGTATTACCGTACAGTTTCTATGAGAATCTAATGTGAATGACTCAGGCAAGACTAGGTAAATTTTTTACAGCACCCAGCAAATTCCATGGTACACTTTTTTTGCCTAGTTCAGCCAGTAAGAGTTGGGCAGGGTTTAGGGTGTCAAGGGAGAAGACAAGCTTATAAAAAAACATGATTGGATTGCAGGTTAATTTGGTTGGAGGCTATCTGTCCCATCTATCCTGAAAACATGCTATTTTATCTGGTTTTATAGTTGAACTGTTTTTAAATGTTCTTTAATGTTTAATTTATTATACTGCACTGTAACTTTTATTCACGTATTTTATCATTTTTATGTCAAGCACTTTGAATTGCCCTGTTGCTGAAATGTGCTAGACAAATATAGCTGCCTTGCCTTGCCTTGCCTTGCCTACGTACATCATCAGAACAGATTACAGCTATTAATGAAGTTGATCCTTGAAAGACTTCACATTTTGCAGAGC
Organism: Percina caprodes; assembly: GCA_013375575.1. Taxonomy (NCBI): domain Eukaryota; kingdom Metazoa; phylum Chordata; class Actinopteri; order Perciformes; family Percidae; genus Percina; species Percina caprodes. Next base: position 150,203 of record JABXJD010000039.1, read on the forward strand.
CATGGACAATATTGACTTGTGAAAGTCTGTGGAACATGTTGATTACTCTGGCTACAGTTGGTAGCAGTTCACTGATAATCAACTGGGCTTATATTTTCCAAGACATTAAATAGTTAATCAAAATCCTGACTTAACAGTTACTAATTGCTCTCCACAAATGTCAATCATATGTACACTGGCAATTTAACATCCACAAGGATGCATGTCAGTTGAGGTATTCTTTCTCTAATGCCACAGACTGCAGCACTTGGAAATCAACACGTTTTAATTGTCTTACCACTTGTATTTTTGATTGTGGAGTCAATTAAAGTGACAAGTTGGACTGTTTCCTAAAATGTCCATAGGAAAAAAAGTTGATTGAACTATATCTGTAGCTGTTGTGTCTTTAAGGAGCAAAATTCTTTATCTTATTTTTAGGTTTTGCATCAAGATTGAACCCACTTTAATCAAGACACTTTCATTCCGGTTCAGGTTTCTAGAATGTGGGGGAAATTAAAGTGTCATTTAGAGTTAGTGATCCATGTTAATCCTGTTAAGTTGTGTCATGTTGAGTTAGCGCGCTGACAGGAAGAGTTTGTGGAGAACAGAATATTTCTCCAATGTTAATAACCTTCTTTTCTTTTTTTTTTAAACACCTTCTTCTTCTTACAGTCTTCTGTAACAATTAATGACGCTTCATTTGTGACATTCTGATCAGTATGGAGGCACATTGCTGTCTGGTGTTATTACAGCAGAAACAACACAGGAACCTGCTATTTAAACAAGGTTTATAAGACAAGATCACGCTGAACTGCTAAAACCTTACTGGTCATGTACAATTTTACACAATTTGCTAAGCCCTAAAAATACAGCGTCAACTTTCTGCATACTTTAATCCTTAATCTATATGTATGTTAATTCATCCATGTATCCTTTCACCCATACCAGGAGAGTCCTGGCTACATTGCAGCCCAAAGTCCCAGCTCCCAGTAGAAGACACTTTGTGGTGACCACCTTATCCAGGTCCAGGGTAGGAACCAGCCTCCATCTCATTAGCTTCAGGTTCAGATCAACTGATGACTCTGCAAGCCTGCAGATAATCAATAGAGACAACTGAAGAACCTCTTTTGCCCAAAACATGGTCCAGTGCTGCTCATAAGTTTAGGAACCCATGTTAAAGTTGACTAAAAGGAGGAATAAAAAAAAAATCATCTTTTGGAAATTTATATTAATGCCTTAATTAAAAATAATTGGAAAAATCCAACCCTTTAAGGACACCAATTTTCTTTATGACTAAATAAAGTATTGTAAATAAATGAATGTTGTTCCTTAAAATACAGGGGGCATAAGTATACATACCACTATGTTAAATTCCCATAGAGGCAGGCAGATTTTTATTTTAAAAGGCCAGTTATTTCATGGATCCAGGATATTACGCCTCCTAATGCATCCAACCTAGAGATTGGCATGGTGCTATTTCAGTTAGCTTAATAATTGGTCAGATTTGCATTGAGAGAGGATTTTATGGAAAGTACCCCATGCCAATCTCTATGTATGGTGAAGGGTCTGTGATGATGTGGGGTTATTTTAATTCCAAAGGCCAAGGGAACTTTATCAGGATGCATAGTATCCTGGATCCATGAAATAACTGGCCTTTAAAAATAAAAATCTGCTTGCCTAACTGAATTTAACATAGGGTGTGTTTATACTTATGCCCCCTGTATTTTAAGAATGAACACATTATTCATTCACAAAGAAAATTGGTGCCCTTAAAAGGTTGGATTTTTCCTACTCCTATTTTTTTAATTAAGTCATTAAGATCAATTTCCAAAAGATGATTTTTTTTTTATTATTCTTTTCAGTCAACTTTAGCATGGGTTTCTATACTCATGAGCGGCACTGTACATGACACAAACGTGTGTCCCAGGTAAACATACTGTGCGTACGCTTTGGAGGAAACATCAGTCGTCAGGGGGTGAGATAATCAGAGCGTTTTCATGTCCACAGTGGGAAACTGAAATTCCTGCCTTGCGGTTGTATGCCTCCCAACCAGTCAAGTTGCAATTTACATCCATGTCTGTCCGGACTCATATATTATATATAGTGTAGACGTTAAAACAATTTAATACAAGGTATGAAGTGTAATTATTATCGTCCAATACATATTGTTAACCTCAAATAGCTTAATCATTTCCTTTTTTATATTTATTAATTGTTTACACCTAAACACATTTATATTGTGTTTATTACCTTTTAGGGTCCATGCATTCACTGAGGTTGACCATCCTGGGTCCCATGGCCCCCTTTGGGTTTTTCTCCCAACCTACACTCTTAGGACATGCTGTGAAAACAAAACACATCAGTGTAAAAGAGTAACTATGTAAAATAAGCATAAAATGTCAAGTTTTCAGAAAAACAAACATTAAAGTGTTGATTCCCCCAAATAACAAATCCACATATTGTCACTTTTACATTTCTGACATTTCTACATCCATCCCAAATGGTATTTCAGTGTTCACAGCACTGAAAACACATTTAGAAAATGCAACAGCAATGTGTCTTTTCAGGGACAATGTCCTAGTTATTCTGGAATATACACAGACCTTGTTATCAATAGTTGTTATTGTACATTAGAGGACAGATGAGAAAAACATGTTTTTTATTTTGTTTAAAGAGGTCATATTATGCTTTTTGGCTTTTTCCCTTTACTTTATTGTGTAATATATCTTTTTGTGCATGTTATAGATTTACAAAGTGAAAAAGCCTAAAATCCACCCCAAAGGGAGTTACAATCTCCAACAGAAAACACTGTTCCCAAACTGCTCCAAACAGCTCTATTGTAGTCCAGCCTTTACTTCTGTGTTGAACGCTCATCACTTTGCTTCACTTTGTAATACACATTATAAAGCTCGCCTAGCTGGTAGTGTGGCACACCCTCAATCTAAGCTGAAGCGGAGCCCTGATGATACTAGGTACTGCACATGTGTGACTGCCAACAAAGATGGAACAGAAGTGAGATGCCTCACTTCTAGCTACAGAGTGAGACATTTCACTTCTATACTATCTTTGTTGGGAGTCACACATGCGCAGTAGTTAGGTAAGATCACATCAACTAGCTAACTGTTTCTCCAACTTTGGTCAGTACAAGGCAGGATTAGCTGGGAGACTTCTTCTAAACGAAGGCACACTTGGGGAATACCTGCAGAACAGGGATATGCAAGTAGTCTTTTGTAGATTATGGTGAACTAGTGTGTGTTATAGCAGTGTTTTGCCATTGAGATTGAGCTAGCATGCTATGGTTAGCCACCTTGTCTCGGCTAGTTAAGTAGAGAGCCGTGCAGATTTCGAACAGCTCACCCGGAGACTGAAGGCAGGACACATTCAGAAACTTGTATTTCACTCAAAACAGCCTGGATAGTTTTTTTACCAAGTTTCTATGCATCTGGAAGCACCAGAGACACAACATAAAACCCCAAATTCCAGAAAGTGTTTTTTTCATAATATGGGCACTTTACAAATACAATGACTGGCGCTATGACATTAACACAATTAGAGCACAAGCCATCTCTCTCTCTCTCTCTCTCTCTCTCATTACTAGCCATTTACTAATTACATGACGTGTGATTCCAGCCAACTTCAGATTAATAAAAAAATTGTCCAGGTATGTTATTTAATTAATTTAAATTAAGATGAATTGCAATGAGTTGTTGTAGCAGTATATGTTACAGATTGCTGCAGCCAGAACCAGTATATGCTGTATTTATTGTAAAGCTGCACTCAAACTATTAAAACTTATTTTATCAATTTAACGCCATGCCATTTTCACTTTCTTTTTTTGTCCACTCAACCCTCTATTTCTCCCCATGCATTAGCACTCTTGTTTACTGGACATAGACAATTTAAACAGATTGAACTGAGCCTGGTATATCTGAAAAATTGGGCTGAGGTAGATTGACTAATCCCTTTTAAAACAATACCAAATTTGTCCATGCAAAACCAAACAGAATAGCTGAATCATTTTTTTGTTGCATGAATACATCCTCTGTACTTCATTAAAAGCCATGATGTGCTGAAACTGTAGGCTGACATAAACAAAGACACGTCATCTGAAGTCACCAAAAACCTTCACCCCGTTTCCCACCCTGCTATTACCATTTAAATTCTTCTTGAATACCTTATTCAACAGATAAAGGAATAATGGAGAAGCTGTGTGAGATTAGTATGACTTAAAAAGGAAGCAGAAAGTCTTCATGGAAACTAAGCCAAGAGTGAGGTTAGTGAGTCAGTTACAATACACACACATACTTCAGATGGATAAAGAACATGCACATACAGACAAAGACATGTGACATAGCAACACACACACAGGTTACGTTACCAAACACAACACACACACACACACACACACACACACACACACACACACACACACACACACATTACCTGAATTGAGGGGAAGCTCAGGTAGTTTTATCTTAAAGATGACACTGTGCTGAACGGAGCGGCTTCCCTGCAGAGTTCTGTCCCTAAAACACAGCACCTCCACTGTGTCCAGCTTAGAGCCCCTGACACACACACACACACACACACACACACACACACACACACACACGATTATGCAAAACACAAAAATGAAAATAACACACAACCTGCACAGATTAGAAGCTCTAAAGTGTACACTCGAAATAAACATAAAATCTCAGAAATACAACTTAACATGGAATACTCTCTCTCTCTCTAATATATAAAAACAACAACATCCAGATAAATGAGCACTCACAACACTATGATCAACACATATCCACATACCAAGCCATTTATTTCCCCTAATATGGTACTAAATGACCACACTCACTTTACAAAATCAAACTCCAGTGAAACAACTCAGTAAGCTAGACATCGCGGCAACATTGTAATTCTATCTTCACCTATTTAAGCCAGTATCAACAGTTTATATTTAACAGTAAGAGAAAGTGTAGTCAGGCACAAGATTGATGAGGTTTGTATTGGATAAAAAGCACCTCTAACTACTGAGTGTGAAGTCTAAACTGTCTTAAGATATCTGCTGATAAGACATTAGTATCACCAAACACTATTGCTTATCTGGTCCCTATGGGACAGAAAAGGACTTATTGTGGATCTGAACCTAGAGGCTCATCCAAACAGAACTGTAATTGCAGCAGTGAAACGTGCAGACCCAAATGCAGTGATAAAGTCGGGCTCGAAAGTTTGGGCACCCCAGGTAAAACATTTTTATTAATGTGCATAAAGAAGCCAAGAAAAGACGGAAAAAGTCTCCAAAAGGCTTCAAATGACAGATTAGACATTCATATAATATGTCACAAAAAGTTAGATTTTATTGCCGTCATTTACACTTTCAAAATAACAGAAAACAAAAATACCTTGTACTGCCCCCTTTGGCAAGTATCACAGCTTGGAAACGCTTCTTGTAGCCAGCCAAGAGTCTTTCAATTCTTGTTTGAGGTATCTTCGCCCTTTCTTACTTACGTCTTCCAGTTCTTTGAGATTTCTGTGTCTGTCAGGAAGGTCTATCCATAAATTTTCTATTATGTTGAGGTCAGGAGATTGTGAAGGCCATGGCAAAACCTTCAGTTTACACCTCTTGATGTAATCCACCGTGGATTTTGAGGTGTGTTTAGGATCATTATCCATTTGTAGAAGCCATCCTCTCTTTAACTTCAGCTTTTTCACAGATGGCATCAAGTTAGTGTCCAAAATTTGCTGAAATTTTATTGAATCTGTTTTTCTTCTATTTGTGAAATGTTCCCTGTGCCACTGGCTGCAATAAAACCCCAAAGCATGATTGATTCCCCCATGCTTAACAGTTGGACAGAGGTTCTTTTAATTAAATTCTGTGCCCTTTCTTCTCCAAACGTACCTTTGCTCATTGCGAACAAAAAATTCTATTTTAACCTCATCGGTCCACAGAACTTGTTTCCACAATGCATCAGGCTTGTCTATATGTTCATTTGCAAACTTCAAACACTGATTTTTTTGGTGAGGACGTAGAAGAGGTTTTCTTCTGATGATTTGTATATTTGTATAAGTATCTCTTTATAGTGGAATGGTGTATCACAACTGTCTGCCAGGTCTTTCTGGATGGATCGAGCAGTCCAACGTGTGTTTTGACTTGCTTTTCTCACAATCCTGCGAGCTGTTCTGCCTAATATTTTCTTGGTCTTCCAGATCTTGCTTTGACTTCCACTGTTCCTGATGACTGCCATTTCTTAATTACATTCCAAACAGAGGATATTGGCATCTAAAAACGCTTTGCTATCTTCTTATAGCCTTCTCCTGCTTTGTGAGCGTCAACTATTTCAGTTTTCTAGACAACTGCTTAGAAGAAGCCATGGTGCTGATTGTTGGGGCAAGGTCAGATGAGTCTGGGCATTTAAAACCTTAAGATTGACATCACCTGGTCTTTCCAGACGATGACTGACAATCCATGACACTGTCAGGTCTCAGCTTTCCAAAGGGGACGGTGCATGCTAGAAACTCTGCAGCGTGCCCAAAACTATTTGGCCACTTTTTTTTTTTTCTGTGTAAATGATGGAAATAAAATCTAACTTTTTGTGACATATTATACAAATGGCTAATCTGTCATTTGATGCCTTTTGGAGATTTTGCCATCTTTTCTTGGCTTTTCTTTGGCACTGTAATTCATGCAGTACCATTTCTGAATGATGCTGCAATATAATGATGTGATGTTTTTATTCATTTTCAGACATTACCATCAATTTAGATAGATAGATAGATAGATAGATAGATAGATAGATAGATAGATAGATAGATAGATAGATAGATAGATAGATAGATAGATAGATAGATCCCCAAGGAAAGTTGTTTGTTCTTGATTATGATTAGTAATCATCCCACTTTGACAAATCATCCCCTTTGTCAAAGTTGTGTTGCTCCTAGAGCAAGACAGCCTTCCGGTTGATTTAAGGTTTGCACCTGCATTTTCTTTTAAGAATAAACTGTAGACAAAAAGATAGCTGGTACTTCACTTTAGTCAGGAAATTAGTTAAGCAGAGATTTCCTGTCTTTTTTGGCTTTGTGCCTATATAAAGTCGACAGTGTTTTGAAACGCACAGTGAGTCCTCTGAGAACACACAACACACAAACACACATACACTTACCATCGGTTAGCTAAAAGGACCAGCAGATTTCTCAGAGGCCAGCCCGGATGTTGAGACAGAGTACACGGATCATAAACGGCCACAGTAACCTAGAAAACCCAAACAAGGTGTGTTTACATTACCAAAATGTGTGTGAATGAGAGTGAGTGTAATACATTATCATGTAATCCAATGTTAGGGATGAGCCACAAAATGTACTTCACAGAAGAATCCTGCAGTACTTCAATCTTAGAAAGCTTGCTGTAAAGGCCCCATATGTAAAATATTTACTGTATTAAATCCAAAAATGACCACAACTCATCATCAGATAATAAGGAAACATGCTAAGTTGAAATACTATCTTCTCTGACAAGAATGCGGGTTAGGGTTAATGCTTTTAGTAAATTATATTGTAGATCAAGAAACAACTAATATTTTTATTCATCTACACATTAACTTAGACAAAGTTATAATCATATGTAAGAAATGCTATATGTTTATTTAAATTGTATACATATCGGGGTCAGGAAAGTAGTAAAAATATCCCCCCTGCCAAAATTTCTTCCCTTGCTTCTGTTCAGCGTCCATACCTGACAAATGGTGACTGTGACCTGGGTTAAGAAAGTCAGGTACAGAGGACCGGGTCTTTCTTACATTAGATATTGTAGTTTATCAAAGTCAAGACTGCCAGAGACTGAGGTCAGTGAAGTCATGTTGTGATTCTGGCTCCATATTAGCGTTGAACTGATTGAACTTTGGTGAACTTGTGTTGGTGGCTCACTAATCCCTATTATTAACTGCCAAAGACAGAGACAATAGAAGGGAGATGGGAAAGAGGGGGAAGATGGACAAATCGCTATGGCCTGTTGTGTTCATGCTGTTCATGAGTCATTCTTTCATAATTAGGCTTTTTCACTCTGTAATAATTCACTTCACTTCATTATACTATTCTATAGCCCACAGAGTATTGAGGGCTGCAACCACCTCATTTTCTAGGAAAAGATGTAACTTACAGGGAAACAGCTTATGTCAATGAAATTTTTTAGCTAAAAGTATTTACTCTGAACATTATACGGTATGTTCTATGTGTGTTTAGTGGTCGTCGCAGTAATTTTGAGTCGTGAAAGGGTGACTGTCAGTGGGTACAGAGCTCCACAAGAATACAGGCTTTTATGACTGTCAACATAGCCACTTTGCTGCGCTGTGGAGTAATGTGTTGTTTGGCAATGAAAGACTGGCTAACTAGCTAACATTGACATTGTGGGACATTGGACAATTTTGACTGCAGTAACCATTTTAAACGCTAGCTGTCCGTATTACATTTTGCACCTTTAAAATATAAAAACCCCAGAAAACAAACTGAAAAAGTACCTTCTTAGTATCAGTGAAGAATGAGTCCCAGTCACCAAGTGGAGCCATCTGTACAGTGTCATCTGTGTACTTCATTAGGAAGTATGGCACTGCAGTGGTCCCGCTTTTGATGCACAGGACATCATAAGCCTCCTGTAAGGCAGCGATCTGAGACAGAAATAATTAGGAGTCAGCTATAATTATAGAAAGCTCTGTTCTGTACATTAACACCATCAATCATGTATGTAGATATAGCTTTTAAAAGGGCAATCATAAATAATAGCCATTCATTTTCTGCCGGTTATTCAGGTCCGGGTTGCGGTGGCAGGATGCAATGCAAGGTAGTCCAGGTACTGCTCCTGGGGAATCCCGGGGCGTTCCCAAACCAGATGAAATATATAATCATTCCAGTGTGTTGTGGGTCTCCAACCAGTTGGAAAACCTCTAAAGGAAGGCGCCCAGGATGCATGCTGGGTATTATAGCACTCATTACACAAATAAGTCGTGCTGTGAGAAGTATTTGAGCAATTATGAAAATATACACTGTAACTGTTTAGTGCGTCTACTCTTTATACACGAAGACCTCTACTAGAAAAAGAAATATATATATATATATATATATATATATATATATATATATATATATATATATATATATATATATATATATATATATATATATATATATATATCTATTATTAACTGCCAAGGACAGAGACATTAGAAGGAAGGCGGGAGGGGGAAGATGGACAAATCGCTATGGCCTGTAGTTGGCGTCATGCTGTTCATGAGTCATTCTTTCATAATGAGGCTTTTTCACTCTGTAACAATTCACTTCACTTCATTATACTATTCTATAGCCCACAGAGTATCGAGGGCTGCAACCACCTCATTTTCTAGGAAAAAATTTAACTTACAGGTAAACAGCTTATGTCAATGAAAATTGTCAGCTAAAAGTATTTACTCTGAACATCATACGGTATGTTCTATGTGTGTGTTGAGCATGAAGGGATTACAACTACCATTTCATTATGCAACCCTTTGTTGTAAAATGACAACAATGAACCTTAAGTTAGTAAATAAGTACTTCAAAAGTAAACAAATTTCAAAATGTACAGTCCAAAATATTCATTCCAGTGGTTATATTATATTTTCTAATGATCTCTAAAAAGCCAACCTGTTTTGCTGAGAAAACCTGTTCTAGGGCAGAGGGCTGTTGGACAATCTTTATTCCCTCTGGGAAACAGAGCGCAGGGAAGCAGAACCAGTAGTAGAAATGGTACTTCTTCAAATCCTAAAAAAGACAATCCAAAAACGTCACACATGAAGTCATTGATATAAAAAAACAACAACACATTAATAAGACTGTTTATACGCACAGCAAAGGTCAGGAGAATGAATTTGCAGAGGACGGATGGGTCCTTTAATGCAGCTCCAGACTGTATAGCATCCCACATCTACGAAACGAGAGGTGAAAAATTGCATTAATTAAATAATATAATTCTCATCTGCACAACTTAGTGCCTTGGTGTCTACAGAAATTCCCTACCTATGTCTGTATACAAATGTGTGTGTCACCAAAATAAATTCCTATTGTATGTCTTTTACCTCCAAAGCCTCTTTCTCCAGCAGAGCCTTCTTATCGGCGGTCTTAAAGGCATCAAGTGTGTTGGTGTTATACAGCGTTCCAATAGCTGGACAGCAACGGGCTGGTGTCGGGCCATCCCTGACAGCAAAACACATAATACATTTTCAGTAAAAAATTTATGTATTAATTGTATTATTTTTTTGCACCGTGCAACATTTTGCTATATTGATGGCTTCCAAATGACAGGAAAGTGGGAGCTGATTCAAATTTAGCTCAACCTTAAACTGAACTGGCTGATAAACTTTAAAAAGGAAGATCACCTGATTTATAATTCCCTACCAATCAAAACTTCACTCAACTTTTATGAACACAGTTCAAAAGCTTAAAAAAGGAAACCACCACAGTAATTGCATCTTGAACACATGATTTTGACGCATATTTGAATGTTTAATTTCACCTATATCTTCTAGAGATCTTGAAATCTAACACTGATTTATTCCTGAGCAAATTGTAGTGTACAAAATCAATTATGTAAATCCAGCCTTTCAGAGCATGAGAAACCATTAATAACTTTAGATGACTTGTTTTAAATTATTTTCTATTATATTAAAATTCCCAATGTATTTGAGAGCGGTAGCAGGGAAATTGTGTTTTTGTTGGTGGCTCAACCCTTTTATTTTATATTTGTATTTTTTATTGCACTTTTTAAGACTAAGTATCCCAAGAAGAAGGGTTAGGTATATGGTTTATATAGGCAACATACAGCATCATACTTACACTTCAAATGCACTGAACTCCAATGTCAGGCGAGTGGGCAAACCAAGTGGGTCACCTATAGGACAGAAATGTGAATATAATATTCAACCATTTTTTGGTCAAATTATTTTAAACATGAGCAAAGGTGCCTCAACTTTGCAACATGTATGTGACATTGCTTAAATAACATTTTTATGATACAACGATAACATCTGATCTTACCACTCACCATTGTAGTAATATCCTTTGATACTTTTGGGGCTTTCGTCCAATCTGTAGTCGTTGAGTTTCTTCTGAGTGAGCTGGTGCCAGAAGCCTGCCTCCAGAGCACTGCTGAAGGGAGCAAATTGCAGCTTGATGTCTGGAGGGGAGGACGCTGCTTCACTGGTATCAGATGCCATCACAACTTCACTAACAGGAAGCGCAAGTACTATAAGCTGTGAAATTAAACAGTTGTGGGTTACAAATGAGTTGCAGGCTCTATAATCAGTCATACCTTCAATACACTTTCAGTATAATGGTTACATTTCCCACTACTGTTGCAACCAACACATAGGCTACACACTAGAGCCCGACCGATAAAGGATTTTTTAGGCTGATATCGATACAAATATTTGGTAATTTCAAAATCACGTATATATATATATATATAAAACTTAAGATTTGAAACTTAAGGTCCTTCTGAACAAAAACAACAAAAATCAAAGAGTTCAAATATCCTAGCCATGAGTACTTTGGGGTTTGTGACTATTGGTCACACTAAATAAACAATTTTGGGCTCTGCGGTAACAAGTGATTTCAGAAAAAAATGAATATCAGTCAATCTCAAAAGTGATATACTTTAATATACAAAGGATACTTTGTGCACATCCCATTGTTATACCACCTGATAACAGTACTGATGTCAACGTTTTGATAACATGTTGGCATATCCCGCTGTTTATATCAACAAAACATGCAAACTGAAGCCCTGTCAGTCTTGTGTTATTTGGGTTATCTATTGACAAACATGTGGCACCAAGTCCTTCAACCCTTTTACACTTTAAGGATCGTGTATAGAACTGTGAAGCTTTACAGGTAAGTTAAAGTTAATCCATGTATAAATTACATGCACTTTGTCAGGATTTTTAACGTTACACAGACCACGTAGTGAAATTATTTGCTTTGAAAGCTTAAACTTCTCAACGGTTTTAAAACACGACGAGCATCTTCGAGGAAACAAATCCCAATATTACGACATAACTGGATTTTAAACCAGATAAATTAACGTCAACCACATCATCTGTCAAACTGTAATTGCTGAGGTCTGTAAAATGGATGTATAATAACCATAGACTAGTGATCACTTACCAGAAATCCTTACTTCCTGGTCCAGTTGATCATGTGATCACAGGATTTGTCAATACAGCAGTGCAGTGTGGGTAAGTAGTTAGCCAGCTTAGCTTAGCTTCTAAAGAAGTGTGTCTGTAGCTTAAGGTGCAAGTACCATGGAGTAAAATATAAAGTACCAAAATAAAAGCAAGAACGCGCAAACGACGAAGAACGAGAAAACTGACAAAAACCTATACGCGCCGTTTCTTTTCATTACGGATTGAGATGGGTAACGTTACGGACGGTTAAAGGTTGCGAGCCACCGAGAAGGAGCTAACGTTGACGTTTTATCTGTAAAACCGGTTTAAGGCATGGGAGGTTACAAACGAAACATACTTGTATTTAAGCAGGAAGAAGTTCACATTCCCGGAAATGTAGGAAAAGAGCTACGAGCTCATTTTCATCTTAACAGTTAACGCAATATCATATATTGGCTTCAGGACTGTGAGTTAGGGGGCGTCTCAAAACTACACTGCTAATACAAAACGCACGGTTCAGGGAATATCACTTAAATGGCCTCTTTGTTTGATGTCATGTTGTGTTCTTTAACCCCACAGTTATTATTTCACAATGATAGTTTTCCATATGTTTTTTTTTTTTTTTTTTTAGATTTCTCAACATTTTTGACTGCACTTGTATCCAGTTATAGAACTATAAACATATAGCCATAGGATTAAGGGCACAAACATAAACTCCAAGAGACTAGAGGCCAGGGCTGAAGCAATGATATTTAGAAATACAGAGGTTATGAAATCTAACATCTCTTTTTATTATTTTGAAATGTAACTGTTCAGTTATGTTTTGTATAGATTTTATTCACCAGGATGAATGTCTTCATGCTGTTTCAAAGCCATCGCCACAATAGAATAAAAGTCTGTATTCTGATGTATGTCCGCCCCATTCTTGTAAACTCAAAATGCTTCAAATTCTTCACTACATATTTGTGTCAGGACCGTAGACTGTATATTAACGGAAGGCGCATGTGTGACATTACCCATTGGTTTGTGGAGATCTGCTATGAGTCATCGAGTTTTCCGTTAAGGGCGCAGCCATCCTGGTTGCGAATGTTATGATTTTAGAAGAGAGAGGAGTTCTTACACTCTGTGTTACGTTACACACTTTCACTGGCAATCACATCATAGCCACGCTTTAAAACACCCCCTTTATTGCCGGCTTAAACATTTTTTTATTTTATTTTTTAAATAGAGACCATAGTTCAAAAAATTAACATCATTCTTTGTTGCAGAGGACTGAAAACTAGTGATTGAGACCATAAACTCATTATGAATGCCCTTTGCTGGAATTCGGATAAAATGCAGGTTTAAGGCACTTCGACATTTGCAGCACTTAGCCAAACTGGATGTGTTGTCCATTAATATTTACCGTCTATGGTCAGGACAGCCATGGATGTAAACTGCAAATTGACTGGTTGGCAGAGACAGTTTCACTCTTTTATTATATTGAAAACACACACACACACACACACGCAGGCAGGCCAAACACACATGCAAAAAGAACTACATGCATTAACTGGTGAGATGTCAGAGTAAGAGGTGTTATTCCTATGGAAGTGCACCAAGCAGTAGGGGGTTCAGTGCCTTGCTCTGGGGCACGTCAGCAGTGCCTGAGAGGAGAATTGGCACCCATTCCACACTGTTTATTGGTCCAGACGTGGACAAGCTAAATACTTTTACCACATTAAATTGTTTTACAATGGATTTTGTTGTTTAACTGGGCATTAAGCCCTTTTCAGATTTCCATTGACCTTCCCACGTTTTTTTTTATTACCGTTCATGTTGATGTTGGCAAATTTGCACATGCAAGCTGTGTTTGTACAACTAACAGAGTGCTTAGCTTCCTTTCCAAGTCAAAGTATCTATGCCTCATTGCCTAATAAAGTATATATGCCTAATTTTGAATGGAAGGGTATATGACTAATATCCCTCAAATGACAGATATAGTCATAACAAGGAGCATTATTAAAAACAAAAGTTATCATTTGAGTGCTAGACGAAGACCATTGCTCTCTGTTACCAGTAATACAACTCTCAAGGATTAAAAGGAGGCCAGACAGCAGTTAGAATTTATTGTGACAAGTGAAATGTGCATATGATTTACATGAACAAAAACATTAAATGGCCACATGCGTGAGCATTGTGGGACAGAAACTTTGTAGAAGATAAGCAATGTTTATAGTATCTACTAGCAGAACTTGATAGCTTTTGTATAAAAAAAAATAAAAAAGAACATCTGAAACAGTTTTTTCCTGAATACCAGCCTCCATCTTGTAGACGGAGATGTACTGTAGAAATGACAAAGTGTAATCACACTTTCTCCAGCCTAATTCCACCCCCCTCTGATTTGTTTGATTTGGCTACAGTGAGGGAAAAAATATTTGATCCCCTGCTGATTGTGTATGTTTTCCCACTGATAAAGAAATGATCAGTCTATAATTTTAATGGTAGATTGAGTGAGTGACAGAATAACAAGTAATAATAAGTATTTGACCCCCCTCTCAATCAGAAAGATGTCTTTTATACAGGTAACGAGCTGAGATTAGGAGCACACTCTTAAAGGGAGTGCTTCTAATCTTAGTTTGTTACCTGTAAAACACCTGTCCACAGAAGCAATCAATCAATCATATTCCAAACTCTCCACCATGGCCAAGACCAAAGAGCTCTCCAAGGATGTCAGGGACAAGATTGTAGACCTAAACAAGTCTGGAATGGGCTACTATTCGCAACTGGAAGAAACACAAAAGAACTGTCAATCTCCCTCGGCCTGGGGTTCCATGCAAGATCTCACCTCGTGGAGTTGCAATGATCATGAGAATAGTGAGGAGTCAGACCAGAACTCCTCAGGAGGATCTTGTCAATGGTCTCAAGGAGGAGGAATGCTGCCTATGACCCCAAGAGCACGATCCCCATCGTCAGACATGGAGGTGGAAACATTATGCTTTGGGGGTGTTTCTCTGCTAAGGGGACAGGACAACTTCAACTTTCATCAAAGGGATGATGGACGGGGCCATGTACCGTCAAATCTTGGGTGAGAACCTCCTTCCCTCAGCCAGGGCATTGAAAATGGGTCGTGGATTGGCATTCCAGCAAGACAGTGACCCAAAAACACACAGCTAAGGCAACAAATTAGCGGCTCAAGAAGAAGCACATTAAGGTCCTGGAGTGGCCTAGCCGGTCTCAAGACCTTAATCCCATAGAAAATGTGTGGAGGGAGCTGAAGGTTTGAGTTGCCAAACGTCAGCCTCGAAACCTTAATGACTTGGAGAGGATCTGCAAAGAGGCGTGGGAAAAAATCCCTCCTGAGATGTGTGTAAACGTGGTGGCCAACTACAAGAAACGTCTGACCTCTGTGATTGCCAACAAGGGTTTTGCCACCAAGTACTAAGTCATATTTTGAGGGGTTAAATACATATTTACCTCATTAAAATGCTAATCAATTTTGACATGTGTTTTTTCTGGTTTTTTTTTTTTTGTTATTTTGTGTCCCACTGTTCAGATAAATCTACCATTAACATTATGGACTGATCATTTCTTTTTAAGTGGGCAAATGTACAAAATCACCATGGGATACTTTTTTCCCTCACTGTAAGTAGTGACTCACAACCCGTCCGTGTTCACTGTATTAGGAAACATTAAGTGTTGTTGGAGTCATGGCAGGTTAATGTTTTGCACCCTTGTTTCAGACAGTATAATTCACAAATGAATATACAATAATGACCTCTGACATGAGAAACTGTTGTTACAGACCTGAAAACATTGTTTTATTTGATGTAATGGGAGTGGTAACATGTTCATTGTAATGTCATTTAACTTTGGATTACAGGCATAACCTTTTCTAATGGAAAACTTAATTGTGCTGTAATGGGTCTCAAAAGCCTGATAGATGCACTTAGTATGTTTTTTTTGTAGTAAAATGTAGTCAATACAAATTCATTACATGGGCCTCAAATTTATGGTTGCTTTTCCACAGCATTGAGGAATAATATTTGGTGCCATTTGGCTAATGACACGAAAAGAGGTTTTGAGTGTAAGAGCTCAGTTTGTAAAGGGCAAAGTTGTTAGAAGAAAAACTAAATCCATTTGTAGTTTGACAGGAGTTAAGTGTTCAGACACATTACTGTTTTAGTTAATAGTGTGAAAATGTGTAATTTACACATACAGCCAATGTTTAGCAAGTGAGTATATACAATATCTCCAAAACAATTAAAACAAGACCGGAACATTATTAACATAACATTATTATTAAGATGACGATTTAAAAACAATGAAGTCACTCAAAGCTTGCATGTTTAAAAACTTTAAAAATAACGATGAAATAAAGTAACAACTGAACTGATCCTAAATCAGCCCTACTTAACTCAGGAACTCTGCTAGATTTGCGTTTATCCTGGACTGACAATAAAAAGAGCAACTAATGTCTCATTTCCCATTGTTAGAAAACAATAGGACAAATGCATGTTTATAAAATGTTAAATATTTTTTACAGAATAATGTTACATCCCCGGTTTTTACATTGATAGTTCAAAAAATAAAAAGGATTTTCTTTTTAAACACATTTTGGACATATTTTTTCTTCGCTCTAAATCAGAGCCAATACAATACATTCATGTTCCTGTTTACTTAGGGTGAGAGATCAAATTCCTTTCAGTTTAAAGGTCTCTGGTATTAGACACACTTTATTATCATTAGCAAAAAGACAAAATAAATAACATTAAAGTCAGTCATATCCTCAACTTAGAACAAAATAACTGGCGCTCAAAGTACATTGACAGTTTTTCTGCACTTAAAAAGCTCACCCAAGAATGTTTAAGACAATTAATTGATGCAACAGATATTCCCTCTATCTGTACATCAGCAGCTCTTTGCTCTGCCTGTCACTGTCTGTCACAAACGGATGTTGAGAATATTTTTGAAGACTCGTTTGAAGTTCCCATTGCAGAGCGGGTATATAAAAGGGTTGAGAGTGGAATTGATGTAACCTAGCCATATGGTGAACATGTGCAGGTCATGGTGCACACACTCTTTGCAGAATGCCATGACCATGAAAGCTATGAAGTATGGTATCCAACACAACAAGAAAGCAGCGATTATAAAGCCCAACTGCTTGGCAGCCTTGTGCTCTTTATGGATCCTCAGGCTTTGGATACGCTGACGTGAATGGTCAATAAACCTTTGCCATGTCTTTCTCAGAGTCAGTGCATTATCTGGGTCCAATTTGGCATCTTGGATCCCTTCTTCATTCCAGGGCAGAGCATGGCTGGGGTCGAGGTTGTAGAGCAAGGAGGTGTATCTCTGCACGTCTGACACCTGACTGATATCACAGACACCGCTCACTGAATTTGGCACTGTGACGTGACATTCATTTAAAGACGCTTGAAGTTTGTTCTCATTACTATTCTCTGAGCATATCATGTCCTGTGGCACCGAAGCTTCACTGAGGGGAATCACAATGTCTGACTGCTTCTCCTCAGGAGACAATGAGCACCTTTTGACCTTTTGTGCCATTCGGAGTCGTTTTGTTGTCATGGCAAGCAATGATGTTTTCTGGCACTTGACACCAATTTTTCTGTGAGATCTGGATAAAACAGTTTTTGTTTTATTGGGATCCTCAAGGGAATATGGCTGATCTAGAGTGTTCTGGTCCAACAAGCGTTGTTTTTTAGAGAGTTTCATTGTAACATCACCCTCACTCCTGGGTGATTTAGAGTCATATTTCACGGGTGATTGGGCATTTTCCCCATTTTGTCCATTCTCATTTTCCCCAAATGAGTCGGTCGGATGAATGATTTTCTCTCTGTCCCTGAGATGTTGCCTTACTGCCAAGTAGATGTGCGTGTAAAACCACAGCATCAATATTGAGGGTACATAGAAGTTGAAGACAGCAGTAATTACCTTGAACCATGTGACAAAGCGGAAATCTGTGTCACACTTGTTCTCCTCCTCAGGTTTACGGTCTACATGAGTGAAAGATCTCCATCCTAAAATTGGAATAATCCACATCATCGACAGCAGCCAGGCTCCAGAAATCATCACACTGGCTTTTCCTCGCGTTCGATATTTCAGGTATTTAAGTGGCTGTCTGACAGAGCGGTACCGATCCAAACACAGGATAAACAAGCTGAAAATTGAGGCTGTGCTAGCCACGTAGTCTGTAATAAGCCAGAATTGGCAGACAGCCCGTCCCAGCTTCCATTCATCCTCCAACAAATACACCAGGTTTAGAGGCATAACTGTGGTCCCCACGATCAGATCTGCCACAGACAGACTGACAATGTAGAGGTTCCCGACGGTGTGGAGGCTCTTCTCTCTCTTCACGGCGTAGAGGACGAGCAAGTTCATCATGATCGTAAGGAGGGAAAGAAGTCCGAGACAGACTCCCAGCAGGGTGTTGTGGAGGAGCCCATGGAGGGTTTGATTGCTCCTCAGTGAGTCGGCATCGAGGAGGCCACTCCAGCAGTTGTTACTGTTATTGACATGGCTGTTGGTGGTGAGGTGAAGAGGGTCTGTGGAAGGTGACAGGCCAGTTTCCATCATAGTAGGTGAGATGGTCACCTCTAGATCCAGTCATATCATGGAAAATTGTGGGATAGTGTGTTTTAAACTGTCAGCCATAACATGTATGGAACAGGTTTTAATGAGGTGATGAAGGTGGATATATAACACTTACAGCATAACGGCCAGTGCACCTTTATGTTAAGGTAAAGTGATTTAAAGGTGTTAACCAGTGTAGTCCATTTGTTATGTAAATCCAAACTGTTAATACCTGGAAAACACAAAGAAAAAACATTAAAACATGTCATATAGTTTAAATTAAAGCCCCCTTCACTCAGAAATGTGTTTCACTTTTTGTTACATCACTTTAAAGTCTGACCACTGCGCACAACGATGAATGTGCATAGTCTGAGCCTTGATTAATCTCCTGAAGCAGGAAAGTTTCTCTGTCCTCAACTTAAATCTGAGTTTGAGTATAAGACATGCACATGTGAGCATGGCTTATCCTGAAAAACTGGCTCAACAATATGCAGACCAGATGCAGTCAGACCCAAGTGCCTATATAAAGACACTTAAATACAGCTTGACACTTCCTGTATTCTTTTTACGTTTTGGTTCAGATGTACAATATTAATTGGCTAAAATCTCTCTTGCTCTTTCACTTTTGCTTTTCCATCTTTTTTTCAGATGGCTTTCTTTAACACTCCCTTAAAGGGGAGGGTGGAAAATCACATCGACAGCAGAAGACAAACTGTGATCGGAGGAAAGGTGGCAATGAAATGCTGCGGGTGTTGCATTAAAGAATCTAGTTTTAGGATTTATAGTCTTACACTGCACCATTTTCAAAAACAAAATGTAATCTGCACAGCACAGCAATATGTCTCATTAAAACATATTGATTTTAAAAGAATAGACTGAATTAATCTTGTTGCCATGGAAGCAGGTGGGTGTATTTGTACATTGCTTGTGCAGACTTGTCTCTCTGCGATAAATCCATAAATTTAAATACCTCATATGCACTTTTTAGGACTCTCAGACTCATACCTACGTAGGTTTTCTTTTATTATCCAACTAAAAAGAGTGTTAATTTGCCAATAAGACCATCACATCCCACTCATGTTGAATCATTCCTCACAACAAGTAACACTCATGTACAGCAAAGGCTAATCTGCTAAATAAATTAATAAAAAATGTAAAACTTTATAGAGAAGAATAAGAACGTGTGACGTTTGTCATCAATAAGAAAACATAATAAATTAAGTAGTAAGATTATTTCTATAGCACATTTAAACACAGTTTAAGATGACCAAAGTGCTGTACAAAAAGGTGCTGGATAAAAGCACTTCTTCACTTTACTGAATCGTAATCCTTCAAGATATAGAGCGGGAGGAGGGAAACCTGTGTTGCCTATTGACTAAGCAGAAATCCTGTAGAGACATGCATATTCCTATTCCAGATTTCTATCTAAATGATATGTCTATATGTTTTTTTTTTTGTCTGTATCTCTGTATATCTGTACCGGCTTACCCATAGATGACACACTCAGGAGGAGGAAGAAGAAGATCAAATACCGAGCTCACAAGTGTTTAGTGGGGGGGAAGGCTGAATGTTTTTTAGCAGAGCATCCTCTAAAAAAATTTGTCATTCTGTCACCATGGTTGTCAAATTAAATTGGTGCAACGTTAGAAGAGTGAAGATTTCTTTGCTCTCATCAGGCCCCCTGTTTACATATCTTTGCTTTCACTAATGCAATAACTAAATAAATAACTAAGCCAACAAGACTGAAACTATTGGAAGCAGTTAATAGACTTTGGCATTGCCACGTGGATACTGATGGATGTTAAGTCTCTATTGGCTTCCAGCCTCATCTTTTAGTCAAGTGCAGACACTGACTGAGCATTCCAACAGTTGAAGCTTCAAATTGGTTATAAAGTCGTTTTTTTGCAGTGCTTTACAATTTGCAATTGCACACTAAAACACTCATGCACAGTTACAGCTAAAATTAACAATTAAAATTGGCTGTGTCAATAACCCTGCAACATCAGAACATCCACTTGCTCCCATTATAAACTATATTTGTATATTTACATTGCACTGTTTTATAACGTGCATATCATCAAGCATTGCCACTGTCAATATAGATCCTGAATGCAGTATGGACATGTGCAGGAACATACTACTTAGTCCATGTACATCCATTCAGTATTCATTTCTTTGCACTAATTGTAGTTTACCACTTAGGCTACGGAAACACTTGACTTTTATACAGACTTTTTTCGTTATATTTTTGTTATTGGTCATTGGTGCTTTATATATTTACATACAAATAGGCCTACCTGTTTTTTCACATACTTGTGTAGGCCACATATTAATCATGTTTATTCCTTACCTTTATTTGTTCAACGGTCCTTGTTCTTAGCTATATAAATAAAACATAGGCCTAAAACTTAACATTACAATAAAGCTGGGTCTGATTATGATCTGTCCTTCATGTTTTGAGCCTCGAAATTTTAATTGAAGCCACTCAATTAACAGGCTCCTAGATGAATTATTATTAGCTTCCATAAATTTCTTCCATAAATCTAGGCTGAAATGTGGGATTGTAAAAAAAAAAAAATCGCTGTGTTCATATCCTCCATGTTTACCCAATAACTGCCTCCGTAACACAAATATTTAGGAAACATATTACTCAACGAATTCGCAAAGAATAACAAGAAAGAGGGATGAATGTCTGAAAAAAACACGGAACTGTTCCATGTTTTCGGCATTCGAGCAGCACTTCTTATCGCTCCAGAAAAGGACAGGGTATTTATCCAACGCTAATTGTTCAATATGATTATCACTAATGACCAGTGTGTCTCTGATTTCTTTACAAAATTTAAAGAGCAGGAACACAGATTCATATTTTGCCCTACTTAAACCTAAAGCATTTATATATGTGAATAATGTCTCTTTTATATATAGCCTACAAAAAGTCCGTGCGCAAAGAACCACCTGTTGAGCTGCTGCCTGCTGAAAGCTTTTGGCTTTCAACAAAATAGTCGGACAATTGAATAGCTTTTGTCAGTTGCCATAAAAAAGTTAATCAGGTAAATAATATGTCAGTTAATGCAGTCTGCATGCATTTGCCAGTTGAAGTACACTTTTTTTTTACTTACAAATGATGAATTTCCACTAAAGTCCGTTTAATTCCATCTTATATTCCGGGTTAAAATCAGAAGGGAGTGAAGGAAAAAGGTTGGAATTGCAACAAACAAAAAAAGCCTGCCTGCCTGCCTCCCTCCCTCTCTCCCTTTCCCTCTCCCTCTCCCTCTCCCTCTCCCTCTCCCTCCTCTCCTCTCTCTCTCTCTCTCTCTCTCTCTCTCTCTCTCTCTCTCTCTCTGTCTCTCTCTCTCTCTCTCTCTCTCTCTCTCTCTCTCTCTCTCTCTCTCTCTCTCTCTCACGATTGCAGCCATAAAACGTCACTCCATAAAAAATGAAGTGACGTGAAGGATTGGTGTATGATTCACTACAGTCACAGACAGACTGTGAGCAGTGGGATGTATTTTCCTCCATGTCATGAACCCTGTGAAATGTGTACATTACTGTAAAAAACAGGGAAAAACAATTGGATATAAATTAGGATTTTTGATATAGTAAATGTTTGAATTCTGTAATAAACATCTGTATTCAATATTCTAACTTTCTATTCTATGGAATCTTGTATTAGAGAGAGATGAGGGTGGAAATTATGTGGATTATTAGTGGGCTAGGGGTGACTACAGTAGCAAGGGACCATAGTTACATCATTAATTCCTCCAATCACAAGCAACACACATGCTAGAAAACTCAGCATTGTGCCAAGCAGTGACAGTTGTCTAACACTGTTGTTAGTGTCATCAAGTTCACTCAGTAAGCCTACTATTAAAGCATAAAGGCAATTTGCTGACCTGCTTTCAGTCTTATAATAATATTTCCCTTGATTCCTCACCTAAAGAGCCAACTACACAGCATGGCTCAACAGCTGTCTTATGTCCACCCACACCAAGTGTGTCTTACCATTTCCAGTGTAAAGGTTGCATACATAAGGATGACTTGTTTGTCTTGGGTGCATCCCACTAGTCTGATGTGAACTTAAGTCATAGCTCAGCTTTTTTAAATTTTTAAGTATATTTTGTAAGGTGTGAATCAGATGCATTTCTCCTGGAAGTATCCAGTAGACTACAAAAAATAATCCTCTCTAAAAAAATATGAAATTCCCATGTTAATGCAGTACAGCATTAAACTAGTATAGAGAAAAAAGTTGTACTGTCACTAATCCAGACACTGATATTTATTTATAGCACAGGGTTTCTCTTACCATCTCTTTAGATATATAAGAAGCTTATTATTTCAGCTTTTACTCAACATGTTTGCAGTCAACATTGTACTGAGCAGATGATAAAACAGTTTGTCTCGCATTGCCAGATCAATCTCCACAGCTCTGTGGAGGAAGATAAAACAGTTGACCAAACCCCCCTCAGAAGATGTTTTGTCCAAGTTGATGTGACATTTGCACAACAGTGTTGTTATTGGAACAATGTGCACTCTTGATAGGCACTGGGTTTCACTCTTGTTGATTGTCAATGGCCTACATGAAGAAACAACGTATATGACCGTTCTATCTATTTACTGCTTCACAGTGGCCTTTTTTAAATGTGACCGTAAATAAATACCAAGTTTGTCTTTAAGTAAAACATCAGGGATTGTCTTAAAATTAGTAATTTAAAATCATGTGAAAAATTATGACATAATGTGACATCACAGACGTTATTAGTCGTGGACTACTGAAATTCGGTTAATTTCAAATGACAGTTGACATTTGGTTTCCCAAAGGACACAGACCCCGGTCTCCTGAGTGAAAGTCCTGTGTTTGTTTGTGCAACCCATTCACCCAACCTGTCTCCTTGTGCAGAATTTGACGCTGTCATCTTGATTCTTTGTTTGCTTAACAAGAAACATTATTATGGGTTGTTATGAACTTTTTGCACAATCGACCTATACAGTCGTTTTCTAGGTGAGGACGGTCTGCACAGCTGTGAGGCAAGGAGGCTCCTAATGATGCTGCTAACATGCTGATTCTAATATTTAGTCTGTGATTTATCTGGGGCTCCTCTGCGCTTTGACCCATTGTGAAATGGCTAAGTGGCCATCATGTGTACGACCTGATAACAGCATGGAGCATGTTTATGTTAAGGTTTATGAGGTCAGAAAGCTTAGTTATTTTTATTGAAAGCACATATTTATGATAAAGGAGATACACAAATAAAATATAATATAGAATAAAATAATAGGATTTACATTATGGTCAGCCTGATAGTTCACACATCCAGCTGGAAGAAACATGATGTTGGATGTTACCCTTCATGACACTATGTATGTGTGAACAAATGTTTGGTCTGTATGCAAGCAACAGATAAAAAGAGAAAAGACAGACCAAATAAAAACTTTGGCCTAATGGTGGTGCTACAAGAAAGATCGCACTGAAGTCAGTACACTCTCTTCTTGGGAGTGTATATACAAATGTACACACTTATGTGTATGTGTGTGTATATATATATATATATATATATATATATATATATATATATATATATATATATATATATATATATATATATATATATATATACTCAAAGGATTATTAGGAACACCTGTTCAATTTCTCATTAATGCAATTATCTAATCAACCAATCACATGGCAGTTGCTTCAATGCATTTAGGGGTGTGGTCCTGGTCAAGACAATCTCCTGAACTCCAAACTGAATGTCAGAATGGGAAAGAAAGGTGATTTAAGCAATTCTGAGCGTGGCATGGTTGTTGGTGCCAGACGGGCCGGTCTGAGTATTTCACAATCTGCTCAGTTACTGGGATTTTCACACACAACCATTTCTAGGGTTTACAAAGAATGGTGTGAAAAAGGAAAAACATCCAGTATGCGGCAGTCCTGTGGGCGAAAATGCCTTGTTGATGCTAGAGGTTGCCTGGTCTGATGAGTCTCGATTTCTGAGTCAGAATTTGGCGTAAACAGAATGAGAACATGGATCCATCATGCCTTGTTACCACTGTGCAGGCTGGTGGTGGTGGTGGTGGTGTAATGGTGTGGGGGATGTTTTCTTGGCACACTTTAGGCCCCTTAGTGCCAATTGGGCATCGTTTAAATGCCATGGCCTACCTGAGCATTGTTTCTGACCATGTCCATCCCTTTATGGCCACCATGTACCCATCCTCTGATGGCTACTTCCAGCAGGATAATGCACCATGTCACAAAGCTTGAATCATTTCAAATTGGTTTCTTGAACATGACAATGAGTTCACTGTACTAAAATGGCACCCACAGTCACCAGATCTCAACCCAATAGAGCATCTTTGGGATGTGGTGGAATGGGAGCTTCGTGCCCTGGATGTGCATCCCACAAATCTCCATCAACTGCAAGATGCTATCCTATCAATATGGGCCAACATTTCTAAAGAATGCTTTCAGCACCTTGTTGAATCAATGCCACGTAGAATTAAGGCAGTTCTGAAGGCAAAAGGGGGTCAAACACAGTATTAGTATGGTGTTCCTAATAATCCTATAGGTGAGTGTATATATATAGACAGGCCTTCATTAACATCTCCATCCTCACTATTATGCACCTGTTAGTTGTACAAATACCTCTTCTGGAGTCTAAAATTTAGTGAACTTTGACATGAGAAGAGGTCAGGCTCCTGTTTTACATACAGGCTGTGCTGCGAAAGCAGCATGTCACCAGCAGAACTGCGGCAGCTGTGAGTCTGCCATCAGACAGCCACAGACCTGACCTGTAGCAGAAGCTCTGGGTCACTGTGGCGCGCATATAATGTGAAGTGCGACCGTTACACAGCTGCTCTAGACAGCTGCATTCATTTATCTATTTAATTTGCCAGGTATATTTTATGTGGCAGGAGAGTCTTAGCAATGAATTCATGATGTTTATCAGTGTTGCTGCAAAACACCGGATGCATGAACAAAATTATATTTGGATTACTGAGGAAAATGGATAGTGTTACTACCATCCCTGTTCTCCACTCCAGTGAAGAACAATGGTGAAGAGATGACGGAAAAAAGGAGGAAGGAAAGGGAGGGTAGAGGGAGAAATGAAGGATGAAATGAAAAGGGGAAGGAAGGTTTGAAGAAAGGGAGTGTGTGTGTGTGTGTGTGTGTGTGTGTGTGTGTGTGTGTGTGTGTGTGTGTGTGTGTGAGGAGAGGAGAGGAGAGGATAAGATGAGGCGGAAATGGTAACTTGGTTTGTGCCAGAAGTATCCTTATGACCACAAGGTTTCCAGATATTGAACTCCTCTGTCCCCTTTGGGAAAATCTTATTTTTAACAAACAGCATCAAGGTGGAGCTGCTCTGTGGCCAAAAACTGGACATCTTGAATGTGTTCACGAAAACAGGAAGCCAGCCATTGTTTATGAACAGCCTGGATGCTTAGTTCTCCTCTGGATGAAGATAAAGAATTACAGTAGTTCCTAATAGACAAGGACAACAGCAGGGTAGCTGTAGGATAAATGAGCCACCAGGGATTTTATATGGGTTGATCAATATTTATGTTCTATAATTCAGACAGAATCAGTGTAAAATATGGTCACCATAATACAAACCTTTACATGAATGAAGAATTAAACTGACAGACAGTCAGACAATAGTGATAGGGTTTTCTATTTCTGCTCCACAGCTGTGTGTGAGTAATCTGATTTATTTTGTGTGCACACTTGTTTGTGCACGTGCATGCACCGTGCTCATGGATGTGAGAATGTGTGTGTGAATGAGTGCGTCAGAGGTCTTCTTAATTTCATTAAGGTCAATCTGTACTATGGGAGCCCATAATAGCATGCAACACTACATTACAGACTGTAAGGAAAAAAACAAGCCAGTTACAGTGCGTGGTTGTGTGGGGTAATTATATCTTTCAAAATAAGCCAGATGATTCTAATGGAAGTTGATCATTGGTCACAGACATGACTTTTAGTATTTATGTTACTGAATTCTTTCAATAATTTGCCAAAACTAAATATCTGTGTCCCTCTTAGGCCACAGTTTTGGGATTTGACCATAAACATTTATTGTGACCATCAACATGGTTTAAGTTTGGGTATTTTGTATTAGACAAGTAGCAATATTTTCTTTAGTGGGTGATTTCCATAGCCATGCCTGAAAAGTCATGTCTGTGTTTCTTAGGCCAACAGTGACATCTGCTGGTCAGGTCTGTACTCGCTGAATAGTCCATAAAAGAGGTCTGGCATTGTAAATACACTAAACAAATCAAAGCTTCCTTTAGTCCCCGGAATCAGCATAACCTTCAGTACACCCTTTGTAAACTCAAGACCAGTCATATAATCTCTTTTAATTCGCCAGTAGATCAGTGTCTCTGAAAATAAGGAGAAAATCTCTGGCTAATCTCCCTTCACATGTGGGATTTACTCTCCTGATAGTCATGGGAATTGCCTCTGTAAACGTACCCATCAAATGTCACCTCTTCACGGTGAAAAGAAAGGTGAACCTTAACTGTAGTGAAGTAGACTCCAGACTGCCAATCATTACATTGAGACATGAAATCTGCTTTTCATTTTACATACTGCAGAAGGTGGAGTTGACCCTCATTTCTTCCATCCTCCTGTTCCCTCCTCATGTGTTCTTCCCTCCAGCCCTTGCTTTTTCTCTCTCTTTATTATTAATTTTTTTTTTACCAATTTTGACACCTCATAACTTCCTTAACTGAAGCTGCTCTTTCCTGTCCAACTCTGAAACTTTGTTTATGATGTTTTGCACATTCTTTCTGAGACTCTTAATTCCATCCAAATTGCAGACAGTCAGGATTTTTCAGCCAGTGTGCAACCACATCTAATAACATTTACACAGCAGACTGATAGTGCAAGAATTCAAATACTTTAGTTAAGTAAAAGTACTAATTTCACACTATGATAATACTCCATTACAAGTCCTGCATTGAAATTCTACTTAGGTAAAACTATGTAAGTATGACTGAAAAAAATGGCATATATAATGATATATTATTACTTGTGCAGTGATGTGTAAGCAGCATTTTTTTATGTTGGTTAAGAGGGAGCTATTGTTTTTCAGTGTTTTAGAAAAAAAAAACTTTACCCAGAGCCCGAGGTGACATCTTCCAATTGCTTGTCTCATCCAATCAGTAATCAATATCTCTAAAGTGTTCAGTCTACCATAATTTTAGACAAGAAAAAGCATCACGTTCTCACATTTATGAAGCTTAAATCAGACAATCTTTGGAACATTTTTCACTAAAAATAACTTGATTAATCAGTTATCGACATAGTGGCAGATTCATTTTCTGTTGATTGGCTCATTGATTAATCAAAGAATCATTTCCACTCTAAATTGATACACTTTTTGGGTAGTTTTTTTTTGGGGCATTTTCCCTTTATTAGAGTTGATAGGCATGAAAGGGAGATAGAGAGATGGGGGATGACACACAGCAAAGGGCCGCAGGCCGGACTCAGCCAACATGGGGCGACCGCTCTTACTGGGTGAGCTAGAGGTCGCCCCTTTGGGAGTTGATACATACAAATGCATCTTATTTAATAAGCTATTTAGGTGTTTTGTATGTGAAATTATAATTAGTAATCTAACTATCATTATTAGCGGTTTGTAATCATGTAGAGGAGTAAAAATTTGATAATTTCTCTCTGACCTCTACTGTATAAAGTGGCATTAAATGAAAAAAAGTATTTCAAAATTGTATTTTAACTACACTACTTGAGTAAATGTACTTGGTGAGCTTGTTTTTCAACCAGAGGAATTGAAAAAATCTGTGTCTAAAGTGTCCTTGAGCATCACACTTAATCCTCAGCAGCTCCAGTGATTTGGATTTGTAACAGGGGCTGTATAGCTACGCAGCATGAACCAAATCTCTTTCAAAAGAGAACTGTGTTAACATGTAATTTCAGGACTTATAGTCATGTTATTTAGATGACACATTTACCTTCAGCATAAAAACCCTCACATATAAGCAAATGTGAGTTTTTTTCAAAGCAGAAACTATATTTCCTCACATCATTAAAATGTTGTTTTCTTTTAATTAAAATGTGCAGGATAAATGCAGCAATTTCCAAAATGGGTAAACAATTATGATTACAAAACATTATTCTTTGACACATTGCATCAACCAGAGAATTTTAATAAGGTCATCAATCTGCCTTCCAGTTACTTTATTTCAACATTTTGTCTGCATGTCAGCATTTTTTAAGCCCTGCTGGATCTGATAAGAGCTTTTGTCAGGCTACATATCAGAGCCCGTCTTCAGCTGCAGTCTTTATGCCGTTGTTGAGGTGAGGCGACTAGCATTAACTAGAAGGACAGAGGCCCACTTCATACGCCCGCTACATCATCTTCACTTTCCTTTTATAAACCTCTCATCAGCCTCCCTCCCTCTCTCTCTCTCTCTCTCTCTCTCTGTCTCTGTTTCTCTCTCTCTTGCTCTCCCTCCCTCTCTCTCTCTCACTCACCCTGTCTCTCTCTTGTATCCTGCTTCTCTCCCTTCTTCCACTCAATTTTCTCCAATTTACGCCACTTCCCCCACCTCCTCTCCTCTTGCTGCCCTCCTCCATCCTTCAGTCTCTTGGGCATTTTGCAGTCACATAATCATGCATGTGAGGTAAAGGACTTATGTAATCTGCTGTCATACAGTCTTTTGCACTTTTTTCTGTTGTTCTGTCTGTCTTTGTCTTTGTCTCTGTCTCTGTCTCTGTCTCTGCCTCTGTCTCTGTCTCTGTCTCTGTCTCTGTCTCTGTCTCTGTCTCTGTCTCTCTCTGTCTCTCTTTCTCTGTCTGTCTGTCTTAATCTTATTGTAAATGTGTATGCCAACTTTAAAACACACAGCTGGATGTAGCTGTCCATTAGCTATGTTAAATTAAAAGTATTTAAATAATTACCGATATACACACGCTCTCATTTCATCTTATCTTTGTATAAGATATTATGCTGAATTTTTTTTTTTTTTTACAGTTGAAAAATGTCTCGATATTGGGGAGAATAACAAACAAATCCAAAAGCTTTATCTGTCCTGAGTAAGCCGAAATAGTGAGGTGTTAGCATACTGGATAATTCCATCCCACCAAGTAGTCGGCAATGTGGAAGTAGGCAACATTCAGTCAAAGCCGCCTGATAGATAGCAGAGAGGCTCAGCATGTAAGTCTATCCATCCTGAAATTCAATTTATATTTCTCCAATTATACTTAAGGAAAACATGGTCGGAATGACAGTAGGCTGAGAGGGGTCTTTCAGCACATGAGCTCCCAAATAGGAATTATTTATATTTTGTGAATATTCTTTATTTTAAGAAAATAAATGAGTAATTGTAAAAGTGTAAGGATTGCATTCACCTTTCATATTATTTGCCAGAAGCACGTTTAAAAGGCCGAATGTGAGGAAAATGTGAAAGAGAAAGTTACAGCTTAAATATGATCAAAAATTGAAATGATGTTAAAACTACCTACAAAAATTCTTAATTCAAATCACTTCACATAAGGAAACACTACTCATTTGTACTTTATTTTTTCCCATTTTAAAGATGTTTCCATTCTGTTAATTTCCTCTGTAATTCATTAAAGTTATATATAATAAAAAAAGAAGTTCACTGAAACATTAATGTACCTTAATACATTCTGTCTGTATTTATAAGCAGAAATAAATCTGCTATGTTGGCTCAGATACAACTCCAAAATGTTAATTTCCACTGAGCATCTGCCTCAGTTTTTGTTGTTCAAGACAAACACTGTGCATAATGTGAATGTGTGTGTGTCACTGTGGGTGCCTGGATGGTGGATTGACTTGAACCCAGGGGCAGTCCTGGAATAGACAGAGTCACTCATCTGTTTCTAATGAAGAATAATGCACTGCACTGGACACAGACAAAAGTCCCCCACCATAACACACATCCAAGACCCACATCCAAGTGCAGGCCCGATTAACAGTTTCTGGGCTTTAATAGATCTTACACAGCCTTCCAAATGATCAAACTTAGCTGGGAAAAGAAAGTCCACATCAAATCAGAAAGTCTTCTTGATTTGGTGGTGCTGATGACATGCCTGCCGGCGACTGTCATGCAATCGCTGGCAGGCAGAAATGTGTTTTCAAGTAAAGGGTCTACAGGTCTGAGTTCAGTAGTATGCTGCATGTCAAACACCACCATTACGCATCTTCCAGGCTCATTTTGTGTCCTTTTATTCCAAAACAAAATACATAGAAGAATAATACATTACAAATGAGGTATTATTGTCCCACTTTATTAGAAATGAGTACTGTAAGAAAAGCATTGGTTCCCTCTGGTCCCTGCTGATTTAATTTAGTGATGAAGGTAATGAGGAGGGCCAGGCATGACAGAACTTGGCAGAGGGTTCATTGTCAAACATTAAAAAGTCTTAAGCTTATGTCATTTCAACTCTTAAAGTATATGTCTAATGCTCATGACCTGACTAGCTAATGCACTTAACTTGCAAAGAGAACATAAAGAGAACAAGAAGTTTAAATCATCATCATTTTAGTATTTGCTGGTCTGTTTCTCTTCCATTTCGTTTCATTCCACTTCTCCTCGACTCCACTTCTCCCTCCCTCTTTATTTCAATTATCTCTTTATTGTCAATGAACTTTCTCCTTTTAAAACCTGGCACCTACATTACCCACAATGCATCTCAACTTCAGGTTATACTCGTAGCGGCTAATGTAGCCTTAAGCCGCGTGCCTCAAGCAGAGATGAGTAGCGAGCAACATTGGTCTTGTAAGCTCAATTCTTTCTAAGTCCACACCCCTGGATTTTTTCACTTTCAAACTTGTCGTCTTTAGCCCCAACTCATGCTGACCCAAGTGACAACCCGCAAAGCAATGTATCAGACTTCACACAGCCCACCGTCCATTTGTTTTGCATCTTGATATGAAACAAGTGGTTTCTCAGTTAAAAACACAAATAATCCAATGAGCGCTGCAGGGGGCACTAGCCAATCAGTACCATGGGTGGGACTAATGCCATTGTCAAGCTGTCTCAATGAAGCCAACATCCTAGTTTATTTTTACTTTGCTCACTCCACTCTTAAAACCCTGGCAAAACCAGTATGTTGTTGGCATGTCTACACATTAGTGACTTTAGATAGCACCAGATTCAGACGGATACGTCGCTCCCTAGAGACTGAATAGGGAAAATCAAATCCCCGTCCACGGAAATCAGTTTGAGTGGAGGCAATGTCAGTCTGAAGATGGAAATGGAGTGTAACCAGTTCACAATTCTGTCTTATATCAGGCAAGATTTATACATCTTTTTCACATATGCAGTAGTACAGGACTCCTCAAGAACTGTAAATACACTTTTGATGTGTAACATCTTTCCCTTTAAGGTCTACAGCATCTTTACAAAAACATCTACAACAATACAGCATAACACATACATATACATGCTCTCTGTCTTACCCACTCTCGCTTACACAATCTATTTCTCAAGCACAAATATAAAATGTATATAATAATGGCACAGTTTCAAGAGCAAATAACTTTCAGTGCCCATGCTGCATGTTTTTCCAGCCACATAGATTTGTAAAGAGCAAGAGTCCTGGGGCTAAGAGACATTATCACACACATACATACACACACACACTGAGAGAGAGAGAGAGAGAGAGAGAGAGAGAGAGAGAGAGAGAGAGAGAGAGAGAGAGAGAGAGAGAGAGAGCAGATGTTATCTGTGCAATTTCAAGCCCTGTCCATCATGTGGCAGTGTGCAGCTTCTTAGGAGCTGCTCTCACAATGGAGCAGAGCCAGTCAAAGTCAGCCTAATCTCTCCCTCTCACACACACACACACACACACACACACACACATGCACGCACACACACATATGCACACACACAATATGTCTGGTCTTTATCTCTGTGTGCAGCTTGAAGCTTAACGCGTGCCTCCCCTCCTGCGTTCTCCTGCTTCTCTCTCTTTGATGCCTCTCTGGAAACATAGGACCTGCTAATGGAGACAAGGAAAAGGCTTCTCACTACACTGCTCTCTTGTCATTCATGCTAATTCATTACAGTAATGTTTTAAAAGGGAGAGAAAAGGAGGAAAACTAAACTGATGTGCTGCTGTGTCTGTTTTTTTACTGTTTTGGCAGAGCACTGTAACAAATGTTGTAAATGACAGATGATTGTAACAAATTTTATTAATGTTTGAGGATTTGCCAAAGAAGAAGGGACTGAGGACTGGTGCATTCTTGTCCTTGGTTACAGTGGTTGAGTAAACAGTCTGACCACAAAGTCCATTTAGTTTTTTGTTGTGGAGTTTTCAATACCACAAAAACTGGGCAAATTCAAGCTACTGGTGGTCTTGGGATATGATTGAAAGTCCCTGAACAGCTACCGAATGGACTTCATGGTGAGAGTGGGCTCTCAACGTTCTTTGTGTTCGCCTATAGTCTAGTTTATATGAGAACATCTTTATCAGAAAAATATTAAGTACATTTTGGGGATATAAGGCCATTAATTCTAATGAAGGGAAAGCTACAACATGCAATGATATTAGCATGTTGTAGCATCTAACAACCTTTTACTGACCCAGGCCTCATCACCCTACATCAGTATCACATGTCACATGGACCCCACCCATTCTCACACAAATACACACATATCCATCTTTCCCACTCAAACACATTCACTCTATTCCTGTCACACTCTCTGAGTCAGTGATCCTTTCAGTGCAATCAAATTCATCTTTGTTCTATGGATCTAAACTTTGATTAATAGTGTTTTCAGCCCAAATCTTGGCCGCAAAAAAAGAAGAACAAACTAAATTAATACCGTTTATGGCTTTATTCCACAACAATAATGGTGCTGTTATTTTAAAATGTGTGCTATCAAGTACAGGCCTTAGCCTATTTTATGTTGACTGATTTTCATAACAATGAAGACAATGATGACAGATTTGAGATCATCCAAATTATTTTTTTGAACCTTCTTCCAACAAGGTAAAGAAAATGTCAAGATGGTTTGCATAGCAGCGGAGGAATTATAATATCCAGCTGGACTGCACTGTGTTTGTAAGCAAAGCTGTTTGAGTTGTTTAATATTTTGCATCCTGTGTGAGATATTCAGAGGTTTGATAAAAGCCAATA
Organism: Percina caprodes; assembly: GCA_013375575.1. Taxonomy (NCBI): domain Eukaryota; kingdom Metazoa; phylum Chordata; class Actinopteri; order Perciformes; family Percidae; genus Percina; species Percina caprodes. The sequence goes on from JABXJD010000039.1 coordinate 184,059, forward strand.
TACCTTGGTACACGGCTGAAGAAAGGATAGAGAGTGTGATGAGAGACTGTAGGGTAGTTAGTCATTTAGAACAAGACCTGTGACCTGTTTTAACATTTAAATGAAAAATGATAGGGAAGAAAAACCAAATAATCACTTATGCCAAGAGACAAAAGCCTCCCTGTGTGAAAAAAAACCAGCAAAGCTTAATCAAATAGGAACAAATGAGAGAGTTGTGTGGAGAGTTTAAATCAGTTCCACCTTAACCAGCTACAACAATAAAGAGTTAATTACAGATTAATGGGTCAGCAATTGTAATGCAATAGTACACAGTGGGGCCAGTAGTTTTTTTACATCAATTTGGACTTTTACTAGTGATTTGTACAGTGATTTAATGAAGGAAGAAAATAAATGGTCAGAACACTTACAAAAATACAAAAATTCCAAAATTCACATCTAATCCCCTCAGTCAGTGTCTCATTCAAAACCTGTGTATCGGTAAAAGATTGACACCTATATTGACATTTTTGATGGTTTTGGTGCGGCCTCTTCAAACAACTTTGCTTCAGGGTGGCTTTCCCCCTGAATGTCCAGGTGGTGAATCAGTGCCTGACACGCTCAACTTCCCCTAATGACGTTACTGTTCAGGACTTTGCGTTAAGGTTGTTATTTTTAAAGAGAGGGCAATGAGATGTGTTTTCTGCAGGCAGACTTCATTTAAAATAAACAAGACCAGACAGCTGTCTTGCAAGTCAGAGGGCAGCGTGGTCTGAGGTCAACCATCATGAGGAGTTTTTGAGTCTTTCTTTGAGCTTAAAAATGACCTCAGTTAAAGTTCAACGCAGGACGTAGTATGATACATTTACAACACACTGAAATATGAGGGTGTGGACGTGGATGGATGGTTGTTCAAAGCATATTTGTGTCCTGTCCTCTAAATTTCTTCTTCTTTCTTTATGTGTTTCCTTTAACCATGGTGTCCATGTTTCCCAAACCGTTAGCCTAACCTCAACTACAGATCAGTGTTGTTTGAGAACCAGCAGACTACTACTATCTACTGTTGTCATTTTACTTGCTTAACAGCGAGTATAGTATACATCCTATAGAAACCTCATGTGCATGAAATCACACAGATTACTGTACTTCATGGTGCCCTCTCCTCCTTTTTACAACTGCAAACTTAGACTGAACTAATCTGAATCTGTCTTAAATGTCACACAACTTTTCACAACATCATGAACAGAAGACAAATTACTTTGTTAATCCCCAGGGGGAAATTCAACTTGCATGCATGCACGCACGCATGCACGCACGCACGCACGCACGCACACACACGCACGCACGCACGCCATAGGGATGGGGCTGCCTATGGTCAGGCACCCCACTAGCATTAGAGGATTGGTGCCTTGCTCAAAGGCACAATCGGCAGTGCCCAAAAGGTGAACTGACACATGCACACACTCTGTGTTTGGTCCGTTCTGGACATGAACCGGCCACCCTTCGGTTTCCAAGCTCAACTGATACTGCCACCTTGGATTTTGTGAGGGTCATACACTTATGGGCTTGTTAAATGCTGAAAAGTCCCATTACTATGAAAATAAGAAAAGCATTACATGTTAGGGAAATAAGTAGTGACTTGTTCACTGTAAACACATTGGGCCATTGGGGGCCTTATAAGCCTTGTAAACCTGTGTTGGATCTTATCAGCATGCACTGAGACATATGCAACATGTAATAGGTTAGTTACATGCAATTGGTATATATGTTTAATATTTCTGTCTATCAAATGTTTTCTTTACTATTATTTAAACAACATGAGAGATACATTTGCATGTCGATCAAAAACAATTCTACTAGAAATATATTTAAAAATGCTACCAAATGCAAATGCTGACTGCCTTCATGCTCTCTGACTCAGATTGAAGCTGTAATCAGTGAAATCAGCTGCTATAGTGTTGGTTGGAATGGAAACCAGCAGACTCTTGAGACTCAATGGCACCTGATTGACAACCATTGGTATTACGTACAGTACTGTATGCCTACACTTTTTTAAAACTTCAATGACGTTTCTGGAAAGTGGTACTATATGAACAATGGTACTGACCCAATATATGACACAAGGAAGATAAACCTTTTGTTTATGCTGCATTTGGCTGAATTTTCAATACCAGGGCTTCCATACTTTTGTCATGTAAACCGAGCCATCAGAAAATACTGTTAAAATGAAGAAAAAAAATTAAGAATCACTGTAATTAGTTTTGTGGCATGCTGTATTTTTAAAGCAACTATCTTTAACTCTAATGTTCAGGTAGGCCTATATGTAAAATGCAACATATTTTTCTACTCTAAGGGAACATACTAGTTGCTATTGCACTTACAACTGTTTATTGCATTTATTGTATAACAGACTGTTACCATTGACTGGGTTGTGATCATAGAATCTCGGAAACCATTTTTAAATCAGTGTTTTTTAATCAATATTTGTACTCATACGGAACTCATACCAATGATCAACTAATCACAAAGGGAGTGCTAACAGTGCTAAATGCAACATTGCCAACAGAGCATAAGTTAGTTCAATGGTTATCTTACACTCATTGGGGCGACCTGGCTTCCGCAGGAGAGCGGCACTCATCAGCAGTAAACCGTCCCAATCCAGACACAGGCGTCATCAGCGGGTAACCTGTGTACCTGAGTGTACTGCACCCTTCAGGCTGATTCAAGACACCTCTGCTTTGCGTTGGGGTCCTGCATCACCCTGTCGGGTTTCTAACTCACAATAACAACCACATTATCTCTTACAGAATGGACATTAAAAACAGCCTTAACAGCTTCACTAGAAGAAAGAAGACACATTTGTACCTATGGACAATCAGTTAGTTATATTACTCCTGATATGAAAACCAACCTACCTTAAAATGACTTACCTAAGTCCATGCACCCAAATCACATATTCATAAATAACCTTTACTGTGGAACTGGAATGACATTAAGAGACATTAAAAAAGACATTTATATGATGACTGAGTTACTGCATTGACTTACCTCAGAGACAAATAGGCTTCTCCTTTTCGTTTTTTACTTTATCATAAAACATGGCATCCTTTAGTATTAGCGCCAACCTGACAATTCCATGATTGGTCCGCTACCCACATGTTCAATAAACCCACACAGACAACTCATTTTCCTTAAATAAATAATGGCAATCTATTCATATAATGTTATAATAATGGTGTCATTGGTGACCTACATTTATGGAGGTAAACCATTAATCATTCTGCCTGAGAGGACCATCAACCTGCTATAAACCAAAGAATGCCATTTAGCTGGGCTACCAGGGGAGCCCCCGTCTTTCTCTGGACCAATAGCAAACATTACTAAATGCTAGGCTTGTAGAAGGCAACCTCACAGAGGACTAGAGGGATTTGTGTGTGTGTATGTGTTTGTGTGTGTGTGTGTGTGTGTGTGTGTGTGTGTGTGTGTGTGTGTTTTGTAGTAGCCTGCTGGCCCGTTTGATACACAAAGGACTTGTTTTGAAAGTGACAAATGAATTGCTGGTTTCTGCTCAATGATGAATACACCAGAGTATCTATGCCTAAGGGTGGTCAATGTTTCAAATTAATCAAACATGACCTCAGAAAGGCAAAGCAGACATGAACAGCAACTGTAGGATCTGAATTCTAGGAAGAGGCAGAGGCTGGCTCTGGGGACGTGGAATGTCACCTCTCTGTGGGGGAAGGAGCCGGAACTTTTGCAGGAGTTGGAGCACTGCCAGTTAGATCTGGTGGGACTTACCTCTACGCACAGTCTCGGTTCTGGAACCATACTCCTGGATAGGGGTTGGACTCTGTCCTACTCTGGAGTTGCCCATGGTGTGAGGCGCCGGGTGGATGTGGGGATACTCACAAGTCCCCGGCTGAGCACCGCTGCGTTGGAGTTTACCCCGCTGGACGAGAGGGTTGCCTCCCTACGCCTGCAGGTGATGGGGGGAAAACTCTGACTGTTGTTTGTGCATATGTACCAAACAAGAGTTCGGAGTATTTGGCCTTCTTGGAGACCTTGAATGGAGGTGGTGGTTCCCCTCTTCAAAAAGGGGGACCAGAGGGTGTGAGCCAATTACAGGGGTATCACATTTCTCAGCCTCCCTGGTAAAGTCTACTCCAAGGTGCTGGAAAGGAGGGTTCGGCCGATAGTTGAACCTCAGATTGAAGAGGAACAATGCGGATTCCGTCCTGGCCGTGGAACAACGGATCAGATCTTCACTCTCGCAAGGATCTTGTAGGGGGCCTGGGAGTATGCCCAACCAGTCTACATGTGTTTTGTGGATCTGGAGAAGGCGTATGACCGGGTCCCCCGGGAGAAATTGTGGGAGGTGCTGCGGGAGTATGGGGTGAGGGGGTCCCTTCTCAGGGCCATCCAATCTCTGTATGACCAAAGCGAGAGCTGTGTCCGGGTTCTCGGCAGTAAGTCGGACTCGTTCCAGGTGAGGGTTGGCCTCCGCTAGGGCTGCGCTTTGTCACCAATCCTGTTTGTAATATGAGGCGTAGTCGGGGCGGGGAGGGGTTGCAGTTCAGTGGGCTCGGGATCTCATCGCTGTTTTTTGCAGATGATGTGGTCCTGATGGCGTCATCGGTCTGTGACCTTCAGCACTTACTGGATCGGTTCGCAGCTGAGTGTGAAGCGGCTGGGATGAGGATCAGCACCTCTAAATCTGAGGCCATGGTTCTCAGCAGGAAACCGATGGAGTGCTTTCTTCAGGTAGGGAGTGAGTCCTTACCCCAAGTGAAGGAGTTTAAGTACCTTGGGGTCTTGTTCCAGAGTGAGGGGACCAATGGAGCGTGAGATTGGTCGGAGAATCGGAGCAGCCGGTGCGGTATTACATTCCGTTTATCGCACCGTTGTGACGAAAAGAGAGCTGAGCCAGAAGGCAAAGCTTTCAATCTACTGGGCAATTTTTGTTCCTACCCTCACCTATGGTCATGAAGGCTGGGTCATGACCGAAAGAACAAGATCAATTGTACAAGCAGCCAGGAGGGTGGCTGGCGTCTTCCTTAGCGATAGGGTGAGAAGCTCAGTCATCCGAGAGGAGCTCGGAGTAGAGCCGTTGCTCCTTCGCGTAGAAAGGAGCCAGTTGAGGTGGTTCGGGCATCTGGTAAGGATGCCTCCTGGGCGCCTCCCTAGGGAGGTGTTCCAGGCACGTCCAGCTGGGAGGAGGCCTCGGGGAAGACCCAGGACTAGGTGGAGAGATTATATCTCCAACCTGGCCTGGGAAGGCCTCAGGATCCCCCAGTCGGAGCTGGTTGATGTGGCTCGGGAAAGGGAAGTTTGGGGTCCCCTAGTGGAGTTGCTGCCCCCGCGTCCCGATACTGAATAAGCGGATGAAGATGGATGGATGGATGGATTTTTGACGTCTTCCCCTTTGTTATGAGTGGCAGTGGATAGACAGGAAAGGGGGGGGGTGACATGCAGTGAAGGGCCGCAGGCCGGATTCAAACTCCGGCCGCTGCAGGACTCAGCCAACAAGGAGTACATGCTCTTACTGGGTCAGCCGGAGGCCGCCCCCAGAGGCTTTAAGTTTAGCTAGTTAACCTTCAATGTAAACAAAAATGTTGTAGGCGCCGTAAACACATATGCTTAACTCAAATTCCTCAGCACAGACATAATGTGTTTACTTCTTCCATGACTTTGGCAGGATGAGGCAGCACTGTGTCATGATTCAGCTGTTACGTCTCCCGTCAACTATGGAGACACAGAGTCACAGAGTTATTGAAGTAATACTCTTCAATACTCTGGAAAGGTTAGGAAGTTATGTTGGACACTGACCAGTTTGAGACCTTGGTACCACTGTCTCATCTTACATGTGTTCATAAGCTGGAAATTTCACCACAGTAACTTCATCATTGTTGTCTTTTTAGTATGTTAAACACATTGTCCACTGGTCCACAGATCTGAGATGCTTCATGAAAATACTGTAATATTTCTTTGTTTTTCTTTTTCATGCTAGCAGAATGTTCCTGTAGGTCAGTCTGTGTTGGTTGGTGTTCAGTTCACCACTTTGGTCCAGACTGAAATAAATAAACAACTACAGGATAGATTGCCATGCAACTACAGGATAGATTGCCATGCAACTACAGGATAGATTGCCATGCAACTACAGGATAGATTGCCATGCAACTACAGGATAGATTACCATACAATTTTGTACATAAATTCTATAAATGCCTTTTTCATCCCCTGACGTTTCCTCTAGCGCCACAATGAGTTTCACATTTGTAATGTTAAGTGAAATGTTTCGACAACTATTGAACGGATTGCCATGGCATTTGATGAACACATTTGTGTGCCCTTCACAATAAATTATAATTGTCAGTGCTTAATAAACAAGTAAATTGTGGATTGACACACCAGCAGGATGAGGACACATCTGGTATTTCGCCAGTTTCAAGTCCATACACTTCAAACCTTAAAGCAGAGGTGTAGTGATGCTGGTTAGCAGGTATGCTGCTTATACCCACCTCTGGGCCGTGGGAATTTACCATATACCCACCTAAGCGAGAGACAGACATACGTAGCAGTATCTATCTCGGTGAGCAAATTACAATGTTACAATCTTTTACATAATCTTTGGTGTTTACCACGCAGTGGAACCAACACAGCCCCTTGAGCTGTTTTTATCAAACACCATCAGGACAATTATTCAGTTTGTCCAACATTTTTGTGATGATTAACTATTTTCAAAGTGAATGACGTTTCCCTAAGCCTCATCTGTACTTTGTGTTTGGTGCTAATTAAAACATTCTCACATGCTAACACGTAAAACTAAGATGGTGAACATCATACCTGCTAAACCTGCTTGCATTTGGCTCAAAGCATTGCTGTGTCAAGTATAACCTCACATGAGTGAGAAATCACATAAAAAGAGACAGGGATTCATAGTGAGCTTGAACAAGCTTACTCACAGCAAAATGTAAGCAAAATATCCTTTTTCTCAGTATTAAACACTATAGTTGTCACTGTAATTACAAGTTAATTAACTATTTGTGTTATGAACATATGTATTATAATGACTTGGCACTGCATTGTTGAGTCCTTGAAGGCAATGCTGTAGCCTTTTCTTTTGTCTGCGTGTGTGATTGGTCCCTTGGTCTTGTGTTTGTCAGTTTCTACATGTGTTGTTTTGTCTACCTCCTTCCCGTTTTTCCTCTCTGTGATTTTGTGGCCCTGGGACGCATTCCCATGTCCCAGTGTGTTGTTTGTAACTGTTTGTGAATGCTATGTTTTCATTATTATTTTTTCTGAATATAAAAATAAAAATTTGATCACAACAAACATAGGTATTATATTGTGGAAATTGCAGTAAATTGCAAGAGACAACTTCTCACGTTGAGCACGCTAATGCGTGTGTTGTTTATTTTTATAGGAAAAACACTCGAAAATGGCGCTGTCCAGCCACACACTCAGAACATTTAAAGGGGCTGCAATCCCTGAACAGTCGTACTGACATGAAGTGACTAAGGACAGTAACTTACACATATAACATATTACATTTATTACTGCATGAACGAACCACGTTAAGAACAAAATGTTGCGTTTATAATCAACAGTGTGTAGAACTGCTCTTAACAACAAAGGTGAAATATGTCACATTTACTACAATATCTAATTCAGACAAACTGTACTTAGGGTAAAAGTAAAATGTTAACATATTGTTGTTATGGCAATGGTTTATAATGTTCGTAACAAGCTAACAGTAGTGGTGGAAAATTGATAGTTTACCTGTTGTTTGTAGTTTTTTTGCATACAAGCATTATCCTTCTGTATCCAAACAGCCAAATGCCCAAAATGCATCTTTAAAACAGAATCTCAACAAAAAAGAAACAATAAATTGACAATATACCAGCACACTGTCAACATTAGTAGAAATTAGTTTCATCACAATCTTCCCCAATGGAAGCATAGTTGGTCTTGCCACTGGGAAAGAATATTATCAAGTTAATGTAAAACTAACATCATTATGCCCGCCAACCAGAACAGATTAACAGCAGGGAGCTGTGTTCTCAATAACCACTCTCCCACTGTTTCTCGTTACAGATTAATGAACTCTGTGTCATGCAGCACTTCATTTCATTTTTGCCCTCAGTATATTCATCATTAGATAAATAAACACAGACGCTTGTCTTACCTCATTGCTTGCACTGGTCTGTAGAGTTTTATATGGGAACGTTAATTGGTTTATAGCTCTTCAGTTTAATGCCAACATGATTTTTTTTAAACACAGAAATTAAACTTTTAGCCTTAAAGTGGTGTATACTATGTGTTTTAACGGGCCTAATAAATGTATGCAGGACTTAAATTATCACACACAGGAAATGGACCCACAAATGCATGACTCAAAAAATGTAAAATAGAAAAGTTTGTTTAAACAGTTAAATAAACTCAGCAACAGTGTCCAGTATTGGCAGGCAAAGGGAAATCCAGGAAACAGGTCACAAGGGTCACAATCCAAGGGAATTAAAAACTCAGGCAAACAGGAACACGGGGAAAAACGCTCAAAAGCTGTACTCATGGTAAACAGATGAGCTTGCACTGGAGAAAGGGGAAGACAAAATTTAAATACACATAACAGGGGAGACAACGACACACAGGTGCAACACATTAGGGCAGGGACAGGTCATTACACAGGAAAGTAAAGTAAAACAAGACAACACTAGGAGGAACAGAAAATCTTCAAAATAAAACAGGAAATGAAAAACAACCAGAAATTGGTCTAACTCACTGGTCTAAATCTAACTGAAAAAAAAAATAACTTGACACAAGGACGGGCCATTGCAAGATTGGGATTTAGGAGATCTGATTGCTATCATTTTGTAAAATCAAAAGATTGTTTAAGCAAAAATTAGAGCGATTTCCATTCTATTATTTCTATTTTATCCCTACGTTGGCATCCAGCTATCACTCTCATCTGTGCTGTCTCACTGACAAGTCATGAGGTTGCTTCTTCTTTTGTCTGTTCACACTGTGTGTTTTCAATTCTCACTTTTCCTTTTTCCATGTGCTTTAAAATAAACATGCCTACATCCAAGACATTTATTAGACACTTTCCACAGTTTACTATTGCGAACCTTTAGAATAACTTAGTTACTGTACGCCTTTGAGTAAGTAACGGCATCTGAACATACAGCATTGTTAACATGTTACTGAATTCATATCACACCCAGACATTTTATATCCGTTTCAAAATCAACAAGATATGTTTGTATATGATAATGACCTCCAAACAAGCCATTACAGTGAAACGCTTCCAAAGATAGACTTCCAGCTGAGGGGAGCTCTGATGTTAATGTGTGTTAAACAGCCAGGTTAGAGTATCCCATTAACAATGGATGGATGAATGGTGAGGGGTGGATGGAGGGGAAACTCGAGGTCATATTCTACAATCGCTCTCTCTCTCTCTCTCTCTCTCTCTCTATCTTTCTTTCTCCAGGTCAGAGGCAGTCAGGCTAGTCCAGATCTCTGGTCCACTGGAGACTGCAGCAGACATGTAGTACAGTTCACAGACAGACATATACATTCACAAATAGCAGACACTGCATTCTTTGAGGGCAGTATAATCAGTTAGTCAGCTGTCTAATGCTCATGTTAAATTTAATATTAATTAGAATACATGCATGCAACAAATGACCTATATTGCTGTGTGGTGGGGTCTGGATGAGAATGGATGAGTGAGTTAAGAGCTGGTGGGGAAATCTGTGTGTGGTGAGGGCAAAATGATGATAACCTTTCTGGAGGTGTAATGGACCCAGTTTAATGAGAACTATGGATTGGTGGCTGGTCTCTAACAACCCAAATAACCTGACATTCAAGCATAACTTGAATACATGCATGAGAATGATTTGAGACTTAAATTATATATTTCAGTATGTCAGTTTAATGGATGCATTGTGTAGGTTATTAGTTCTATTATTTCTTTGTGTTTCTATGCTGTGTCCTTTTTGTATCAATCCAGTAGAACAATAAGAAGCTCGTACTTGGTAATGTTGGTCCAGATTCTCCATGTAATTAAATTTAATTCACAGTTTAGCAAACACATTCCTTATTTCTTAAGGCAATGGTTTAATTGTTCTCCTCAGAATTCTGACGAGAGTTGTAGATACGTTTTTTTGTGTGAAGGCTAATCGGTGTCAAGGATTCAAAACCATAGTGGAAATTAACCAGTATAAACAAAACTGGGCTGATTATTGGCAATATGAAGCAGGTGAGTAAGTTTCTGGTTAGGTCAGGTGGTATAAACGTTTACTGGTGGGCAGGAGGAAGTGGATGGATCTGGAAAGACATGAGGTAATGCATGAGTTAGTAACAGAGCAGAGTAACGGAATTAATGTAAATTAATGATCAGACTGAAGTTATGACAGATGAATTGATTGTAGAGATACAGTTCTGTTAAACTCTGATAAGATACATGATATCAATAGCTGAAATGGCTAGTAGAGGGACACAGCTAATTATTTTGAATGAGCCCCATTATTTTCCATCTTGTTACTGCTGGCTGTGCAGATACCAATGTTGGCTTATCTGTTACCTATAAAACCACCATGAAACTGGGGCCCAGTGGTCTTAAGGTAAGGTGTTGGGGGGGGGAATAATCTGTTTCTTGAATAATGTATTTTGGGTCATCAGTATATCTTTTGTAGATGTTTTAGCATCTTATATAACTTCCTGCTCAGGGTTGAGGTACATTGGTTGGGACTTACAGTAGGGAAGTGTATGGAAGTCACAGAGCTAATAAAGGGGAATAAAAACAGATTTATAAAGATGAACTGCCCAAGACATGACTTCTGTTTTCAAATGTCATTGCAAAATTTGTCAGACATGGCTCATATTTTGGCACCTCCCCAGCACCTCTCCTCCCATAATAACTTGTGAAAAGAGCAGGGTCTGCTGTTGAGTCAGAACTGATTAGTGTCATGCTGCCAGACCTCCCCACACATAGCCACTATATTTACAGTAACCCAATAATCTCACAAGGACTATGTCGTACTCTTTGGGTAAAAATCTGCCCTGACTAGCAAAGGTCAGGTTTCCAACTGGAGATATATACATTACAATATGTGACAAATCCGTTTCTTGCAATATATTTTAACTCCCAACTAAAGTAGCTTCTTTATCTAAAGCAAAAGTCCTTTGAGCGTGCAAACTAATAATACAAATAACAAGAGTAATGCCTTAACTGCAACATGATAAGTAAGATGAACAGTGCTGCCATCTCACTTGTTGTGCCTGAGGCATTGGGAGGTTATGTTTACTGATTTAATAATTATGACTATTATTGTGTATTAGAAAAATGTAAGTATGTCAATTATGATACAACTTTGTGAAAATGAAAAAAAAGTAACAATTATCCAGTGCTTTTCACCCCATGGGGCCAAAGCTATTGTGTAAAACTGGGGTTTACTGATGTGTGTTATTTGAATTTTTTTAATTGATTTGTCCTCCAGCAAGACCAAATTATTTTTTGAAGAAATGGCCTTTGCTGAAGCACATTTTGGTTCAATGACAGTTTGGTATTTAAAGTATCACATTGTCAACCTCTCTGACAATTTTGTCAGCATCAACATAAGAAATTAATGTATAGCATGTAAGTTGTCTGACATAATGACAAAACATTTCCATCAAAGTAATGACCATTATTTGAACAACGGCGATGACATTTCTCATCATTTCCACATTTAGGTCATTTGAGGATCGGGGGCTTTGCAGCCTTTAGAAACCCTTTGAAATGAAGGAAATGGCTTATGTTAGCTAACAATTCAACCAAACTCAAATCGTGTTCTATGGATTAGAAAATAAGTGAATCCTTCTTGAGTGAAGCAATGTTGACTGGTATAGACTTTAGTTACACAGCGCACAACACACCACAAAGAACTACAGAACAGAACTACAGTATAAGCATATGGCATAATTCTGCACATCGGCACAAATGTTGAAAGGAAGTACTTTTTCTTTGTGTATTTGGTGATGGAGGCTACAACTGCAAGTGTATAGTTTTGGAGGACACCTTGACTCCCTGTAACTATAAGCCTTGGTGTATTATCTGAATCCAACAACATTGGGTCAATGTTTTTTTTTTTATTTATCTTTATCGTCATTATCTATTGTTTGAGTTATGTAGTTCTTCTTTTTACTCTCATTATGACTCCAACACAACTCTGCAACCATTCGTTCTTAAACTTAGGCTGAAGCTGTGTACATTTTTGTGTGGTTTGTGTTGTATATTCTCATGTGATGTCTTTCTGCTGCATACAATTCGCACTTCTGGGACAAAGAATAAACTGAAGTGAACATTGGGTCAATGGGTCTAAACATTGTATATTTCAAGTAGTGTCTTTGTTTAGAGCAGCACACTGAGCTACCAAAGGTACATTCGTAATAAAGCCATTGTGATCCTCTCAGCTATATTTTTGATATAACAATAAGTTGTAGTAGGGTTCACTGGCGCTTAAGAGGACAAGAGACACAAAGAAAAGAAAGAAATAGAAAAAGATGGCTGAAGCAACTTTACACAGCAAGCCTAAAGAAAATACAAATCAGAAAGGCAATGGTGTAACAGAGTGAAAGCAGGGGAGGTTTGACAGAGTAAATCAGCTTAATGAAATACCAATATTTTCTTAGCTGTAAACTAGTTTCTGCTAATAATCCCACAATACAATGCTTCAACTGTCTCCAAAACTGTCAGTGAGGATGCTAAATGATTAGTAAAATCTCCATTTTTATGCTCACTTTTGAGTAAAGTGTCTGGTATAGTGATTAGTGAATGAGGGGATGGTTATGGTATCATGTTTTTCTGATTTCTAACCACTATTATTGTTTTTTTGTCCATGTTTTCACACTTTCACTATTACTTCCAGTAAAACGTCAAAGACAAACATCTGTCTTCCAACCTTTATTGGAAGTGTGTTGATGATGCTATTTGTTTATTGCTTACTTATAGCATATCAAACATTGCTACTACTCAAGTGCTTTAAAGGGTTTACAGTAAGGGTAATGTACTTTAATCATTGTAATCATTTAACCCCACCATGCATTAGTGAGCTTTTAACACCATACAGAAAAAAAGAAAGATAATGTTGTGCTATGTGGGTCTTTGAGCAAATGCTTTCTGGACAGCTTCTCTGTATTCATGTAGTGCAGTCAGATTTTCTCCCTCAGCAGATACAGCTACAGCAGATGAAGAGTGTGAAGAAGAAGGCATAGTGATGCAGACCAGCATAGTCTAATGGTGTCATGGATCATCAGCTCCAAAACGCTGCTGGGCCTTATGCTTTTCTCCTAGCAGCACTCAGGGCATTCACTAACTTTATGAAAAGGGCCATGGATTAATTCCTCGAGCCCACTGGTGCCCACTGCACTATGCAATGTAGTAAATGCTAAAGCCTGAATGCTATGAGAGCTTTCTTTCAAATATCACCCTCAGCCACTTCTGCCTTATGCCTCAGCTCATTGAGAGCCTTAAGAACCTGTATGTTTGGTATGTACTGTATAACTGTGGGCTTTTCTATACAGTAGCACCCAAAGAACAATTCGATTGTAGCTGCATTTGCAAAAATAATAATAGCTAAAAGAAAAATGGAACACAATAGAAGTACCTAAAGTAGAACTGATACACATCTCTTCTATGAAGGACTTCATAAAAACATGCTACAGGAAAATTCACTTTAAATAGACAGTCAAATTAATAGCATCAGAAGTCAACATGGGAGAGGAGATGGAAAGTAAAAATTTAAGACAAAGTTTACAATAATGGTTTTGAAAGTGATTGAAGCCAATTCAACTGCTGATAAATAATCTTATAACGAATTCTTTGACAAATACGGAAAATAAGAAACAGAAGCCATGGGACAAAGACACACAAACACACTAGTAACCACTCTCTGCACAGCACATTCAGAGGAGTATGTTTAGTGGCAGACTGTTGTCTCAGTTTGGCTCAACAGACATACTGAAGAAGTCTTTTGTCCCCCAGGCTATATGGCTATTCAACTATTTCCAGCAAAGGCTGGCTGAAATTGATTGAATGCTCACCTGTTTTCTGTCGTTAGGCTGCTGAACTGTCAGTCAGCTTCTGGTTGTGTTAGTCTTATGCATAATTTGTACTTTTTTAATTACTTTTTTTATTCACCTTACATGTGCACTATGTGCACTACATCCATAGAGTGCTGCAGGGATGGTGTATTTTTGTAGGCTGACTCAGGAGTTAGCATTGTCAACAAAAAGCCAATGGGATTATTACATTTGGATTATAGCAGAAAGAAAGCTATGTGGCAAACACATTTATGATACTAACATGTTCTGTTTTGCAAGATAATATTCACAAATGAACACTACTTTTGTGATTTTTGAAACATATAAATGCAATCGCTAACTAATGTTAGGCTATGATTTAAAATAACAAACTACACCGTTTGCGTGTTTTGGCAAAGTTAGCTACTTGTTAGCAACTGCCTTTTTTAAGACATGTACAAGCTTCAAATTTCACGAGTGGGGTATTTACTGACATATTTTATGTTGTAGAACAAAATGTTAAAATTTCAGGCATCTAACCAAAAACACATTCAAAAACTCATTGATTTTGAAATGAGGAAACTGGAAGTACCAAATGCTAAATCATTACTGGGTTTTAGGACTTATTCCTGCAGCACTTTATTAGTACACACTCTATTATAGAGACAGCTCTCTGTAGTAGTTCTGTTGGCTGGTCCAACACCTGACTGCTGTGTTTTAATTCTTCAAGTAGGTTTCTACTCTTTATTCATGTGTATATTGGTGTTTATACATCGAAAGGTACCAGATGGTGACATTTCGTTTGGGATCAAAACATTATCTATCAATTTATCTATCTAGATCACTTTAAACATCACACATTGCAGAGGTAATTATCTGCAATCACAGTGGCTACTCCTAAAGAGAAGCTGGGTGAAGTGGAGATGGTGCTGAATCCCTTCCATTCAACCTCACTCAAAGCGCTGACTGACCTTGGACCTGCCATAATCCCCAGTAATTTACTTGGGCCAGACATACAAATACTGCTGGGCTTCTGAAATGAAAGAAGACTAGAGAAAAAATTCCTCTGGTTGCTGGAGAGCCACTAAACACACAAACACAAGCCCTGCCTGTGAGTCTTGGACATCCAAAATGAAAGACTAAGGAGACAGGCAGTCCAGGCTACACTGTCAAACTGGTTGCTCCAGAAAATCAAGACAGTGTGACATTCAATATGATGTCACCTGTTTGGAGACAAAGCAAGATGCATTTAGTTTTCTTGGAATCTAATAACATTATAAAGAACAATAGGACGCTAATGAGCCGAGGCACCATGCAGCTAATACAATGATGTTGTTTTGGTTGTTTTAGTGAATGCAGCAAGCTGAAGTTTAATAATAATAATAATAATAATAATAATAATAATAATAATAATAATAATAATAATAATAATGAACATAATTGGAATTTCTGACTTGAAAGGGTTGATCTCTGACATCACTTGACCGTCTTTACTTGAATTTGTGCCCAAAAACATACATGCGTGTGTCTATGTAAGCACATTTTTTTCGTTTGTGCTTAATGATTTATGTAACAAACCTATTCACTATGAATGACCGCAGAATATGGGCAATATGGGAAAGCTATAATTCACTCAGCCAGCAAGACAAGAAAACTATTTAAGGAACAATAATAACCCTGACACCCAAAATGACCCCTTTCCAAACAAATGGTCACAATCAATACAAACACCTTGATTCATGAGTCAGTAGGTAGTAAGGAGGAGGCAGTAGCTTCAACAAACAGATGCTTTCTATTAGAAATGAAATTATGTCTCATTCATTTCTACTGTATAAATAAAATAATGCATCTGTAGAAACAAAAGAAACTAATTATGATGATATTGCTATTAATAGTTGGCAAATCATAGAGAATGCAAATACCATATAAACCTAACAGAAAGACGTTTCTTATTCTGTCTTTTGTGTGCATGAAAGAGGGCTTGCATGAGCATGTATTAGTGTTTGTGTTCATGAATTTGTGGCAGAGAGGTAAGGGTTGTAGCTCATGAAACTGAAATCAATATGCAATCTTCCTTGACATATATTACTTGATAACAAAAGTCGTTAGGGCTAAAAAAGCACCATAGGCAACATTTTCCTTTTCTTGATGGCTACAAATTTGGCTTTAGTGTTAATGCAACCACATAACTTATCCAGACAAGCCAGAGATGAAACTGTAGTGTAAGTAACTTTTCAACCTTGATCCAAAACCTTGATTGTAACTCATTTAAAACAAAAACGTTTTTCAATGTGTCTGCATAATATAAATTTTGATTTAGTTTTGATTTCACAAAATTGCCTGTGCTTCTCATCTCTGTGTGAGAAATAAGCTATAGGTAATAATGCAGCTGCACCTTCGTACTGTGCGTTTGCTAATAAATGAATTAAAATCCTCCTGCTTGGTTGTCATGGAATGTCTTGCTATCTCCCCATAGACAACAACTTACTTCCCCCTCTCTGTCTTGATCCCTCTGACTTTCTCTCTCCCTGCCCTCTTTTTCCTTTTGTTTTGCCTTGGCTGAGATAAATAGGAGGTATTTAACTCTGATGTGAGAACATAATGTCTCCTGCTCAGTAAAAACTACATTTGTCAGTGCCACGGTACTTTCTGCTCAGGGTAATTGTGTGCCATTGTCTTGCAAGGCTGCCTGGAGATATTCCTGCTCCAGACAAGGAAACGCGGTTGGTGGTAGAGGGGAATTTTGTGCCATGTGGAAATGAAAAAAAAGTGTTGTTCTAGTATGTGACACATGCGGTGGCCTGTATGATTAATTATGCCATTAGCAGACGCAACCGTTTCCCCGCCATTTGGATCACACTGATCCTTGATGTCTTAATTTTTGTTTTGGGGATTTGTGGGCAAGGAGAGATCATTAAATTGCATCTGTTATTTATTTGAGTGCATATATCTACTTCTTGCCCTGTGAGTAGTCCTAATGTTATACAACCTCTCACCTGATCCTTGTGCATGGTAGACACAATCTGTTTTGTTTGACAAAAACTTCTGAACATGTGTACCGTAGTCTTTTGCCACACGCTGCTGCAATTTTCATGTTTAAGGTTATAAGAGCCTGAAAGTCATTAGAACTCACAAAACAATTCACAAAGTCTTCAGATACCATCTTGAGTTTAGCCTCTGTGGTTAGACGGGCTACAGTAACATCACAAACCTGCCTTTTAGATTCCCCCTATAAACTTTGAAAAGTTGTTCTTGAAATATGACTTGAACATTTGTATTCTATAAATAGCACCCACAGTGGGAATCCTGTAAGGCTGCAGTAAAGTGCTCTCTTTGTAATCAGGACTCGGTTGATGGGCTCGCCTCACTGATGACGAGACTTGTGAAAGCTCCTAGTGGGGAATAAAGTGCTCACCTGCTTTGAGTTGTATAATCTTCCGTCACACAACCATCCTACTCCAGATAATCCACAATCAGTCTGTAAAATAATAAGTACTTACACATTGTACCTGGTGGAGCTGCTGCCTCCGCAACTCGACTCCAGATAAGCGGATGTGGATGGATGGATGGATGGATGGATGGATGGATGGATGGATGGATGGATGGATGGATGGATGGATGGATGGATGGATGGATGGATGGATGGATGGATGGATGGATGGATGGATGGATGGATGGATGGATGGACATTGTACCCCTAGATCTGTGAGCACAATCAGACTCTTCAGTAAGCTCCATAAGCCAACCGATAATTGTAGGTTATGTATAAATAAATATATAATTGGCCATTACAATGGCCCAGAGCTAGTGTCAAGAAAGTCAGGGCCAGATGTATGTACATTTGCGAATGTAGTGTTATCACCGCCATGGCCAACCCGCAGAAAGCGCACGCTGTGATACATCAGCTTATGTCATACTTACCAAACCTCCAGGTAATCGGGTAATCAGCGCTTTTCTCTGCCCATTATACCATAAATTGCACACATTTAAGAGCGCAATTGGAATGAGCAATGTCAAAGAAATCCTGCTTGATCTAGAATGTGGCATTAGTGGTGGGAAATGTATGTGCGCTGTAGCAAAGCATTAAGTGCTTGTGCTATGATACGGCTGAATGCAGACTGTGATATACCCACTGCTGATGCTATGACTGTTTGAAATTATCCTAATGCCAATATTGTATGTTTTTATGTAATGGAGAGAGGAGTTTGGAATGGAATGAGAACGCTGAGTCGGAGATTCAATGTCATCTTTGACATTATTTCTTCCAGTAACTGTAATATTGCATGGCTGCTTAATCTGTAACGCTTAATGATTTAACTGAAAAAGTGTGATCCTTGTGGCAAAATCCTTTCAGCTTGTCTCCTTGGCCTGTCTTCGTCTTGCTGCCATTTCACCAGGAGGCATGTGCGAGGAAACCCACTTGCGGCTGGTATACACCTGCGTTTAAGAGGCAAAGAATTTCTTCCCCAAAATATGAGACACGCTTTCACAGGAGGTTTTTGTACATGCCATGGAATACATAATTAGGCGCACTTTACACTTCCCCTCCCATCTCTTTATCGGAAACTCCCACTATCCCCTTCACCCTCCGATGAATGCATTTGCATGACACGGAAAAGCGCAATTCGCCATTTTCAGCTCCTGCGACAGGCAGTCTGCGCTTTTACCTCAGTGCGGCCTGTTTGTACATATCTCGCCATGCTTTTACGTGGACGTTGCAAAACAAATAGGCCTGAAGTGGGCGCAAAAGCATTAGTACATCTGGCTCTCGGTGTCTTGCAGGACAAAATGATCAGAAGTTCTCTCCTGTGCAAATAAAAATAGTTATAGGGTTACAAAGGATAACCTGTGATCTTTTTTACATAGGCTTTGTCCTGATAGTTTACAAAAAGCAGATCACTAACACTTCACTACAGCTGACTGCCAGCTGTTTCAAGGCTCTGATAGATGGGTATAAAATTACGCGATACACAGCTAGGCATTAATGCATTTATACCAACATGGTTAGTTAAAGGTTGAGTTTTTTAACCCGTGCCCATAACAGTGGTTCTGAATTGGATTATTTAAATGTATTAGGCCTCTGTTTAAAAAACATTGTTCGAAGATAATGATTAACCCACTTGTAAATGCAAATGAGACAACAACTTAAAATGACATTATTTTGGTGTTGTTGTACAGTCTAATGTCTTTCCACTTATGCACAACATACTGTGTCCCTGGAAGCAAATATTTAGACATGTCGATGTGAACCAAAGTGCATTCGGGTTGTGAAGCATCTCTTTGTGTCCAGAGCTCACTACCTTCCCAAGCCTCCCAGTCATTCAAATGGTAAACTAGCAGAACCGACTCCTAATTCATTGAGCAGCATTAACAGTCCAGTCCAGCTCTCAGCACTCCAGTCTGACTCACTGTTTCCCACTACTTTCTCCAAAACAGAGAAAAGGAAATCATTTACCATGAGAAAAGAGACAGAGAGGACAGTTAGAGAGCTGGATGTGGCACGCTTAATCTGTAATCTGTCTCTGCCATTTTTCTTCGAAGCATGTCCTATTCAGTTGTTTTGTTGATGTCAGTCTTGTGTTCTTCTTAATAGCACGCCTATCAGTAACCTCAATACTCATGTTATTCTAAAGTGGCCCAAGTAAAAAAGTAAGATATTGTTGGCCTGATATAAATGAGTGGTAAATCTGTTTAAGTCTGGCCCTTCAGTATATCATTTGGTTTTTACATGTGTGCATGGTCTGTCCCATAGCCTGTATATGCTTTCCTCTTTTTGCATGCCACAATGACATTTATGTACAACCCATTTTAAAAAAAAAATTACATTTAAGAGAAACATTATGCTTCCCAAATTATGTTCTGCACAATAACCTAGCCCTTCATTAACTGAAGAAAAACTGCCAATGCAAATAATTGAGGCAGCAATTCTTTCAAAACGTATTTGGAAAAATTTATTAGTAGCATATAAACGAGACGTATAGTCATTCTCTGACTTCTATAGTTTTATGATGAAGCTTCTATCAATACAAACTGACTTTACGCAAACTTCTATTTAAGCTACATTATATTCATCATAAATGTGTAGAAGAATTAGTGCTTACTTGTACTTACCCCATAATGGGGTGGGGGGCCTTAAAGAACATCTGTCTGCAAACCGAAAGTGACTGCAGGAGATGTGCGCCTGGCATTCAACACCATGTAGAGTGGTTAAACCCATGTTAATATCCAACTGACTCTCCAACATCCACCTAATTACATCTTATTTCTCTCAGTATGCCCCTCAGCCACGTTAAAATTGAAGCATGAAGCAAAGACAAGTGCATGTTCTGCTCCGGTGGCTCAGGTTATGGGGAGTCGAAGAGAGAGAGCAGCAGGATGGGAGAGTCTCTGTGCAATCACTCACTAGTCTGCACTGGATTTGCATAGTAACTGTAGCCCCATAGAAACCCATATAAATATCCTTCGGCTGCAACGTCCTGCCACGTTTTGCATGCTAGCCTGAATTTGAATGATAATGGATATGATGAAAAAGTATTCAGTTTTGATGAGTTATTCTGACTCCTAAAGGTTTGTGTTATTGATAGCCTCTTCACGAGTTAAGAATATTTGGAATCCAGTATAAGTTAATTTATAAGAAAAATTTTTTTCTCAGATGACTGTAGACATTATTTTGTGAGCAGAATTCTGCTGGAAGACAGTCTGTGTGTCGTCGGTCCTGTGTGTGGATCTGTAAATATCTGTATGTATTATATATAGGCTGTTACACGCCTCAATAGTTTGATAATACTGAGTGATGGGCTTGTATCCAAACTGTCATGGAAGTAATTATACTGTAAATAGCATTTGTCTGTGTATGTATGTGTGTTTGTGTGTGTCAGAGGGCTTAACAGCCGAGGGCAGGCAGGCATGACATCAGATTTCTTCCTCTCTGCATAAGCAGAGAGAGAGAGAGAGAGAGAGAGAGAGAGAGAGAGAGAGAGAGAGAGAGATATTGGGGTGTATGATGCATCCTTGGTTAGATGCTGTGCTGCACAGTAGAGAACTTTTATTCAAGGATACATTTGTTTTAGCTTTTCTGTTTTATCCCTGATATAGGCTTTGTATACAAGGACATATTGTTACTTACTAAATGGCTGTGGCAACATTGACTTGTCTTAGTTTCAGTATAAGTTATTAATTGGGGGATTGGCTAATGTATTGTAGTCCTTTGACTTGGTACGCACGCTCACAGGTCAACTGTAAATGTAGATTTTAGCATTGTGACTCTAGGGATGGAATGGATGAATATGATGGATTGTTCTGAAATTTGGTACAGTCATCCATAGTGCCTAAAATCTCAACCTTTACTTCTGCTAATTCATGGTTCCCAGAGCAAGAATCCTAATGATGTTGCTTATCCAATGCGAAAGTTTGTAATTTATTTTCTAATACTTGCAATAATGCTGGCAGTACTAATGACATTCCCATCATCTGCAGATGTAATTTGTGTTTAATGGTAACTACTGTTCCTTAAAGAGGTGATAGCATGGCTGTGGAGTCTTAGGGTGGAGTTATGTTTTAACAGAGCTTGTTCATAATACACATTGTTCAATTATGTCAGAAAGTGTTTATAGTTGTTTTAAAAGCTGGCTGTCATAGAGAGGGGGGAAATAACAGTGTACATTGTCTAAAAGGAGATATATAAAAGCAAGAATTCTAAGTATTGTTTTACATCCTTTACAGCCAGAAAAATAAGCTTAACTTTTTTAAAACTTTTTTAATAATTTAAATTACTCATTTAAATAGAATTTTCACAGTAGCCACCTAAGTGCAGAGGCTCTGTGAAACTTCAAATATACTGCTCTTTTTTTGTGACAGCAAGTAAATATTACAGTATGTTCCAACCTGTCTATCCTCTGTGAGGTGAGGTGATGCCGTTACCTTTCACAAAAGCAAACACATGTGAATCACTTGTGATGTTAGATTTTACTGTGTTCCCATGGCGACAACTGTGTCTGAATCTCAAGCAAGCAGCTTTCACAATCATGTACTGAACTGTTCATTTCACTCTTTTTGATTCTCCCTTCCACCATGAACAAGACATACTTTTGATGCAATTTTTTTCTTTTTGTGTACTCTTCAGAAAATGGTGTCAAGTACATGATGTTTCTTGAGAGAAACAAGCCCCTGAGTTAGAAAGGACTGGGCTGATGAGGCAATGGCTCTTGACAGCAAAGGGAACAGTAATTAAATCTTTTTCAATAATAAGAAAAGGTTTTTCAGACTCTGTAAAAACATACTTGATGAGGTTTTAGCACAGGCTGTCCTACAATGTTGGCTCAAAAACATTGTTTTTCAAGACTAGAGGGTCAAAGAGCACTGTCAAAGTACTGTGCAAAGTATGAAACATTAAAAACATGTTTTCTCACACTACCATATTTTCTTAACAGTTGCATTATGTGTTTCTTTGATATTGTAAGTAGTCATGTTCCATTTTCCCAGCTTCAGTGTAGAGAAGATGCCTCAAGGAAAGGGGGCTGCCTCTGAGATTTGAGATGCAACGAACGCCAGCACTCGTGGTACATTTGGTGATAAATGTGGCGTAGCAAAAGACCCCAGAGACTGGAAAGGATAGGATAGGTTCACTGGTTGAGGCTTTGTCACTCACTCTACCGAAGAGAAGAGAAGAGAAGAGAAGAGAAGAGAAGAGAAGAGAAGAGAAGAGAAGAGAAGAGAAGAGAGAGAAGAGAGAAGAAGAGAAGAGAAGAGAAGAGAAGAGAAGAGAAGAGAAGAGAAGAGAAGAGAAGAGAAGAGAAGAGAACGATGGGAAGAGGCAGTTGAGACTAAGTAGGGAGAGGAAAAGAGCAAAGAGAATGGGCGTTGAGCTTTGTTTGGGGCTCTTTACTCTTTTGTTCCAGAAGAACGGAGCTGTTTCCAGCTGGAAGTCACGCTCCCTGTTTTGTCACACAAGCCTCCTCTGTCTCCATTCCTCACTAAAACACAGAGAGGGTCTAAAGAAGACCATTTGGTTCAAGCCTCAAACTGTGCATTACCTGCTCATAAAACTGATGCAAAACTACATTTCTTGTATTGATTTTATTATTCTCAACTTGTTTGCTTCCTGTTTTTTCAGAAGCTGTGTTAGGTAGGACAGTCCAAGTTGTAAAAGGACTGCCTCAAGGCACTTTTTCTTATCCTTTGGTAAGTGTCGATTGAGCAGTGTCGGGTAGGCTACTTATGGCCTTTTCCTGGGTCAGTGTGCAGCCTGTGCTGTACAGTCAGACTAGTAGCATAGTTTGCCACCATCTGCTTAATTGGTGGCAAATGATAGCATGATTGGTGGAGTGTGGTGGTTGCTGACCATTCTGGGATGTTTGAATCATGGTGACTGTGGTGGTTGCCATTTTGGATTTTGTTTTAATTTTAATTTAGTGTATTTCTATCCTGGTTTACACTCTTCTTTCACATAAGCCTGGATTTCAATGTTTAAATCAATTATACACCTGCATCTGCTACTCGTTTTGTCGAGCAATTTGGGTCCAGAATCCTGGTTCTTCCTCTGCACTTGGCCATCCATGACAATAAACACTATGGGTCCTATCTTGTACCTAGCGCAGCCCGACACAATGGCCGACGCAATGCCTGACCTAAGTATTTTATGACTGACAAGCGCCCACGTCGTTTAAATAGCAAATGCACCTGTGCCCATCTTTGTGCCCATGGAGTGCTGGTCCTACAGTGTCCACAAGGAATTCATGGCGTATTGCTATCTTGAAGCAGCGGGAAGTAATCGTGCAATTGATCAACAAAAACCTGGTCTAAAGTCAATAGCTTAGCATTTCATTGTTATTTTAACAGCAAATTAGTAAAATGCACCTAGGCTTATGCACAGCACACGCACACTATGCTTATTACACACACACAGGGAAGCGCAGCAGCACACAAACATGCAAAAGATTACAAATAAAAATATTATGTGTAATCCGCCATCATAATAGCAATGTGCCAAGGTACAAACATGCCTGGCTTTTAAAGGGAATGGGAGATGACACTCTGATTGGTTTATTGCATGTTATGCACAAAACACATCTATGACTTAATGAAGACACTAAGTACAACCCTTTTGAACCATGCGCTCGGCGCACGCACCCTTTGTTCTGCCGTCAAACTAGCAAAAGTGGATTTTGACATGCCCTAAACGCACCTGTGCACCAGGAGTTTATTTAAATAACACTTGCCGGATGGTTTCTGCTCTCTGCTGTAAGACATTATAACTGTGCTGAAGTCCTTTGGCTACATAGGCTGCACTGTAATGTGGCACCATAAAATAATCAATAATGTCATATTGTATAACAATGTATTGGAATGACAACAATAATGGTCTGTTTGTATTTCAGTAATGTATACAAATTCTGTATCACTTGGACGCCATTTCAGATGGGACAAATATGCGTCACAGCCTTGTGTTATAGTGTGTGAGTGTGTGTGCGTTCAGACAGAGCTTGGCAGGGTATGCCATGCAGGCAATTAAAACTGCTCATTAATGCTTTGTTAGACAACACTCAAGCTAATCCCATCATATGGCAGGCAGTGATAAAGGCATTTGCTTCTCACACTGCCTGTCTGTCTGTCAGCCTGCTGGGAGCAGATATGTTATCAGTAGTCTGTTATAAAGGTGAACAGAGGGAAAGCCATGAAGGCTCACCAACATTCTAATTCAACTCTGGTCAGCTGGAGAAAAAGGGATCCTAGGGGAAGGGAAGGCCTGGCAGGGTAGCCTACACAACTTGATTTGGTTTAGGAAAAGATCATTGTGTGGGTTAATGTAACTTCTTTGTTACAGGGAAACATTGCAATATCAGTTTAATTGACTACTTTGTTAAGGTTAAGGACTTTTGTATAACACAAGGTTAGGGAACGATCGTGGTTGGGCTTAAAAACTATGTTGACTGTTGGTTAGTCTCGCTTTGCCAGACCCTCCTCCAAAGCACGCTGAAGGTGGGTCTGGCGGCTACTCCACATAGCATTTGGGGATGGTAGGAAAACATGCTCTGGATTAAAAGCATTTCTTTAAACCAATCAGAATTGTCACGGGCGATGATAAACTCTGCACAGAGCCACTGCAAAATAGTGAAGAGAAAACTCAGATTGGACAGATAGTCTAGATAGTGCTGTCTCAATTTACCACGCAGAGATCTGAGGAGCAATGGGCAATAGTCCATAATTCCTCAGATTCATAATTCTATCGAATTTAAAATTTCAACACAAAGAAATTTCCTGCAACACCTGATCCATCCCGGAAGTGGAACGAGAAGGATATAGACTAACTATCAATTGGAAAACGGGAAACAAAATGATCTCCCATGTTGAAGTCTGATATTGAAGAATTGTAAATGTAATCAGTAGAATGTTAACATTAACTCTAAAAACCTGGCTGAGGCAGATATTATCATCATTATTTATAAGCAAAGGATATGTCAGTGTGTTTGACTGGCAGATTTTCCCCAAAAAAATGTACACAATATACTCATCCAATATTAGATACTGTCTCCTATTGCAAAGTCAATTGCATGACGTCACTGCATCTTTCATGTGAAACAACTATGGAAAAATACAGCCTTGCAGCTATAAGAAGAATAAACAGAGTATTTTTCTTTCTTTTTTTTTTGCCCCTTCGTGCTGCACATGTCAGCACCTAATAATTGTGATGCTGTTGGAGAGTATGCATGCAACTGGGAGCCTTGGCCAAGCTGGCAGGGAGAGAAATATATTACCATTTCCACAGTGTGTGTGTTGTTGGAGCCCTTGAGCAGACTTCTGAGCTGCTACTACCTCTGCTACACTGGAGCTGTCAAAGCTGCTCCCGCTCATTTGTATATGCATACTCACAAGGACATGCTGAATCACACTCACACATGCTCAAAAACACAGAGTCCTCCCCAGGATGTGTCTGATCAGGTATAAAATCACCCTCTCTCTCTTTCTAAATGACTCTCTTGCACTCTCACACACACACAAACATACAGACACACACCATTCATTATCTTGCACCAGTGGTTTTCAATGTCTGTAAATAATAAACTCTCAAAACAGAGAGATGCTTAGATACAACACTTGAGACACACCAGAGACATGGATCTGCACAAACACACTGCTGTATGTTGTCCCACCAAAGAGACAGTAGTTAATTTCCCAGCTCTTTTTTATTTTGTTTTAAGGAGGACACTCTGAAACATGGTAATACACTTAATTTGTATACTGCTGAAAGTGGGAATATTTCACATGATTAAATTACTTATTAAAATGATTATGTGTAGTGTGCTCCAACTAAAACTTGTCCCTTAGACTTGTACTTTATAGCTAGGTTTAGATTGCTTCATCTCAATTCACAAGATGTACTGTATGCTCCCCTCATTGTCTGAGGGGTCCAGCAGGAGAAAAGCCATGGTAACAGGCTCTTACTGTAATTCAATAGAAGCACACTGAGGCCTGTAGACTAGGGGTGGTTGGGGATGTGGATTTTAGGAGAGCCTTGACACCAAATACCTTGAAAGACAACAAAATATGTAATCCAAACACATTATTTTAAGACATGGTATGTAATTCATGTTCCGTATCTTATTTGCAACGGCAGGATGATTTTCCATTGTTCCCTTTTTATAAATTATTTGAAACGTAGATGTCTACACATTCTGTACTTCTCTTCTCACTGTGCATTTTGTGATGATTTGACTATTTGGATTATAACTAAATGTAGGCTAACTACCGCATAACAGCAGGGAGATGGATGGTGCATTGAGGCCCGGAGGGATTGGCTGTCAGCCTGGACAGCTCTAGTGTCTGTCCTGGCACAACTGTCAGTGCATGTGTCATAAGGATATTGCTGTGGCAACACCATTTTGTCAGAAACTATCAGCTAAGTTTGCAGAGCATCTGTTTCGGTGAAGCTGATAGCATATTCATTTCCACTTATGTAATAAATCAAGCATTAGCATAACACTGCGCTGAGCAGGTCAGTATCATGCAAAAAGCATCTCACTCAACAATGCAGAAACCATATTTTAAGAGCATATAAGTCAGCACTTGTAGTTATTCAAAGAGTCACATCCATTTAACAAATTTAAATGGTATTTGTACATTTCACAATTAACCTATTATTGTATTTTTTACTATTGGCAGGTAAAAAAACTTTTTTGTATGCGAATAAAAATAAATGGACACAAATATTGCCTCCCCCCTAATGGAAAGATTACATGACACAGATGTTATAATCTATAGGTCTTTATTTAATTTTGCAGATAACATATATTGCAATCATGCTTTTTCATATAACCCCATCTAAAGACAATTATTATATTTTTTTACATAGAATATTTTACATTAGGCCCATGAAACAGCTAGAAATATACAAAACAATATTGTCTGACTAGACGTTTCTATTAGGCTACATTATTGTTATTATTATTATTATTATTATTATTATTATTATCTTTATTACTCTGTTATTGTAATTATAATTTGTACAGTTGAGAGCGATATGTGCTTTAGTTTCTGAGATAATATTATTGCAGAAAACAGCAAATAATATCACATTTTTTGTTCAACATTTAGACAAAAGAAAAGAAAAACTCAGGTTGTACGGACATTCACAGATACATGTATTACACAGTCCAGTTTACAACATCATTCAAGAGAGAAAACTGCAGTATGATAACTTTATACAAAATTCACAGAACCCTTTGTCATTGCACATTTTAATTCACATATCTTTGAAAAAAAACATAGATAAAAGATAATAAGTGGGACGGATTCAACCTGATTCCTGTCGCATGTAGCTGCCACAGAAGCAAACTGTCTTGATCCTCCTTCATAGTAATACACGTATGTTTTTATATTGCCGAGCAAACTTGATATGTAACAATAGGTTTTTCTTTACCCTATTAAAAAGGAGTAGATTAAGTGGTGTTGGCCTACATTATATAGCATCTGGCTATGTCCTGTTGTGTTAACAGAGCTTTTGGCGGCTTTGTCCTCTGACTGAGCCCAAGTTTCTCTCTCCTAGTCGTTATACTTGTCATAGTGTGGCAAGTGCAGAAATCTGCACTTGCCACACTATGGCGTCTACTAAAATGTGAAGGCCATCACAGTTCAATTACACTTAAAGAAATTATGTGAGCTGAATAGCACACCTAAAAGAGGCAACAATTTGGATCAGCTTTTCGAGTGTGCCCAAGTTTTTATATTATACTGGTTTGTGTATTTATGTTTTGTTGCAGCTTAAAGTGGCTGTACTCGAAATAATGAAAAAAACAAAACAAAGGCTGGGAAGCCTCCACACCCCTCTCAAAGACAGTTCCCCAATTCGTGAAATACCCACGTAATTTCATGGCTACATGCATCAACATGCATGCACGGCCGGACTGTCGATCAAAAACAAACAACAGAGAAACTCGGATTACAACACACAGAGGCAGTGTGACTTCATTCTCTGCTCAGAATGCCATTACTCCATTATATCTTTACATAACAAATATTTCTTTGCAGCTATATTAATGCTCTGAATATCGAGTACAGCCCATTAAGGGTAGCATGTTACATTAATGAAAGGAAATGGCAGATATTTGCGTTTTTGCAAATACGGCATTAACTTTTTCAGTGTATAATGGTAGTATCTGAGAGAATTTGGTCACGTCCACCTTTTTCCTGAGGAGTGGGTTACTAGATAGATATAAAAGTAAACAATTCCAGTCAGAATAGTGGTAGCTATCATTGAAATCCATCATGCAGTCTCCAAGGTAGCGGCCCCTGCAGCTTATTCAAGCTCAGAATTTAAAATATAGATCTGAATTAGTATGGGCTTATTGCAACACAACTCTCTTTTTCAACTTAACTGGTTATCAGGTGGCAGAAATATTAAATATTGTACGCACAATGCTAATGTGGCATTTTTTGTATTGGCTACAGCTTAACTGTATGCTGTTGCTCTTCAGTGAGACAAAAGGAGATGCTTGATTGAATCAATATATAGTCAGTGGGTCAAATGTCTGCACCAATCTTTCTAACGTAAGTATGATTTTGGTCCTTCTTACTCTCACATATAAAAAAATGACCTAAAAATGATTCTACAAAAAAGATTCAGACAACATACAAAGTTATTGTTCTTTAGAAAACATAGTATAAACAATTATAACAGTCTCTTGCTATCCTATGTAAGTTGTTTTTGCTGTTGTCACTAGTGTCAATCGAGCCAAAAAATAAGTTGGACACTTCAAAATTCCATATTGTGCTTTTGGGTGGTAAACATTTCAGGCGAACTGCAGAATCCTGCAAGGGAGTGATAGCTGGCTAAATTATATTTTACACATACAAGCAGATTTTGGCCTTACCTGTTGCACATTCCCATCATGTCTTTGCCATAAAATGGTCAATATTAAATTTTCACTTTACAAACTTTCAAATTGCTTTTTTTTTTCACCTACTACACTGCATTAATTTTAATGTATTTATTTCATGTACAAGCAAAATGCATTTAACCAATATTTTTCTTTGTACAATTGTATTTTAGTAGATTAATGAATATCTTCAAAGTAGCACAATACTATTGAATCAACGTGGGCCTCCAAATTTAAATTATATATTCAATATACAGTAATTTCCTAAGTCACATATCTTTTTCTAAAAAGACTAACTTTTTTTGCATAATGAAATTCATAATATCATAACAATTTTGCTGGGTGGTTTGTTTTTCCTCTTAAGTTTAACTCTGTATTATACAAATACACAAACAAACAGAAAAACCTCTACAAATAACTGTAATCAGGTTGGTCTCACGTGTCCCCAGGAGGTAGGTGAATAAAAGCAGACATGGAAGTCTGGTGGTCGTTCCAAACCTTGATTATGTTTTTTTCTGTGTAGATCGCCAGTCTGGCCGTCGAGACAGAGAGACAGGCAGAAGTTTCTAGATGTAGGCTTCCTCGTTGACAGGGTTCTGATTCTGGTTTTCTGTCTGCTGGTCCTGGGCATTTTCCTGTGCCTTTGTCAGTGCCAAAGGCTTCAACATAATCCGCAGGCGCTAAAAATGGAAAACCACAGATAACACAGATGAAAAATGCACTGATGGTGTCGAAATTACGAGTAAACACTGTCATGCAGCGTTCGTAAGAACCAAACTGTTTGCGTTCAAACCAATAAACTGTAACAAAACAAACCAGCTACACAGCTGTGAGCTTGATAAATGCACAGCCCAAGGCTCTGACTGTACATTTTACACTATAGTGTACACTACCAGACATTCATCTATGCAGTTTCCCTGATGTGACATATGGTTATAAGAATTAATACAGCCTGCGATATGGTTGATGATGAAAAATAAAACCAATGTTCATGACATTAACAAATGTTTCATGGGCCAAACTTACTGAGTCCACAAAACTAATTCAAACCATCTCAAACTTGGTAAATCTTTCAAATGTTCTTAACTATGGGTATTGCAGGACCCGGGGTTCTGCGGCATAGCAGGCATTTATATGGAGTGTTTGTGAAATTAAGCGTCCGCCTTGGTGCAGAGCACTAATCAGCTGGCTGATTGCTACAATTAGACAATCAGCTATCAGCTGGTACTGCAGGATCTGACACCTGCACATCGCCTCTGACAGCTTCTGTTGCACTGCCTGCAATTATGGCCCATTTATTCTGTCAGTGCCGGCTATAAAGCTATATCTGTCACCGGGGACTGCATAGATGTAAGGTTATAATTCAGCGCATTGTAGATGACTGCAAATCAAATGCTCTTAATGTAAATGGCATGATGTAAAAGGTATTATGTGCCAATGATTAGAATCATAAGAATATATATGGTATACCATTCTGCTGCATACAAATTAATGCACTTCACTGAGAACTCAGTAGCTGGTATAGCAAAAAGGAACTTAAATTGTTTAACAGAAATAATTAGAAACACTATTTTACTAATCCTTTTATCACTGTTCAACTCTTCATGGCAATTAATCATGTCTTTGCAGAACATGCCTGCATGTGTTTGCTCATTACAAAAGCACTGAATCACTCAGCTAAATCACATTGGACTAAGTTGAGCCTTTTAACATCAGTGTGAAAAGTCTTTTTTCTGCTAAATTACATTTCAGGTACTACTTTCAGCGCCAGCCATTATGTAAATGTTGTAAATGTAAGTGAGGATGATATAAATCCTGGATCACTATAATCTGTTAATAAAGTATTTTGAGCCAAACTGTCGTTAAAAATCTTTATCTTTAAATGTTTATTCAAACTTTCCTTAATGGTAAAAACTGCCTATAAAATTACATTACATTATCCTTACAAAACATCACCTCTAAATATACCACTTTTTTCTTGTGTTGGATTGATCTGCCATACAGTATGTAATAATATATTTGAGCCCAAAATCTTGCATACCAAGTAATCCACTTGAAACTCTCAACACAAAGCCTGCCCAGCTGCCAACTGCAGATTAAAATTCAAACAGCTAATAGATGTGTGAAATGCAGTGATGCACATGCTCTAGAAAATCTGCAGCTATCGCATTCTATATACATATACGCAGCATATGAATACCTACACTGCACATAATTCATTCATTGTTCCTGAGCTAATACAGCAAAAGACAGTCAAATAGTATTATTTAAGTAAATGTATCAACTATTTGACTGAATCCACAACTACCTTACCTCTTTGTATGTGCCTTTGAGTGTGAGGAACATGTAGCCCATGTAGCCAGGGATGAGTGTCATGGAGGAGAGGGCCATGCACCACCCAACCCCCTGGCCCCAGGCTGGGAACACATATTCACCCAAGGTGAGGGGAACCATCTGCACTGCACTAAACAAGAAGACTCCCTGGAAAAGGGAAAAAATAAATAAAATTATATATATATATCAGTGCCTTTCATCATGTTTAGACATTTAACTATAACAGAGTCTAAATTCTAGGCTTCAAACATATTACTAATAAATATTAGTAAAACCTTAGAATAAGCTGTTGGTCTTGGATGATCTTTGGACACAACAGACACGCTGTGTAACACTGACACTTAAGCCAATCATTACATAACATAAATGCTATTAAGTAAAAATAATTGGACTCCTTTTGGTGTTTGTGTACACAACCATCAAGGTAAAGTTACAAGAAAAACCATAGCTTAGTTTTGCACATAAATATTTTAGGAATATATAGCTTCACCTAAGCTGTATACAGTATGCCTAAATATTGTCCTTGATGGGGTGTTATAGTTGGTGTCTAGCAAATCATGTATTTTACCCACAGAAAACACTTACAGCCACAATGAGTGGAGTGAAAACAACCCAGCAGGCCTTCCACCACAGACAGGGCCTGTAGCCAATCATTTCCTCAATGTTATCATAGAATTTGTTTGCACCTGGAACCAAAAATAAAGCATGATGAATACAGTTTTAATTGTTGCACAACACTAAATATGTTTCTAAACTGGATCTTGCAACTTTAGTCCCCAATAAGTCAGCACTAAAAGACAGGAATGTTTTAGTTGGGAAAAAACATCCTTAAGAAGATTAGACATAGATGGAGCTCACCATAAAACCATGAAATTGAGATGCACTCAAAGAAGACCAAGAAGAGCAGGCACATTCCACTAGCTGAGTAGTAGTCAAATAGCTTGAACACGTACAGTCCACCCTGTAAAATGAGAAGGGAAAAAAGGGAAAGGCAAGCGGGAAAATGAGGAAAAAGCAATAATAGTTTTGGATGTGCAGGACAGTGGAATAACATCAAGGGCGAGAGCACCGGCGGCTGTAGCTGGTGAGTGTTAGTAATGTTTCAGTGGTGAAAACCGAATTGGTGCTAAGACTTCTTTATGGAAATTGTGTGCCAATGTGCAGCACAGGCAGGGCCAGTGTAGATCAAGCATCTCCTTGTAACATTTCACATCTGTCTACAATCTATCAGGGTGTTAAGGAGACCAGCTCAAAGGGATGTGCTACAGTTTGTCAACTCCTACTCTGGGAAGCTTGATGTATTTTGTAATGCCCAGAGCAGTGATTAGGATAACTGCCTCGATCTAACAGGGCTGTGCATGTGGCATGATGGAAATCCAGTTTGGCAGAAGCAAAGGGACAATGCAGGGTCTTCGAGTGTCCTTGGCAAATACGACCTTGGCCTGCAGTGATTCTGTCATTGTTAGCTCACAAGTAGACAGAAGCAAAGCCTCTTTGCCGACTTTATGCTGACTTTTTTGCATATACTGTATATATAAATATATACATATGTGCCGTATGTACTATTTCTTTAAACTTTTGAACCAAATTGGAACAAACCTACACAAACACAATGCATGTCATGGGAATACATTACGATTGCCACTAATAATTCCATGTCATGGACCTAGTAGTAGTCAGGTGGTCCCCAAAACCTTTAGGAGTCACTGTAGGGGTAACTTCCTCTGGACCAAAGTGTTGGACAGACAGAAGAAATGGACAGATAAACCAACGGACCATTTAATCATCCTTCCCATACACATAACAGTCTTGCATATTACTCTGTCAGCTGCTGAAGTCAAACTGCTGGTGTCTTGTGTGATGCTTACATTGTTCCAATGTTAGAAATGTGGAATTTTAAATGACAAAGGCGTGTTGATGCATGCATATTTGAAGTATTTACTCAGTTGATTAAAGGTGAACTTGTTGAACATGTGCAGCATTTCTACTGGATTCTTCAAATAGTATAAAAGGAGGGTATATCTTCGTAGTGGGACTTAATATTGACCGGAATATAGCAACAGATATGAACCTTGTCATTTAATCAGAGGATGTATTTTTAGTACTGTCTTTGCAAAGTGGAATATCCAATAAGAAAAAAGTATTTACCTGTGTGATGTTGGACAATCCAATGATGTAAGAAATAAGGCAGACAATTGCAATGAAGATCTCTCTGCGTTTTCGGAGAATGTGAGGGAATTCATCAACCAGCGCAGTGATGAAGCCTTCCACAGTGCAGAACTGGAGAGGTTGCAGAATCACGTCAAAACTGTGTTACATGATACATTGCTGTCACAATAAAAAAACATTAGTTCAATTTCTAAGGTTTAGAAGTAACTTTCATAAATGAAAGAGTAACAGCAAGACATATTACGTTATGTTTTAGTAATGCTTTTACGTTGCAATGAGACATTGTGACAGTTTCCACCCTGAAATAATATAATCCTGGCCATTTATTTAAATGTTTGCTTTCATTTGTCAAAGCATTGCTTGACAGACGCATTAGCACTTTGTTATATGAATATGGCCTAAAAACCACAGCTGAGACCATTCTTGTTGGGTTATCTTTACCTGGCTGTCGATTCCCAGCATCAGCAGCATAGAGAAAAAAAGTATGGCCCAGAGAGGAGAGATGGGCAGCTGGGTCACAGCCTCAGGATAAGCCAAAAATGCCAGACCAGGTCCTGACAAAAGACAAATGTTATAGACATGGTGGTATGTACTCACAGTAGGATACTATTAAAAGATGAGTTCAAAAACAAAATGGCAACAAAGAAAAGAAAAATAATGTCAATGTGTTGTCTATCATTTTCAACACTCATACTCAGCCATAATTAAATTTAGTGTAATACTGGGTACAGCCAAAGTGTCCTTGGAAGAACTAAAGTACAAGTGCTGAATGTCAAACTTGAGTATTCACAAAGGACAGTTTTGCAAAATCACTGAGCATTCTTTCTTTCTAATAAACCAAGAAGTCAGAACTGACCTCTATTGACAAGCTAAAACCCTCTCTTTTGGACTAAAAGAATAACATGTAGCAATTTTGAGGGCAAATCTTTGCACAGACGCAAGTATCTCTTGCATGTGCTGATTGTCACTATCGAATTTCAACATTGATTGCAATTACCTGAGGCGGCCACATCAGCGATGGGTCTCTTTGTTACATTGGACATGAATCCCACAATGGAGAAGATGACAAAGCCAGCAAACATGCTGGTGAAGGAGTTGATGCAGCAGACAATGATAGAATCTCTGTAGGGGAGAGACAAAGCACAAGGCAGCCATTGTCACGCCTATATCAATTCCTTATCATCCCGTCACACATTGTCGAGAGGCGTGGGGGAAGGGAAGGTGGAGAGCTATTTTGCATCCTGCAGTTACATAGCAGCTGAGTAAATTTATATTGACCCATTCTTTTAAAAAAAAAAAACACCAGCAGTTTCAATATAGTTTGAACCATAGCTTTACGTAGTTGGGCTGCAGTGTGTATCCGGCAACGTGACAGAGGCTGAGCCAAAGCAAACGCTGTGCCTATAAGTGTAAAAACAGAACGTGGAGGCAAAATAAAGAAACAACAGATACAGCTGGACGCTCGATTAGTCCCAAAATAGAAGGTACAGCAGACACTGTGTTACCAGGGAACCAAAAATAATCCCAGTATCAGACATCTGCACAGTCTACTTAAAAACAAACGTGTGAGTGACTGGTACAAAACATTCTGAACATGTATTTGATTTATGTGGTAAATGAACCCGAAATATGAAAAATATTATAGTCACCTACCTGTATACGTTATTATTAAAGGGATTGTAGCTGCCAAGAGCAATCAGAGAGCCTAATCCCAGCCCGTAGGAAAAGAAGATCTGAGTGGCAGCATCCAGCCACACCTGACACACAAAGATTAGAAAACAGAGGTTACAAAACAGATGTAAACACCTAATTTGTGCTAAATAGAGATCTTTATTTAAAAAAGGCCACATTTGATTATATTTTGCTGATAATGTGGCCGCGTTTGTCATTTTCAGCCAATTTAACTGGCATGGCTGATCACTGGACAAATGTATCTTGTCTTTTGTAAACCTTTGATGTAATGGTAGGGACTATAAAAAGTCACATTCCAGGAGGTGTTACAACTAAGTGCTGTCTTGTTACTCTTGGTCCTATGTGACCCACTCTGATTCCAAATCATTGCATCCTATCTTGATCGACTTAACAGCAAGACCTTGCTTTGTCTGATGATGTCTCTCCACACAGCATCTAGCTTCATCTCATGTTCTTCTTGAGCTTTAATAATTTATTCACAATCACTACAGAATAAAACATAACATTACAAAGAAATTCAACAATACTATCATGTAGGGTCTTATTTTTCTAGAATCAGATGCATCTCCTACTGTAAATACCACTGGCACACTTCGGTATTACAACATCTATGTGAGACCAACTGTTTACTTTAAAATTAACCTGCTTTAGAATTTTAAAATAATACATAGCCAGGAGTTCAACTTTTATAAGCTATATTGTATATACTATACACATATAAATATATATTTGAAACATACACTGATAGTTTTTTATAGTTGTGTATTAATAGACATCCCTTCTACTATTTTGCTGCCTTTGTAATTAACAGGGATTGTTATCGATATTAGATTTTAGTATTCATACTGTGCACACACCAATAATCTATTTGGATAAGATTTTAGACTAAATACAGTACTTTTCGCCTAAATCCAGGTACAATAAGAGATCTTCTACTGTGGTCTATCCAACTTTGCCCCAAAAAACACCTCCCACTTGGGCTCAGCTTATCAGCTTGCAGACACCTTTATTTTGGCATCCAATAAAGAGCTATATGTATTTCTGAACAGAAACTATTTTAGACATCTAAGCCGAAAAAACAAAGCGCATACCTCAGACTCCTTTAGTTTTTGAAAGTCTGGTGTGATATAGAAGAGGATTCCATCAATTGCACCAGGTAGAGTGACGCCACGGCAAAACAGGATGAACAGCATAAAGTATGGGTATGTGGCTGAGAAGTACACCACCTGTAGGACACAAAGTTATATCAGAAACGGAATATTGTCTATCATTACATTACATTACATGTTAAAGGTTGCACTCCTCTGGAGCAACTATGGGGTAAGTACCTTGCTCAGGGACACATTGCTTGATGTATCGCAGTGGGAATTGAACCCAGATCTATCACACCGAAGACATGCGTCATATGCACTGCGCCATCAAATCTAACTTAACTTAATTGAAAACTGGTAAGTTGTTCAACTCATCATGAACAGTGTTACAGTACTGTGACACCATCCCCAAATCACAGTGCAGCACAGTGACCTAGCCAGCCATTCCCCAGAGGCAAGATGACCCCAGAATGGTTGGGTTCAGCACACTCTCAGTGCACTACTTTCCTCCTTAGCTGAACTAATTTTGCACTGTGCTATCAAAGTCAACATAGCTCAGATCATTCATCAGAAACTCTGCTGTATAACAGATGAACTAAAAGAGATACTGTCAATGACACTGCTACGTATAAAAATGAATGATGAATCTGCCATATAAAAAAACATTAATAAAAATAGTATGACAAAGATATGTGATACCTTCATTTGAAAAATAATCTAACATGTCATTGTGCCAATTTTACAACCTTGAGCATGAAGATGATGCAAATTCATGATGGATTTTATTTTTTTTCCGTTTTGTGTCTGTCTTTGTCTTCTCCCTATACTTACTTTGCCAGTCCAGCTGACACCCTTCCAGATACAGAAATAGACAAGCACCCATGCAATGGCGAGTGTGATGGCCAGTGGAATCCTAATCTCCCCAGGCTTCTCCAGACCATCGGTCAACTGGTGCATGTTACGTCTGCAGGGAAGGAATAAAGTAGTATTACTACAATGTACAAATGCATCCTTGATCTCATACATGCAGCACACATGGGTGCACACACAAATATGCACACATGTGTCTGGATACTCACAAAAAGCCCTCTGCTTGGATTCCCTTTCTCCCCACTAAAGCTTTTCTAAACCACACCTAAGGTAAGTCATGCTTGCATGCATGCATGTTTTACAAATGTTTTGGGCTTAGGTTTGTTTGCGGCCCTTAATTGTATGTGCACATTTTTTCATTTACTTAAGATATCTGAATAGATGGATGTAAAGGGACTTTGTGAACCATTGGATCCTCGGATCTAGATAGCAATATCAGACTCCAACCCTGATCGTCATTATGCATGGTAGGGAGCCAGTCCTTTCTCTGTAGCTTAAATCTGTTCACAACAGAGCAGTATCCTTGTGATCTAAGCAGACTCTTATATCCAGCTTACTCCCAGAACTCCACCACAGCGCTGGTGAGGTTTTTGGAGT
Source organism: Percina caprodes (assembly GCA_013375575.1). Taxonomy (NCBI): domain Eukaryota; kingdom Metazoa; phylum Chordata; class Actinopteri; order Perciformes; family Percidae; genus Percina; species Percina caprodes. Next base: position 222,220 of record JABXJD010000039.1, read on the forward strand.
CTGTGATACTGTAGTTGGTGAAGCAGCGCTCTGTGTTCCAGGAATTGCCACACGTCTGCCATGGCAGATCCTGAAAATTAAAAAATAAAAGAGAAAAAAATCACACAGACAGTTCTTTTTACTTGGACCACTCTCCCACCGCCGCTCCTATTCTCTCTGGCTGTCGAGCAGCCAAGACCATGATACTCATTGAGATTTCATGCTTTTCTCAGAGGAGTGAATGCCTCATCGCCAAATACATTTATCAATACCTTGTGTAAGATGCTAATTATGTGGGAAAGGAAGTAATAAATGTCACTATCTATCTTAAGGACTGTTTACCCTTAGGCCTATGTAAGAGGTGTTCACAAAAAGAACCTGCCACATCACTAAAAGGGTTACTATGTATAAAATACAACCTGGCTAAAAAACAATTAGGGGGACAACATTTTTTCAGTAAGAATCTAAGAAGCTAGACTACTTTAGGACTATTACTAGCCTGAATGGTCAAGGTATTCAAGTAATGTTACATTGTTTTATTATGAAACAACAATATTATATAAATATAAAATACTCACACTAGTGAAGGAGTTGTACAGATAGTAAATAGCCCAGGAAATGATTACAATGTAATATATATTTAACCAGAAGGACAGAACAGCAGCAGCCAGACCAACACCTGAAACAAGGAGAGTACAGACATGATATTAAATTGTGCTGAAATATGAGTGTTGACATGAAACGAAAATAATAATATATGTAAGATATTTTGTTTTGGTCATTTACAGACGATTAAGATATGTCCTCTGTTGCGTAATTATAAAGAGCCCCAATTTCCGACTTTGCATGTTAATCAACCTGGATTATGATGCAGCCAATTAACATAATAAGTGCAGGCTGTAAGAATAACGTACAAGTGTATTTTACCTTTGAACATAGGAGCCAGCTTCCACACTCCAAGCCCTCCAATAGAAGTGTACTGACCAAGAGCCGTCTCCAGAAGGAACAAGGGCATGCCAGCAAATATGAGGGTCAAAAAGTAGGGAATCAAGAAGGCCCCTGAATGAGAGGTGAGAGGTACATGTGCTGTGAATCATTACCTATTAACATCCATCATAATCCATATAAGATAACTTGATAAAAGGAATATTTGCTTTTACACTGCACCCCAGTCCCAAGCTTTCACTTGTGCGCAAATACGCACGGCTTAGATGACTTTAGCTTTATGTTTAATTAAAAACCTCCGGGAGCAAACTGGTAGTTTTTTGATGTCGAGATCTTTGCATTCCTTTTGGTGTGTATATAAATGGAAAATTGCCAGGAATTCCTGATTACCTCCTCCGTTTTTTCCACATAAATAAGGAAATCTCCAGACATTTCCGAGTCCGATTGCGTATCCCACACAAGAGAGAAGAAAGTCAAATCTCCCAACCCATGTTTCTCTCTCGGGTATCTCATTTTTCGTCTTCTGCACTTTCACCACCAAGGTTTTGGGTTTGTCGTTCGGCGTGGTGGTGGGCGCGTCATTCACCGTCTCAGTTAAGACGTGTCCGTCTGAAGCTTTGGTCCCGTTGGTGGCCATGGTTACTGTGCGTGTCGGATAGTCCTGACCAGTGGAGAGGAAGGGGTTTCAGCACCGGTCCAGGCTAACAGCAGCTTCTCCGCCCTGTTCACCCAGCTCCCAGCTAAGTGCCGAGTAGAGACGAATAATCGGTGTAATGAGTGATCAGGAGCAGCTCAGCAGCGGTCCAGCAACCTGAAAACATAACTGAAATATGTATACATATAAATACAAAAACTATTTTAAAAAAATATCACTTGCTCCCCATGTCACTTTATCTGTATGACATAGATTTTGAAGTCGAATGTCAGGTCTAATAATGAGGGATTCATTTACGTAATTCTGCCTTAAGTGTTTAAAATATACTCAGTTTAGGAAAAACAAAACGTGATTTTTGATTTCAGTTCGATTAAAGTGGAATTAGTTCGCCCATTAAATGGATAGTAACTTGTTTTATGGAAGAAAATAAGACTTTAAGATTAAATATGTGACCAAATTGCTTACTAAGGTGGGCATTTTACTGGCCTATGCAAAAAAAAAAGATATTTTACATTACTGGTAAAAAATAAATACATAATTGTTTTACACGATTATTTTGCATGCATCTGTTCTAATTGCATGGCATTTCTTCAGGGTTGAGAGAAAAAAATGTGCCTCACGATCCGTGAACCCAACGGGATCAAATAAATACTTCTCATGCAATAATAATCTCTTTTAATTGCCTGGAGTGAATGCATGTTAGCGGAAATTTAGAGCCTGCTCTTGTCCTTTAGTCATTATGCTCTAAATTCAATGGCCCACTTATGTTCCGGTGAAAGAAGAGCAATTAAACACATTTAGGAGTCAGGCGCGACGATAATGTCTAATGAATCACCTGGAGAGGCTAAACACTCACTGGAGTTCTTAAATAGACATTTGTCTTAAATATCTGCGGGGCAGAGTTAAAATAATTAACATTCATTTAACTTACTAACAAATAGACATTGATGCAAACAATTAGCAACACAACATGCTCTGCATTTAAAAATGTAAGTTATTAATTTCTATTTACTTTATTAGTATTTACAATGCAAAATAGCCGAATCTGCTCACGATAAAACATGGAACGCGCTCTCTGCGCCCTCCATCCACGAGCATGAGTAATTGTGAAAGGCATTATGAGGCAGCACGGTTAGAAATCTTTTGGTATTTTATATATTAAGCATTTTGTATCAAATTTGTATATAATTGTCCACGTGATATTTGACTTTGGTGAGACGCACACTCTCAACACAAACTGGGAATAATTTAACAAATAATTATATGTACATTAATTTCACCACAGATCACACATTTCCATTTGACATATCTGAAACATTTGGCTGCAGGACTGAACGGCCAAATACGCTGATGACCATCATGAGATGAGTCTCTTGCGTCGTCATCAAGTGAAGTGCAGTCGCACATCCGTGCGCATTGCCAAATTCAGTGCATCTGCATGCCAAATTCCACGGAAATAAGTAGCTATGTTAACAAACACTAAATGTCTCTGATTCATATCAAATGCATACTGTGTAATAGCATACTTACAATGAAATCCTATTCTTTTCCAGATTGTTTCCCCGATGGGAAAAATCCAATTTTTAAAAAAAGTTACTTCCTTGCACTTTTACAGAATAACACCAAAGTGAAAACTTTGCATCCGACGACAGCGAGCAAATATATGATCCTGAGAGGGAATGATGTCGACCAAATGCGTCTTTGAGCGCGAGGTGCTGTCCTGAAAGGAGTGGTGCTGAAAGAGAGGAGGGGAGAGAAGACGGGGAAAGGAGCTGCCGCCGTCTGAGTTGAAGCGAGCAGGGACGTAACATGGAGCGCAGGATCCTCACTCTCATCTACATAGCGTCAATGTCACCTCAAAGTCGACCCTCCCCAACTCCAACATTTCCACCACTGAGATGGCAGCGGGTTTGAGAGAGGAGCATCCTCTTGTCTCAAGGTTTTATATCCTTACTCCTGAAGATTTTTTTCTCTCTCTCTCTCTCTCTCTCTCTCTTACCCTTTTTGTCTCTCTCAGGGGCCAGTTGATGCATAATATGGGGCCAGTTGATGCATAAATGCAAAACTTAACAAATATATTCCATCAAGTTTTATTTTCTTACATCAGTCCAACATTTGCGTGATGAACGTGAAACTGCTTGTGTAAAAAGGCCATGCTCTGGGTAAAAATAGAAGTGTTGCATCAAATGCAGCAACTCTAAAGTAGCAGATACAGAGGAAGATGCCAATGGCTGCTCTAGCTGCTGGCAAAACATGATAAAAGGGTCCCAGCCAATAAAAGGAGTCAGGGTGTGTAAGATAAATTGAAAACTCTGCTTATAATCGTCTTAGGCCAGCTGCCTTCCTAAATGAAATACCCTTGTGAAACATCCCAAATGAGCAGTCTTAATGCAGACTTTAACTCCCACACCAAGATAAATTGTTTGACTTTCACTGGGACTCTTGCAGGGTTTTAACAGTTAAATATTGAGTCGTGAAAATGAGTAAGGATTTCGCAGTGTTAATATTAAATGAAAATCTACATCTGCCTTTGGGAATGACAAATGCTGACTGATGAAAACTGTGATATAGTTGATTTTTTTCCTGCATTTCAAGTTTGTTGCACTATTATAATGCTTTCAGGTGACACCTTATCATGACTCATGATTTTTGGTGCCAAAATAGCTTCATTTGAATGTTAATTGGCATCATATGGCATGGCTTATGTGACTGTTATGGATGCATGCAATTCTGGAGTGTGTCAAAATCTACAATTTTCATATTCTTCTATTCATTTGCCTAATTTCTTCCATTCTCTCACTGCTCGCTTCCTTTGCTCCACCCCCCACACCACCCATGCTCATCTGCCCAAATCTTTCCCTTCCATCTATTGTTCTTTTTTTCCTCTGCCATACTGTAGGCTGTAAGGTGCTGGTACAGTGCAACAGAAAAGCCACATCACTGAGTGGGAAGGAAAGAATGCCCAGATGGTGAACCAATGTGGGGTGAGCTAACCTTCTAATGATATGAAACACAACTTTGCATTTTTAATCCCAACTGGCTGATTGGCCTGCAGGCTGTGGCATCTCAGATGTGCAAAGAGCCTCCTGTTGGCCTGCAGCTCTCACATGAAGGCAATTCAAAATTCCACAATGATGAGAGCTGGTGGGTCTGCGCTTGTGGCCCTGGCCCCACCTGATGGTGAGCCTGTGTGCAGTGGAGCTTGTAATTACAGAAGGAGGTGGTAGTAATAGAGAGTAGAGTACAGGCAAACACACGGGCAAACACACAGGCAGACAGCTGGCCCCCAGTTTCACTGCTCAGACATAGGGGACAAAAGCGATGCTCTGAAACTGTAGAGCAGATTATTGGTCATGTGAGAAAGACAAAATGGCAATGCAGATGATGATGACATTGATAATGTTGACAGATGCATTTTATAATGCAGGCATATTTACAGAGCATTTCAGAAATATGTTGCCTCTCACTTTCAGTACTCACTTTGCATGCATGGCAAGGCTCTTTATGTGCAACATGAATAATATCACTGTAAATAACAGCAACCCACGAGTCAAGCAGAATATGAATACACGTAAAATAAAAATAGTATTTTAATAAACTGGAACTATGCATGTTAACATGCTTACTATGTTCCCTTTCTTAGTTTACCATGCTAGCATGCTATGAGTTGCCAATTAGCAATGCACACAAGGTACAGCTGATGATAGGAATATGACTAGTTTTGCAGGAATTTCGTCATTAACCACAGTATCAGGCACATTTTTAAGTTTGACTTGATGATGGTGCTCTATGAAATGTTAAAGTATTACATGAATGTACGTATGTACCAAATGTCATGGCAATCTAGGTAACAGTTGTTGACTTTTTGTTATGTTATTGCTCTTCACTGCAATCCCGAGATCAACCACAACCTGATCACCCCGACCACCACATTTTGCTTTGGGTTTATTTAAGTTACAGACACACAAAATATATGTTTAGTTTATTCTTAGGTTAAATAAATCACTTTTATCACATTTATGCTTACTTGTTCCCTCTTTTGTCATAACCTTGAGCCAGGTTGTGACAAAATAGTGGTGCTTGAGGAAAACTCAGGGCTTCACCAAAGTCATTAGGATCATCCTCTGGGGACCATGAATGTCTACCAAATTTCATGACAATCCGTCCAAAAGTTGTTGATACATTTCTGTCTGGACCAAAGTAGTCAAATGACAGACCAACATAGCTATGCCGCTGTCGTAGCTAAAATCAAAACATATCTAAAAACAGACCTCTACCATTATAAAAAATCAAAAACAACCTTATTGAAAATACTCTCATGAAGTATTAGTAGTATCAGTAGTATGCTCTAATATAAAATGACATCCAAAAAAATTATATAATTATACTATATATTTGAAAAATTAATCCACACTATTGTTGAGACAGTAGTTTTCACTGTTTTGCTACTTGGCACTTTACCGCTTCAACATTGTCCTTTTAACATTGACTGCATGAATCGTTTGCAGTCACTTTCCAAGTCAGTTGCTGTGCTTGCCAAGCAAAGCAGCATCTCAAATATCTAGTCTGAACAAATATTTTTTAACATTGTTGTATGTTGGCTTAGCACTCTAGAGCTTATGGAAATGAATGTGTGTGTTTGGGGATATAAAAGAGAGATACAGACTAAGAGGTAGACGGAAAGACCATGTCTCTTAATCCTAAAAGCCTCTGTTCTTTTTGGGTGGTGGGGAGAGGGAGGGACTGTTGTCAGGACCAGTTATGTGGAACACTGCAGCCCCATACAATATATCTGGCTCTTCATTGGTAAGTCAGTCAGGTAGGACGCTGCTAGGCCTCTCCAGAAGAGCCTCGGTGCAACGTTTCCGCTCTCAGTGAAAAGATGCAAACAAAGTGATGTGTCTGTTGCCGGGTGATTCACAAAAAGAACCCAGGGTGCATTTCTAAAAAAAAAAAAAAAGGGAGGGTGAAACACAGCAGCAAAGTAAAACAAATACTGGCCTCCCTCCCTGCCTCCCTCACTTTTCTCACAGCCAGGCAGGAATGTAGAAGTTAGTGAGGGAAAGTGAATCCAAAATGTTTCTGCCAAGCCAGCTTATGCTTAAATGTAGCAACATCTTTAAGAACTGCATCGTAATACAAAGTTGAAGATTCAAATACCTACTTAATCGGAAATTTGATTCTCAGAACATGTTTGGAGAAATCCCAGAATTAAGTATTCCTAATTCCTAATCAAAAAGCAGTTATAAATTGATTGATTTTTAATAGCTGTAAATTAATGCATTTACCTAAATCAATAACTGTCAAAGAGCTGTCATGGTCCAAGTATCAGGGAAGTGTCAAGCCAATAGAGATGTTTTCAGACATGTGGCGAAGGAAGTATTGTATGTAAATGTGCTGTGACATTATTTTGACCCCCTGTCATGATTCATTATAACTGTGTCATTATCAGTGACACAGGTTGCGAAAGGTTACCAAGGTGCAGCAGATGAACATGCAAAATAAATTTTTGAGTGTATAAGGTAAAATGTTAACTAAGAAATAAATGCTTGTTTTCCATGACTGATGACAGAGCTGCTTTATGTCATACTAACTATGGCACCCCCAGCAAAAGTCAGGACGTCAGAAGGCATTATTCTATGGGGACCATGAATTTATGTACACAATTCTGACCATTCATGTGGTAGCTGCTGACTGTCTCTTCAGCGGACCATAGTTCACCAGTGTTAAGTGCAAAAATATTTGAAAACCTATTCTAACAGGTTTAGTATGTGGCCACGTCTATGTCACTAATATGCTTGTATTCACGCACTAATGAAATGAATTAAAATGGAAATTAAATAAGATTTACATATTTGTTTGCTCATTGCTCCTTTGACTTTGGAGACACAGAACAACAAAGAAGTTGGATCAATCTTGGAAGTTTTATTTAATTCAACCTAAAACTGTATATCTGAGACTGTGTGTGTTACCAGTTTAGTAGGTGCCATTTTAGCTTTCAGTGTATGGATTTACATATCTTACCTCAGTGCTGTTCTGTTCTGTTGTTTGCATTGCATTTTGAAACCCAAAACTATTTGTATTCTCGTTTGTGTCACTGTCACAGATTAAATACCACTTTTACAGAGAAATTAACTTCTCCCAACTTCTAAGATGCATAAATCTTCATCAGGCAAATGTTAAGAAGTTGTTCCCTAAACACGCTTATCACCACAACATGCTTTGAAAGGGATTCTCCCATTGGCTGGAAGTGAAAATTTTTATTAGCTATATGGTGGAGGCAATTTTACCATTGACAAGAATGGTGGGAAAATTAATTCCGTGCATCTCTGAATTTGAATTGCATTTCACTCTCTGATCCTACTGGGACTCAAGTAAAAACTCGAAAGCATGGCAGAAAATATCAGAGTGGAAGGTGATACTGGGGTATACAATTATACTGTAACCAGTACCTAGTCCATATAGCATTCTGGTCAGCAATGTATGATTGCACCACTGTTTATTTTGTGCACTTCACAACACAAACAATTTTCATAAGATTAACAGGTAACTAAACATTCAAAACAGGTTTAGTAATAGTTATCTTTTTGTTACAGAAGCTCAAAAAACAGTCTGTAAATTACCTGCACAAGTTGAATTGCACAAAATGTAGCCTGTGACACTTGGTGACTCGTATGGCTTCCAAAGGTTTTTCCCGGAAACTGGTGTGCCAACATCTTTCCAGCTGCATTAACTATGAGTCTGACAGGTGTTGTAGGTACAGTTTGTGGTTGTTCAGAGGATTGTACTGTGTTTTGTTCATGTTCTGTTTACATGTACAGCTTTCACACACACACACACACACACACACACACACACAGAGTTCATGTTACTATACAGTTTTTGCCCCATATTATGATTTTACTACTACTGTAAAATGATGATGATGTCATTAAAGTACCAGTGATCCCAACTGGTCCTGGCTAACGCCGCCATGCTAACCCTGCTAACGTTACCGGAGGACCAGGCCAGCAGGCCACGGCTGTTTACAACGTGCAGTGTGTTCAGCGGTCCGTGGCCGACAGCGGTGAGTCATTTTAAGCCAAGAGAGGGGAGGCTGTAAATTGGGAAGAGACGACCGTGAGTTAACAGTGTGATTAGCGATTGTTGCCGTAATTCTAATCCAATAAAGTGTGTATTTCAGTCGGGTAGAAAAGGATGGCAAGGTTGTGGAATTCAGCGGTTCCTACTGTAATTCTAAGCCGAAGACGTGTCTGTTAGTTGGGAACACAGCTTCGCATGAGCACAAGCTTTTATGACTGTCAGCATCATAGTCAGCATCTAACGTTAGCTACTCTGCTGTAGTGTGAAGTAATGTGAGACAAACGTCTAGCAACATTGTTGTGAATGCTGCGGTTTCAGCCTGGCAAACAACATGAACTTCAAGTCTGGGGAGGAGGGGGCCATGGAGAAGACTCTCTCAAGTATTTTGAATTTGTACTGTAGTAAACAGTAGCTGTCAGTGTTACATATTGCACCTTTAAACAATTGCTGTGATTTAATGTCATACATCTTTGTTATATCAACCTATCTTTCAATGGACTAGGACAATGTATCCTTTCTATGGGTTTCAACTGTGTTCCCAAGAATGTTTTATTGGTGGTTACCCCTAGACAAGGTAATTGAGGTAGACAGAATGTGATCCACAAGTCAGGATTGATATTTAGACTTAATGGCTTTCAGAGAATTTGCATCCGCCTCCACCTGCACCTTCAAACTCATGGCTGACATATGTTGTTGGGAAGTAAATGAGAGAAAGGGTGGAGGTTGTGATTGCTTCTATCTTTAGACTTTTTCTTTGCTCCTGGGCAGTTTGGAGTATTACAGTAACTTTAATATCAAATAGTTGTCAGAGATATTCACTACATCACATCATTAGGTCAAAGGCGAAAAAAGGTTTTTGTGCAAACCACAAAAATCTACAACATTTTGAAAAGCAAACAGAGGAGAAAAGATCAGTTCAATTCACATGACCATTTAAATGCAAATCCCTGCTGTGATTATTGAAATGTTCACTCATGTGTTGCTTGGCAACAGAGTGGGGGGCTGTTTGGTAGGCTTGGTCGTTGCCGTTTGACCACATCTGTCTGGACCGCTTTGAAGGTAAGGTCTTAGACACTCATATAAGGTGGTGCCTGAGACTGTGGAGCTGGGATTGAGGGACTATCCATTTAATCATTAACCAACATCTAATAAAGAACCCTGCAGGGGAAATGTTTTGCATTTAGGCAAGTAGCAGGTATCTTGAGGTCAGAGAAAGTTCAGACAGCAAAACGAAGGGCTGAGGCTCTCTGAGGTGATTTATGAGTTCATTCTTCAGACAGGACCGTGTAGACTGAGTGAAAAGGCTGATATCAGAGTTAAAGATATAGGCTACAAAATTGAAGGAGACAGTTAAAGCCAGTGTTTGGATTGAATGGCAATGCCTGAGTTCTAGAGCAGAGGAGTTAGGCAGACAGGCAGAGGGCCAATGCAGGAGGCTGTGTCTGAAACAAAGGAGAACACTGACACAGAACCCCATATGGGTCCTCAGATTAGGTTTTGGGGGTTCTTTTGAATTTAATTTAAACCAAAACCAATTAGGAAATTGTCACTTATTTACCTTTTAGGGGATATTATGTGATTGATTTAAATACAACCACTATGAAATGTAAATAAATAGAAATGTTGAACAATATTCAACTCATCGGATGTACCAAAATAAAGAGATATTGATCACAAGTAATAGCTTTGACTTTGACTAGTTGTGAAGTCATTATTCATTGGATGTGCACTGACTGCATGCAACATTAGTGTGATTATTGCAGCTCAATTGACATTGTCAATCAGTTCAACAAAGGTTGTTGAGTTCAAACAGTTTACATTTTCCTGTTTTGATAATGGAGCAGAGCAAAACAATCCTTTTAAAAATCGGTTCATAGACACTTTTGCAGATAATTTACAGGATGGTAAAACAGAACTTTAATTTGTATTTGTATTTTGTAACCATTTCCTCATGCAGATCTTTTCCGGCTGCCATTTATATTTTACATTTCAAGGACAAACTTTTAAAATGTTCCCTTTAGGAGAAAGGGGCAACATTTGGTGAAGATACTAGAATGTCTTTTTTCATGTAGACTTGAAACATGTCTATACAAATCCAATCCTGTACAGCTCAGATCTTTTACAGTACTGGATCTGTACTGATCAAACTGACACTTCTTGGCAGCCCAGACTGCTCCAAGGTTGCTGGGGTTTGACATTTAACTCCCATTGGTGCCTGCTAAAAAAGCATGTACACAGGCTTAAAAACACTTACAATTAAACATCCTCCTAATTCCATCTGGATGTTTGGCATTGAGACAGTAACGCTAACACTAACAATAAAGTAACTTTTGCATGTGAGTAGGTATAAGATAGTCCAAATGAAGAAGTTTTGCAGCATTATAAACCACTGTTTCCTGAAGAGAGCCTGCATACTTATAAGTTACAAAGAAATTACATTGTGTGCTGGAAAGGAGGTTTCTCTCTTTGGATACTGAATATTTTGCACCCATCACTTTTGCTTTTCAAAATTTTAACTTCAGCTTAATGCATTTTTGTGCTGTGCCCTACATCCTTAATACGTTGCCTTGTTAACCTAGCTGGATGAGTCCAATTGGGTGTGAGTTAGTCCAGCATAATTGGCCGTGTAATGATCCAATAACACACCTCCTACACTCCACTAACTCCTCCAGGGAGGACTCAGAGTTTCCTTTCCCACAGGATTAGACAATTTAAAAAGTGACGAGCATGCTAAGGTCACATTAAGTTTAAACATTTTTCTGTGATTTGTTATTATGCAAATGCAGTTGCTTGCTGAATGCAATCAGATGTCTACAGTTCCTGTCTCCCCATGTGGATCACATCCCCACCTGATCCACCTGGTGTTCAAATGATCAAGTGTTTTTTTGTGCTTCCCCATTTCAACATGCTACACCTGCTTGAGAATAATCTTATATCCATCGAGTTTGACCTACCACAGTGACCTGAATGATGGATTATTTAACAGACAGGCAGCAGTGTGCTCGCCACCTCTGCGGTGTGTCGAATATGCAGCTGAAGAGTGCCATGACCGTATTGCTGGAGACTGCAATATCAACAATCCTGGGCATCCTCTGCCGCACACATCCTCACACTTATTACACCCTTTCTTGCAAAATAAAAATAGAAAGAGAAAAGAAAAAAACAGCATCATGCTAAATAAGCTGTTTGTAGACCATTGACGTAGCAGTGAATGGCTGATATCTGTCAATACAGAACCAAAGCAGGTCCTGTTCCAAAGGGGAAAAAACCTTGTTTACAATAGAATTTGTGATAAAGTCCAGCCTTGGAACAAAGCCTTACTCAACAGCAAGTTGTGTAGTTTACTCTGTATGTTTACAGTAGAAAAGGACGGTATTTAAATGGAATGTTAATGTTACAATTGATGAAGTGTAAAGAATCAAAGTGAAAAAAAAATTCTTAAGACTTGTAGAAACCAATAAAGTCTGATGATGTTTCACATTGCTTGTAAGTAATACAGTCCTATTGCCCATTCTTTCTGATTGTCTGTGCACAGTTACATAATGTGTATATGTTTCTGAGGCATTTCACACTGTATATGTGTGTGGTGAAAAGAAATGGAGGAGAGCAGGTGTCAGCAATCTCTCCATGCGTCCCCTATTTATCCCCTATTCACCCGGGCCGTTTCTATGGTAACAGATGAATGGCTTGCCACATGGATGATTGGTGCCAATCCACCGTCATTAGCCTCATAATGGACACCCACTCAGGGGAATAATAGTAAATTAAGACTGAGCAAAGGGATTTACAACTTCTTGGTCTCCAGCTTTTACCACTTTTTAAACTTAAATTCATTTTCAAAAACAATTTAAGACAATCAATGTTAATGTTAAATTGGAACTAAGAGCTAAGCTTGAGTCATTAGCACATTACATATTTTGATAATCATCAATGCTTAAAGAAAGTCCATACAAACCGTACAAATTTAACAGTTTTAACATGGAGAAGAAGTACATTTGTATATGAACTACCAAAAGAGCATAAGGGGACACACATATATAATATTTTCATATAATAACACAAATATAAATATTTTCACAACAAAATATAAGTATATATATATATATATATATATATATATATATATATATATATATATATATATTATTATAGTTCATGAGTTACCTTTTAAAAGCCTTATTGCATTTTATAATTGCACATAACACAAATATAATAAGGCATTAACACACATCAACGTAAACAATAGCTACTTCTAAAAATAAAAATCGAATTAGTCACAGTACAGAATTCAAGCTTCTGCTTGTGAATGGCTTGCAGCACCACAGTGAAGTGGACAGCTCCACCTCAGGATAACCACGGTTTACGGTTAGCCTCAAAACAGGGACAAATTGTTCAAGATAATATGAACCAAAGATTTAAGTTAGCCTAGGTTAACATGTTTAAGGGTGAAAAAGATATGCAGAATGAGAAATGTTCCTATACTGTAGACGTTACAACTGCAGAAATCACAAATACCCAATATCTAAACATAAATCCAAATAATTAACTTAACTTGAGATAAGAGTGTTTTTATTTTTTTTTATTTAAAAAGACAATGTATGCCAATGTACTAAAGTGAGGGTCGTGACATTGAGCACGCCTACCTGTTTCTTCTGCCAGATTCTTTTTGTTTGGTGTACTTGTGCAGTGCCCTTAACCACTAGACTTTCTTCTGCGCTGATGAATAGTTCTTGTGACACTGATGAGTGCCTTGCTGATCAATAAAAGTGTTTCTCGGCAGTGTAGTGTGTACGAGACTTGCTGACAGTTACCAGTTATCTGTAATTTAGGTCTGATAAAGTTGTCAGGCTCATGGCTTTGGACAGAAAAGGCTTCACTTTATTAGAATGTAATGAAAAATACAGCTGACAGTGATTCACATGTACACAGAGTCTCTTTTGATGTTCACCTGCTGCTAGTTTAACTTTAAATTTAACTGACACATTTACGCAAGTGGACATCGGAATATGCATTTTTATTTACTCATATCAATTGGAAACATCTAATATTACAAGGTTTGGCACTTGACATCAGTCAAGTCACAAGACAGATGTCTAGTGTTTGACATAGTTGTTGGAAAATTGCAGGACTTTCAAAAAGGATCTGTGCTGCTCATTTCTGCCTGATACTAAAAAGGATCTGACAAGATTGCGCCCATGTAAGAGCTAACTTACTATTGAGGCCTTAAATAGCAGGTACATTCTTTTCTCATTAGTTTCCATGTGGCATGTTACCTACCGCCATTGGGGTGTGGCTATGAAGTAATTGTCCTAATGTGGAGCTGGTTTAAAGGAATTAAGAAAAGAAGAAGTATTAAACATGTTTAAAAAAAATCTTTCAGTCCTTTTTGGATTTTTAGGCCATGTGTGTGTGATTTTGATTTTGTAATATAGTGTGGATATACAGTAATGTATTTCTTTTAACTTTTCATCTACCATATGAAAACATGAAAGCATAAGTTACCTCAAAATCAATTCTTTTCAGTTAGTAAATCACACTGAAGAATGTGTTTTGCATACACGGATTATGGTGAAGACATATTTTTACACTTTGTTGCAATGTTTGCGATTTTTTGAAGAGAGCCATGCATGTAAGGACACAGTGCACAGATTATTTGTATTTAGGATAGTAGATTGTAGTGGTCTACACAGCTTTGCTGGAGAAAATCACTGTCCTTAGTGTGACAGCTTGTCTCTGTCAGCATATGTGACAATTAGAGTGTGTAGACTCTAGACAGATGCATGACTGATGACCATGTGAGCATGTCAATTACAGAAACATACAATCTCCACCATCCATCAAAAGATCAATCCACCGCAAAGAAAGAAAGACACAAAGTGAAGAGGAAAATACTTATATGCTGATGCCTTCTTGCCTAAAGGTGGCTGGTTTGCACTTTGTAATAAAGAATACACAATGAAACATGGTGCTTTTCCTCTGAAATGAATGCAGAATTTGCAAAAACATGTCTTTGAAACCAGTCCCACTCTCAGTAGTTATCAATCCTGCCAATTAAAAAACTATATGAGGGTGTTAAACACTGGATTGATATTTTCCTGCATGCTAAGTGTCCATTGTATAATGCAGAGATCAATAGCTGTTCAGAGTTATAGTTATAGAGTAAGCCAGTCTTTTGTCAATTCCTACAAACATATGAGTTGTCACAAGTACTGTAGGAACAAATTTACTTTTATTTTTAAATCTATTCATATGGATGATGGTTACACTTACAGCAGTGTTATTGGAAACCATACCTTTTAAATTTTGCAATAGGGGACCATGAAACTTTAAACGGCAGCAATGGATTTGCCTAAGTTATGCCATTTAGTCTGCTTTCTTTGAGCTGCTTTCCTGAGGGTACAACAAATAGATAATGCAGTGCACTGCAGTGATTTGTAATGGGCATTCCTTTTCTATTTGCATTTTATATTTGTAAAATGGTATATTAACTCAATTTTGTAATGTCCATATGAAGAAACAGTGAGGGGAAAGAATACATAGTGAAAAAAGAATAGTCAAACTGAAGCCAGAACTTGGATTTTATGTAGGTTTTAATCTTCTCAGCAATTTAACAACTCTTGAGTCTGTGATCAAAGATGATCAAGTATATTAGCCTGCATGGCAAAGGGAGATCAAACACACAGATAAAAGACAATTAGCTTGAATCTTTTTTCTTTGAACATGGTCTTTCTGCCTATTTCAGTCTTTACAATATACCGTAGATATATTAAAATCCATTTATACTTTTTTAGAGCCCAGGCCAGCCAAACATTCTTACAGAACCTGCTCTTGGATTTATTCATTTTAAAGAAGGAAATTGTGAAAAAATAAATACATTTAGTTTCACCCCACCTTCCCCCCACCCCACCAACTGTATCTGTAAAATTTTCAACCAAAATACTGTATGAATTCCTTAAGTAACTCTCATATTGACATAGTTTTCAACTAGCCTATTTACCACACAAGCATAACAAAATCCTGGCCACCACATCTTAAAAACAGACAAAGGGGCAATAATCGCCCCTGAATGATGACAGGGTGCATTAGGGCACATCGTAGCCCTGTGGCAAACAGGTGTTGCATTGTGCCAAAAGACATGGCAAGATCTTTGTCAACACTGGTAAAATCTATTCCTCTCTGCTGCTGTATCTTTTGGTTGTCTTAAGGAAACAACTTCTAAAAAACTGCTTCTAAATAGACATTTAGTATGAGAATCAGATGTGTTGTGACATGTCTCTCTGGATGGTTGTCTGTGTGGCTAACTCGTGACGTAGACTGACAATGACAAGTGAAAATGTTCCAGCGGGTGTTTTGTGGCTGAACCACCTGCTTAAGCAGAAAACACTTGGGGACCGAGCTAACCTTGCCTGAAGAACCTACAAGCTCATGACGGGGTGTCGCCAGATTAAGTATAATATTTTGTGATTTATTATAACACTAGACCCTTAAATTAATCTGAAACAAAGCAAGACAACTCTTTTAAGCCCACATTAAATAAATAGTGACTCCTGCATAAACAGCATGTACCGTGATTCTCCACATGTATCAAGATATCTAAAAGGAATAAGTTAGAGAAGATTTTATTTGAACAGCAAAATGACTCCTTGGGACAACCAACATAAATGGTGCTAACCTTTTCTGTTTGTTTTTTAGTGCAATGAATTCCCTATTTGCGATTTATAAGTGCCTGAACTCTTATTGTAACATTTGTGAACTATGTAGTCACACATACCAGATCCCCAGCATGTACACAAACATGTAGATGCTTTGTTTTTACTGCTGAGGAAGCAGACGGATGTACCAACCAGCACACTAGTATCATTACATACAGCTTCCCACATTGGAGCGCCAACAAATGTGTTTGTTGGACTAAAGTGTAAAATGTAATATACAGTTTATTATCCATCCATTATTTTTACATCTTCGAGCCTTTTCCAGCTGACGTTGGGACAGTAAACCCTGGAAATGTTGCCAGTCTATAAAACCATTTATACTCACATTCAGAAAAGCATCAACCAGCTGATGGTTTTGATCACAGCACCTATTTAGGGTGTGTAGTGCTAACCTCTGCAACACAGTACTGCCCCATATATGTTAGTAGTAGTAGTATTGTTGTAGTTGTTTTGTGTGGGAGTTAATGCTCTTTTTTCAAATTGTACTAAAGTATAAACTAAAAATATACTACATTTCTATTTTACAATAATTGCATTATTAGTTGTTTGATTTTTAAAACTGCAGGTTAAGAAGAAACTGTCATTAGAGATGGAGTTAATCTGTTGACTAAGGTTCGGGAGGAGGGCCACGCCTAAACCACACCTCTAATCACCAGACAAACCTACATATACCGTGCTGAATGCACAGCCAGGCTTGTGTCTCTGATTGCTTGACGCAAGCCGGTCGGCATTTTGCGCTCTCAGTCATGGATCCGGGCCTATAGCTATGCTCACCTGATGTCAATGACGATCTGTACGACGTTCTATTCGAAACAGGGCATGTTTCAGTCACGCTGCAGCAGTCGGATCCCGTCATATGTCTCAACAGCGCTGATTGCGGTTCGCGGCCACCACGCCTTGGCTTCGCCCGGATCTCCACTCCCCCTGCCGAACGATCCCCGGCTCCCAGCGGCTTCAGCCTCAGCTTCCAGCGTCTCCCATCGGCTTCAGCTTCCAGCGGCTCTCAGGCTTCTTCCCCTCAGTCTGTAAGGTTGAGAAATCGTCGTCTACAGTCTCCTCGTCATCAGCATTCCTCCAGCGGAGGCGCCTGCTACTCTCCTCGGCGCTGCGCGCACGGCCGTCTCTACGTCAACAGATGACACCCGATGTCAGAGACTGGCCCGTGGCCCGCCTTCTACTGTACCTCATTGACACCAGTACTGCATTGTATCGGCTCTTCCTACTAGCCTCCGTCGCTACCTCGTGCCTCGGGGGCGTCTACCTCCGGGTCCCCCGCCAGCGTCGGCCTCGGCCGGCGACGTCACGGGCCTCATCGGCCACTGCTCGCATCACCAGCTCCCCCTGGCGGGGGTCTGGTCGTATTTCCCCATGCGCCTCTCCTCTCTATGCGGAGCTCCTATGGCGCCGTTTTTCCCGCTTATGAGCCGTCGCCCGCCTTTAGTATATCATTGACTGCCTTTCGTTTTGGCGCACTTTTGCCAGCAAATAACTTATCTTATCTGTATCTATTATCTCCTACTGTGACTGTTATCGCCTCTAATATTTCAAAGGCTTGCATGTTGTCAATTTCTCTCTGGCGACTTCGGTCACTCAGCCCGCTTCGTCAGCCTCCATCACTATCCCCTGCAGCGACAACCTCCGGGCCTCCAGCACTTCTTTGTTGCCTGCCAGCGTTGGCCGCGGCCAGTGGCGTCTCGTCTGACATCACGAGGCCTTGTCAACCACAGCACGCTTCACATGCTCCCTCTGGCGGGGGTCAGGTCGTGTTTCCCCATGTGCCTTCTTCTGAAGTAGCAGTACTTTTACTTGAGTAAAATTTTTGGCTACTCTACCCACCTCTGGTTCTCGGGCATTGACCTGATTCATTGTCATTCCTGGCGTTGCTGCCCTCGGAGACGGGGAAGCGCTTCATTCTGCTCTTCTCGCAGGCAGATGCTCCAAGCACCTGTTATTCACGCTCCTTCGGCATCTCAATTCTGCCATTTGATTAGTTCTGTAAGCGACTTCCTTCTCGTCCGACCTTTCGTCTGCTGCCGTCCCCTCTTTCCACGTTACCGTTGTCTTTGGACGGGGCGTGCAGATGCACTCGTGGCAGCATTTTTTGCTGTGGGGGTCATGGTTCGCATTAGCTTAGCCCTTATGTCCTGTACTTCTTTGTCGTGGCTAACTTACTTTTGGGGGCATGACTGGTCACAAGTCCATACTCATTTACTCAAACACAGCAGTAGAGGACATCTTACATAAAGAAACTTAGACACTTGGCTCCAGAATCAGACATTCACCCCACGCCAGCGCCACCGTTTTTAGCCACAACGTTCAGCTAACGCACCACCCTAGAAACTTCTTACGCATCACAAGACGCCATCATCAACAGTCTTGCCCAGCACTCTCTCAGCCTACTTAACTGGCTGGAATTGCTTTAAGGCACATCAAGCCCCATATCGGCTCCTGTCCCCCTCTGGATGTTACGTCCATCTGCAATTTCATCACCCATTCTCATTCCATTCAACGCTTTTCCAGCTTTTGAGGGGCGCAGAATTTGCACCGACTTCATCCGTCTATAATCCTTCTCATCATCCCCGGTTTATCAGACATCACCATCCATGCCTCAAACTCTCTCATATTCACGCTTAGTTTCCTTCTCATTATCATCCACCTCAGCTCCTACTTCAACCCTACGAGCCACTAATCAAATACATCGGCTCCAGGTACGCCACATCTCCACAACGCCCACTTTAAACTATTTCAAAATGGCCACTTGACTCTGTTTTCAGAAACCGCTGAACAGCATTCTCTGCATTTCAGCCACATCACCCAAACATTATTCCAGCCACTCTTTCCGCATCGGCGCAGCATCCACAGTCGCCAGATTAGGCATCTGCCACCAAACCATTCAGTTCCCAGGCCACTGGTCATCCCAGGCATACCGATCTTACATTCACAAACAATCCCAACGATCTCAGTCAAGCCCACGCACAACTCAGTTCTACACAATCTGACACTTTTGGGGGTCTGTAAACTATTTGGGCGAAAACTGTTTCTGAGACGGAACCCCCACCCATCCTCCCAGACCATCCTTCAGACGACATCCACATCAATTTTGCACATTCATAATGTTCATCTGCACATTCATATTGTTCATTAAATCTTTAACTAACATATGGTTGTGGCGTGGTCCATGCTAGTGAATTTCCTTTGGTTGTGGTGGTCACACCAGCTGCCTAAAAATTTGTCTATGTTAAATATTTTTTGTTTTAACTCAAATACAAAATGTCTTCTTCTGGTCCAACTATAAGAGGTAGGGGTGATTGAGGAGAATAATTATCATGGGTTGTGTTCCTCCCCCTAGTTAATTACCAGCCCCACATGTATGACACTGCAGTTTCTGCTCTGACCCTTTATAGCTTTGGGGATTTGATGACTTTAGTGCTCAGCAGCACATTTTCAAAAATGTGTATGTATCCCGTATATGTATATGAATATATGAGCTTGGAATTTTTAGGAAAACCACTTGACACTGAAAAAGCAGTTTTTCCTATGCCGGGGACTTCTGCGCCCATTCATGCTTTGTGGTCTTTAGTACAGAGATGCAATGGATGGTTTAGGAGGGAAAAGCAGGACAATATTGAGAGATAAAAGAGGGAGTACTGCAAAAGAGAATTTGAGCAAACAATGGGACAAACAAAAATGGCTTATAAAGAGATACAGGTACACAGATAAACAGGAAAACAGAGAATGGGAGGAAGGGTTGGAGGGGGATCTGCCAGTTGAGAATTAATAGCTAGGCGCTGCTGCTGGCTTAACTATTGCATGTCTTCATCACTGAAAGGTTACTATGAACAGAACTGACAGTTCTGCCTACTAGGCTCTGACTGGCATGCTTTACTCATGGCAAAGAGAGGAGGAGAAGAGAGGAAGAGGCAATAAAGAAACAAGTAGAAGAAATGAAAAAAAGGGAAACAAACAGAAGAGGCAAGAAAAAGAAATATAAGTGACGAGGTAGAAAGATGGCAGGAGAGTGAAAGGGATAAGGACTGGGGAGGAGACAGAGAAAAAAGTCACAAGGCAGTGAGGGGATGCTTACTTGGAGACCTTAAATGAACACAAATGATTGCGTGATGCTGAATCATTAGTCCTGGAGTAACAGCTCTCGTCACAGTGCCATGTAGAAAGGGTAAAAAGAGGACAATCGGCCGAGCTGCTAACTGCACCACACTGTACACAGAGACAGAAAAAAGTTGTGTTTTCATACAGGAAGTTTGACATTAAAAAGTGTCCTGAATGTACCCTTCATGGCTAATAACTGAATAAATGCAAACGTTTGCATTAACTAACCAGCATTAGCTAAATTATCTGAAGCATGGTTTCTATCAGTGCATCTCACTTTC
Organism: Percina caprodes; assembly: GCA_013375575.1. NCBI lineage: Eukaryota > Metazoa > Chordata > Actinopteri > Perciformes > Percidae > Percina > Percina caprodes. The sequence goes on from JABXJD010000039.1 coordinate 242,982, forward strand.
CTTAAATTGCATCCCCGGCTCTTCCACTTGCCTCCCTTCCTTGTGACTTAGCAAGGAAGTACTAGAGGGACATGAGAAAATCATGGAGGAGAGAGGGAATGAGCAAATGTGTTTCGTAGGAATGAGATGTCCTTTCCTCTGAAGCATCACATGAATTTGTCAGCTGTATTGGCAGAGTTGCCAATGGCTTTCAGCTGCATGGCTTCCGGGAAGGCTGCTCTGGTGTATCCTCGCCAATAAATCCTCGATGATCCCTCCTCGATGCTTGCTCCTCGGTCCTTGGGGTAGAAGTAAAGGCTTTAGAGACAGCCTTTACGGAGGGGGGATGGAATAACTTCCGGTTCAGCCGAGGTATCATTGCGAGAAGATATTTCCTAAGCAATATTTAGTGCACCTAAATTCTCCTTTACTTCTTCCTTTTTTCTAAATGTCCCCTCTTTGGGTCTCAGTCAATAGGTTTGTAGATAATTTCAGTTATAAACTGACAAATGTTGTTGATGTCATTGCCAACACTAAGATAAAGGTAGTCACCATTAGGAGAAATGCACCATGCAGGAATGCCACGCTAGTAATGGAAAAAAGCAAACAAATCTCCAGGTTCATTATGTAAGGGTTAATTCCAGACAATGGACTTCTTGAAGGGCATTAACCAGCTTTTATCATGCCACATGCCAAATACCATATTTTTTAACACCATTCATGTGTATTTGAATATGTTTTACAATCAAAATTTGAGGACTAAAAAGCTAAACTGGAGCCTGGTCACCATATTTCTGCTTGGAACTGCAGTGTAATGTGATTTCTTTGTTAGCCTATAGCCTCCAGTCTAGCATCCATAATGCAATGATAGGCCACAATCAATTCATACCCAGCTCTACAGAGAATCAATTTCTCAATGCTAATTTCTACCAAGTGATTGACAGTGAATTGCTACAGCTGAAATTTTAGATTGGGAATCGTTTCTTCTCTCTTTCACCCTAAATTAATTTTAAAGTAATTGTAGAATGATGAAAAATCAATATCCATGCATCAGTTTGTCATGTGATGTATGTTGAGATTAAAAATAAGGATGGACATTTACACTCTCAGATGGCTTTTCTGCTAAAGAACAAAGGCAGATTAAACCTAGTCTCGATGCCAGACCTCCACAATGCTGAGAAGTAAGGTCTGGCTACACCACACATACATTCTAGAATAGGAGAAAAAAACTCTCTGGGTTGTTTGCATTTCTGCAGCTCTTAGTTTACTGTCTTTGCATGCTAACGTGTGCAGGTATTTGGTTATAAACATTAGGGTTTAGGTCTTTATCCTCGGGGAACCATGAATGGTTTCATGGCAACCCATCAAATAACATTTTATGGCAATCCATTAAGTGGTTGTTGAGAAATTCCAGTCTGGACTAAAGTGGTGGACTGATGATTGATGGAACAATATCTTGACAAAGCAGCCCCTCTGTACAAAACATCACCTCAATTTGTTTAAAGGGCAAGCCGTTACAGTCAAGTATCCATAAGTCCATGCAGAGAGAACAGCCTGGACATACAGTAGGGATGTGGTCAGTAGCATTCGCATCTTTTCATTCTTATGCACCATTGCTTCTCTGCAGATGAGACAAATATGGAATAGCCTTAAGGAGAGAGATTACTACAATAGCTGTCTCTAACTGTAACACAGTGTGTGAAGTCATTGTGCCATAGTACTGTACACATGAATGAAATCTTTTCAGAGATCCATTGTCCTGCCATCTTCAGTCAGTTCAGGGAAAATTAATATTGTGGCCTGCAGTTATTTTATGTTCAACAAACCTTGACTTTAATGTCACTGTCTCATATTTAAAACGTGCATGCTCATGATACTAACATTCAAAATGAAATTGAATCATGAGATTCCCAAAGATTAACACCCCTAGTGAAGCCTGCAATCCTATCCGGCTGAGAGAAAGTTACATTATATTGTAGGTAAGAAGAAGTAACAAGAAGTTCCTGAGCTAAAGCCACATTAATAAACATAACATCACATAATAGTACACATGAATAGAAAAAGTGTCTTGCTGACAGTGTTGAGCAAAATTAATCAGAAAAATATCCTGTCCACTATCTGTGTGTTCTGAGGAAATCTGAAAGGATGTAATGCTTGCACTGCATCAACAGGGTCTAAAATAGCTTTTCACCATATTGCACTCACAGGAGAGGAGAGGCACTTCATACATACAAGAAAAAAACAGATAAGCTCGCCTTAGGCTTTGAATTAGGACCGAATTAGCCTCCTCTCTTCTCCCTCCATGTTATTTCCGTGCAGCCGCTCATGGCATTGTAAACCAAATAATCCACTCGTTATCACAAAGCACATCATTATACGGTAATAGCCTATCCATGTTAACACCCCATTAGGCATAGGAAATTTGGGTAATGTGCTATACCACCATAGACTTTTGTCCATCTCAGGGGACGTATGTGAAAGCCAATGAGAAATTAAAGAAGTGAACTATACATGTAGCACAATGTTTTAATGGAAGCATGTTGTTAAAGGCTTTGTTATGATTATGAAATGACATATAACCTTCATTATTCTGATTTGATAATAATAGGTGAGTTGTGATATGACAGGACTCTATTAATGGAACTGAACAAAACTGTTCCCTGTGACTCACCATCTCAAAAGAGGAAAAGTGGAAGAAATGGAACAAAACAATGTGAAAAATAGGAAGGTGGGGAAGAATAAGGGGGAAGGAGGCAGTCGAGGGAAGGAGAGGAAATAGAGAGACCAAGTGGGGGAGAGGGAGAGCAGGACAGAGAAATACTGTAGATTAAGTGTAAAATGAACCTCTTGAGGATGAGGTGTTCCTCTAGGTTTGATGCTGCCATTCAGGTCTGCTTCCTCTGACCTGGCAGACAGACACTTCCACACTCCAGTTCACTGCACTGAGACTGGAGGCACCTTTGGCCAGCTCCTTTTCAAATTGCATAACTAAACTTATTTTTCCGGGGAGGTGGAAAATAAGCCTAAATTCAAATTTGAATCCAGTGAAACAAGTTCAGTCCCCTTTGATGAGAAGAGAAGGTGACTTTCTTTTGAGACATACCATCTATCTTTTTGAAGCAGTCAGTCACCAAAATTAGGTTTTCTCTTCTAATGTGGAGTTAGTAATTTCCCACTGCTCTTTGTTGCTGGTAAAAAAAAATCAGGAATGTTTCCCAGTACCTTAAAAGTTCAGCTCTCACCACTCTTCTGTGAGTGATCTTCAGCGTGTTTTACATATAACTATAATAATGCAGATGCTCTATTGTAGTTGTACTGTATGCATATGATGATTTTATGGCTTCTGAGCTTAAATGTGGGAGGCACTCCATCTCCAGGCTATCAATTCTCTCTCTTTCACTCTCATGCAAACACACTCTCACCATGTTGCCTTCCTTTTTCAGATAATAGTTGAATTATGCACATACTGTACACTGTGGGTGGACAGAAAATGTATATCTACAACTATCTTGATTCTTTTTAGTGTTTCATCCCTCAAACAACAATTTTAACTACCTCTTAAAAATCTTCTTAAAATGTTTACATACAGGGAGAAGTTTTTAATTTGTGTTATGAGCATGTAAGTTAATTTACCAGACTTGCTTGGCAACAATGTTAAACACCGAAATGTGCAATGAAGGTATTTTTGATCATCATTGTTTCACTAAAATGGTCTGATCAGATATGAATATTTAACCTAAAATTAGATTCTTATCAGATTGCCATATGCTTAAGGGCCCTATTTTCCTCTATATCAATTTGATATTCATTCTTCATTCAGAGAGAGGGAAGGTAAGATATAAATAGAGGGAAAGAGAGAGGAAGAAAAGAGATAAAAAAATAGGATGACAGAGAGCATGAGAGAGGGACAGAAAAGTAAATAAATGAAGAGAAAGGTGTGAGGAAAATAGAATACAATGAGAGAAGAGAGACTCAATGATGAAAATTTTACTCATTTTGAGATAGACCTCATAATTCTAAAAGTCCTCAGTAAATCCGCATCTCACCAGTTTCAATGTTTCATAAAAATTATTGAGACAGTTTTATATATATTATAATCATTCTCAGGTTTAGAATTGTATTTAGAGGTTATATCAGAATGGGTGTACATGGTTTAATTTTCAAAAAACACCATAGTTTTGTTGTACATGTAGCATTAAAACGTGTGTTACAAAGTCACGAGCATTCATCACAGAGGTAAAAGCTGGATTACAATAGAGCTGTTTGGAGCAGTTTGTGAACAGTGGAGATGCTAAGTCCCTTTGGGGTGGACTTTGGGCTTTTTCACACACACATAACAAAAAACACATATAACACAATAAAGGAAAGAAGGAAAGGAAGGAAAAGCCAAAAAGCATAATATGAGCACTTTAAACAAAGCTAAACATTTCTTTAATTAATTCCAGTGTTTTCGCCAACATGCTTCATTGCCATGTACTTTGCATCTGATTAATTTTGCACATATCTCTCTTCTCTAAAGGACGTAAATATCAGTACCAAATCTTTTGGCAATCCATCCAATAGTTAATTATACTTAAAAGCAAACATGTCAAGATGAAAAATCAGATGATCATCAAACTCAATAAGATACATCCTCGGTTGATCATTAAACTATGTATAAAATAACATGGCAAACCATCAGACTCAAGTGGCGGTCTATTCATCCAACCGACTAACTAACCAGCATTGCCTTTTCTAGAGCCATGTTACAACAAAGCATGGTAAATTATAAACCCAGGATGTAAGGTAAATTAAAGAGGATAGCTTTATTATGCTGGAAATTAATCAGCCAGCTAAGTTATAATGGGGTTTCTTAGCTACATCAGCTCTCACACAAAAACATAATTAGATAGAGTTCACATGAGATCATCAGCTGTACCATTATGTTCATTAGAATCGTAAGTCTGACTCTCAAAGTTCACCTTTCCATTGGCATGTAATATAATTCTGAAACATGTTTACAGTGAAGCAAATCACTCTTACACACACACACACACAGCAGACATACCCACACCTCAAGACAGATGTCACCCCAATGAACAACTTAATTTATTTTTTTCGTTGCTGGCTTCAAATGGTGACCTTTCCAAGCGATAGGTGTGGAGCGCTGAGACCGAATGGCAGGACTAGTGACTCACTAGGAGGTGTCCCTGCCTGCAGCCAAACTCATTGACATGCATGTTTTTAGGTCCCTGGACTCCAAAAGGTGCCTGTGTGTATGTGTTTCTGTGTGTGTGTCATTGTGGACCTGTGTGCCGCCACAAATGTATGGCCAGGGGGGTTTTGTGTGTCATTTATGTGTCAACATTCCTTGTGAGTGTAGGGATAGAAAGAAAGACGGATGGAGGCAAATGTGCATGGGGTAGGCTCACAAAATGTGACCCATTAGATGATATAGGATATTTACAATGAGAAACTAATTTTAACACTAATCACTCATTTCATGTGGGGGTGAGAGAGGGATGGCATAATGATAACTAATTCAGTTTAAAGACTGTTTTATTTATCTATACTAACAAGAAACAAGAACAGGAAACTTTCCAACAGAAGCCCCACAGAAGCTTCAAATGTCAAACTACACTGTTAACCTCAATTACCCCGTGCTCTATAACAAGGGGTAGAGGTCACAGCCATGGTGAGAAGATTCATTTTAGAATGGCCAGAGGTGTTTCTTTATAGATAGTCTTCTCTCTTTCTCTATCTCTCTCTCTTTACCTTACTTTTCACCACCACTACTCAATCAATACAATCGATCCTTCAGTTGATGTGTGTGTTGTGTTAACAAAGGGCCCAGAGCTCAGATGTCTCTTAGAAACAACAAATGACAAACCCCAACTTGTCTCAATGTGTCTTCTTGTTGCCAGCCTTGCCAAAATAGGCTTTTTTTCTCGTGTTGCCATTGGCCTCATTAGATCATCTGATGTTGATGATGTACTTGTGAAAAGGAGATCAGCAAGGGTCGCAAATCAGGTGGAGGCTGAAAATCGTCTCCAGCTTGACACCCTGTATACGTGACATAGTGTATACAGTATATAATGTGTATATATATATACAAAATTTGCTTCATGTTAAATCTAAACACAACATGATGTTGATCTTGACAATATTAGTGTCAACACACTGCAACTTAAGAAAATAAGACAATTGACAAAACACAAGCAAATAAAGAAACCTTCCCTGAAAACACAGCGTACAGAAACAAAAATCTAGAAAGTACAGAAATGCTGCAAGTCATAATGTGCAGAAATGTATACAACCTTGGGTAAGAGTCCCAGTTTTTTATATTGTACAAGGCACCACCAGATTGATTGATTGACCTGATCAATCTGTAGATTGATATAATCTTCATTGTTATCTTCATTTAAAACATGTTTGATATCCAAACTAAAGAAGTGCTATGGTTTGTTGAGTAAAGTGAAAAGTAAAAAAGATGTTTACTCCTATCCTGCCTTCAACTGTTGCCACTGATCAGGTCTCCCTGACACACTCACTCACACACACACACACACACACACACACACACACACACACACACACACACACACACACACACACACACACACACACACACACACACACACACACACACACACACACACACACACACACACACACACAGATACCATTAAAGTAATGAGAGGTGGGATTATGGTGGTACCACAAGTAAAAGAGAATTGACTGATTTGGTCATGACAGAAAGGTGTGATGAGTGGAAAGAAGGATAGTAAAATTCAATAGTAAGAGAGAATGAAAAAAGTCAGGGGAGCAGAACAATGAGCTCTGACGTGTGTGTGTGTGTGTGTATATGTGTGCGTGTGTGTGTGTGTGTGTGTGTGTGTGTGTGTGTGTGTGTCAGGGAGACCTGATCAGTGGCAACAGTTGAAGGCAGGATATGCGTTTGTGTGTATGTCTGTCTGTGTGTGTCTGTCTGTGTGTGTGTGTGTGTTTGTGTGTATGTGTGTGTTGTGTGTGTGTGTGTGTGTGTGTGTGTGTGTGTGTGTGTGTGTGTGTGTGTGTGTGTGTGTGTGTGTGTGTGCCCCCTACAAATGTACAAATGAAACCTGCATTGCAGAAGAAGACTTTTTCAAGGTCAGGGATAAATCAACAGAAATTACACAGCTGCCAAAACCTATTACTGCAGAACTGTGCAACACAGGGCCTACCCAACGGGCATAGACCACTAGCCAACACACATTCATCTGGGCCCGTACACATGCATGTGTGTTTGTGCATGTGTGTATGCACACACACTGTAATACAAAAATAAACAAATTAATCACAAACACACAAGCATGGTCACTCAAACACATTTCATGCTTGTACTCATTATTTGTAAAAAAAATTCTGCGTGCCATATTTATTGTGTAAATCTATTTTTTTCAGTCAGATTGCGCTCTCTTCACTCCTCTGCACAAAAAACAGAAAGATAGAATCGAAAAGACATTATCCTCATTTTATTACCTTTTACATGAAAGACCAACCAAGACAAATGCAGTATGACTCTGCAGATGGACTATGAACTTATGAAATTATATTACATTTACTGTAAGCAGATCTCAACCAAGCATGAAAAAACAACAACACTTTCTAAAGTTACTCAGCCCACCAGTCACGCTTCCCATGATCACAATTGTATCCCTTCTACATTTACACAAAGCTCAGTTTGACCTTTCACAGCAGTCACTTATCCATTTCACAGTTATTCATCCATGCTAGCTGCGCACAGGTAAATCAAGGTCCGGCTTTTGTAACAGTAATTTATCCAATCCACTTTATTTATATAGCACGACTTTAACAAACACAAGATTCCAAAGTGCTGCAATAAAAGATAATAAAGAATAAACAGATAACACAATAAAGGCACAATAAAAAATGAGGTACCCAATATAAAGATAATGGCAATCAAATTAAAATAAAATAAAATAAATAGAAAAAATAAAATAACTAAAATGCACTGGCAGCATACTGTAAAAATATGCAAGTATACACATAAGATCAACACTCTACCTGGTGGTAAAAGCCAAAGAAAACAGGTGGGTTTTAATAAGAGTTTTAAAAGGAGACAGAGAAGAGGCCTGTCTAATGTGCAGAGGCAGCACATTCCAAACTTTTGGAGCTGCAATGGCAAATGCTCAGTTCCTTCTGTGCTTGAGCCTAGCGTTTGGCACGGTCAGGAGCAGCTGGTCAGCTGACCTGAGAGATTGGCTGGGAGTGTAGTGGTGCAGCAGCTCAGAGAAGTTAGGTGGGGCAAAGCCATTCAAGGCTTTAAAAGCAAATAAAATAATATTAAAACAAACACAGAAGTGCCACCAAAGACCATGACTTCTGTCTTTTCTTCATTCAAATTCAGAAAATTTAAGGACATCCAAGCTTTAATGTCATGTAAACACTGTAGAAGTGGATTAACAGAGTAGGAATCAGACTTTTTGAGGGGGACGTAGATCTGGCTGTTATCCCCATAACAGTTAAAAGAAATGCCATGTTTCCTGAGAATGGAACCAAGTGGGAGTAGATAGAGAGAAAACAAAAGAGGGCCATAGTTTAGAAGAAAAATATCAGACAAAGTGTTGTCTTATTGTCTCTATCACAGTGGATTGGTAATGATGCCAGCATTCCCTCAGTTTTTTTGAAAAGACACTTGCAATTTGTCCTTTTTCCACTTTTGCTCAGCTCTTCGACAATCCTGTCTGGCAGTGTGAGGTTGTATCATTCAGCCAAGGCTCTGATTTGGCTTTCTGCTGCCTGACCTGTAATGCCACAATGTATATAGCAGTTTGTCAAGAAACCATAAGTTAAGAGCCTCTGTATTTTCACACACAGACTCACACACACAGCTCTGGCTGAAAACTGCGGAGAAGTGAGCAGCAGTGGAACGGTTATCAACTCGACATCTGTGAGCAGCAGTGCGAGGTTTAACTGTGTGACAGCAAACAGCAGCTTCAAAAAGTACAGGCATATGATCCGAGAAAATAGCGCACAGCCCACCAGGTTAAGAACAGGCAAACCATAAAATAAAACAAGATCAAGTGTGTGACCACGTTCATGTGTGGGCCCAAGTACAGACTGCACGAGATTAAAAGAGTCAGTGATGTTTAAAAAGTCTCTTTATTACAACCTCCAACAATAAGGACCTGGTCATATTTGGGCATAATATCAGCCAAGAACACAAGAAAATTCAGTTAAAAAGTCTGTGTTTTATTTTTGGAGGCGGGTAGACCACAGCACACAGCACCGTGAGAGATATATCAAACTATGAAATTGTGAGGATGACGCCAAAGCAGCTAACACCTAGATAAATAGATAAGGACAATGAAAACATGTGTTCACCCTATTTTTGGTACTTGGGGCTTGTAGAAAAAGTGATCTTCCCAGAACTGTATACAGATAGATATGAAAGAGATAAGGCAATGGATCAAAACAAAAACTAAGCTACCGCACCATATCAACACTTAAAACAGTACAGATACACACACACACACACACACACACACACACACACACACACACACACACACACACATACACACACACACACACACACACACACAGAACAATCTGCTGTCTGGAATAAGTAATCAACAACCCAATAAGCAAAACACACCTGGGAGGTATCAGGGGGAAAAAATACATTTTTAAAGCCCATTAAGGCAAATTCCCCTTAAGTTACCCTACAAAGTTAAAAAAACAATCACCAGTGGGTAATTGGAAAACGTACAAACAACCGGCTTATAAAAACAATTAGTCGACAGAGGAGAGGGTAATATTGACATATGACATTGTCATAGAAAACCAATAATTAAAAGTACAAACCGATGAAATATTACACTGAAACATGAATTCTCAAGTGACAATAAATACAACTTGCAAGAACAGAAACATTTGCAAGGAAAATAGAAAAGAAAATAGAAATAGCCCTAAAAATGTATTCAAAGGCTACGGGTAACCAGAGTAATCTCATCTGTAATACTCAAGGCTTGAAATTCATGTTAATGATATAACTAAATTAGGTACTGTTGAAATTGGTCACTGCCCCATTGCCTAGTTAACAACCACTTCCTTATTGTATTAAAGATGCTGGTAATGATAATGATAGATGGTGGTGTTGAGTTTTTCAGGCTACACTTCATTTGCTGCCTACTAAAGAGGAGAGGGAGTGCGATGGAGAGAAAGAAAGATGCCTAGAGTGTCCTCGGGCGTCTTCTCCTTTCACCCATGAACTGAGAACTCAAAGAAGGTGCAGAGTCTGTCCTCTTTGAAATCCTTACCCCTGCGACACAGTCTCTTTCTCTCTCTCACTTGCCCCCCCAACTCTCTCTCTTTATCTCTCTATTTCACCCTTTTCCCCCCACATACATAACGATAGTTACGAATTGTAACTCCATATTCTATGAGTATAGGTGTAGCCCTCTAAGAGTTGACGCTATTGGGTTCATCCCTTCGCACATGCACAGTTGTGAAGATTTTCTTTCCCGTCCTTGCGTCTAGCACTGGCTCCAACTACGTCCACCAATAATGTATACAATATGAGCAGGCCCGTTGTTTGTTTCCCAACATCAGCCTTTTTCTTCAGCCAATGTTAGAGGAGCAGGTGGCCTGGATCATAGAGGGCTACGCCTATACTCATAGAATCTGGAGTTACAATTCATAACTATTGTTCTATTTTGTGTAGGCTTCACCCCTCTAAGAGCGGACACTATTGGGTTAGGGCGAAGCTGATATAGTCAATGCCACTTGCGACAGGGCCCACAAGCAGAACATAGACTAACTATTCCCCCAATACACTGACAGGAGATTGTATCAGATGGTCTGTTATTCTGATAAAGAAGGCCTGCCATGGTAATGACTTTGCCTAACTGGTTGCAAGGCCCAGGTCATGATTGCAGGTGTGCATGGTTAGTGGAAAAATCATGGGACACCTACTTTTCTGCTAGCACTTAGTGCAGAAGGGGCGAGGACAGCAGCCAGAACACACATGTAACGGCAAATTATTCCATGAACATAGGTGTGCATGATTGGTGAGAAATTGCATCATGATTGACAATTTATGGGACAGCAGGCATAACACACATGCAATGTTAAGTGTGGCTAGGACCAAGTGGGCCATGGAGGTCTCAGACACATCACACAGATAGAAACAAATGCATGGGCATGGGAATGCCCAGGAGGCTGTTGCGCAGATGTTGGCTACTGTCAAGCCCCTGAACAAGGCTGCAGACCTGACAGTGCCCTTGTAGATGTGCCCCTATAAAGCATTATAAGCCTAGATCATATGGCCTCGCACAGCCAGTGAGACATACGCTGTTTCGAAAGGGACGCTCTTTGAGAGTGTTTGTGCACTTTGATAGTGCACAAACAGCTGCTGTGTGTGCCTGATGTCCACCGTGCGTAAACATACTGTGATAATGCACGCCCCGTGATAGGTTGGTATTTATGCATGTAAGTGATTAAATGTATTTAACAATTGTCAGGGGGCTTTCAGGGCAGGGTCAGCGTGAAGTGGACACTAAGTTGCAAGAATAGTTTGGAATTTGTAAAACTAGTAGAAGTGTCTCACAAATAAGGAGTTGTTTCAAAGCAACCCTGTCTCACAGAAATAGTTCAACTGACCGGTGCAGGACAAGAAGACTTTAAAAATGCAATTATTCTGATGTTCATTGGTCATTGGTCACCGTGTACAGCGGCTCACTGTGTCATGAAAGTTTGTTCACTGTTTGAATAAAGCTGCAAATGATCTGAAATCTTTGGGCTCGTCATCTCTGAAGTCTCCATCATCATTTCCTGATCTCAACCCCAATATCATTAGCGGAAAAATATTACGCGTTACAAGGACTACAGGATTTTTTTGCATTCTCAGATGTATTTTATATTATGTATGATGTATGTACTTTGTTTTGGAATACAGAATTGATGTATGATAATCATTTCTTGATAGCATTAACAAGAAGAGACGTGGTTAACTTAGCAAACGCTACTGCGTTAGGGTTCCAATCACTGAGTGCCAAGGTGATTAGACAATTTACAACTGAAAATCGTTTAGCACTGGACACCATTACAGCAGCTCAAGGAGGAGTATGCATGTTAATTGACATGGATTGTTGTGTATCTACCATCACAATCTGAAGGATTGGGAAATTTGTCAATTGCATTAAAGAATCTCAAGGAGATTCAAGAAGGCATTGTAAGGACAAATAAAGAAGCACACATTACAGGAGGAAAGTATGCAGAGACAGCAAGAGGACTTGAATGGATGGCAAAGATGAATTCCATTGTTCATGGGTCATAGCAATTATTGCCCCATTCTTACTTATCTTTTTGGTTGTCATCTTTGTGCTAGGATGTTGTATTCCTATTTTGAAGACCTTAATTTTAAAATCAGTTACTAATATCTCGATGGTGCAGAATCATAGGGACATAAGGCTGTGTCCTCGTCACTGTCTGGTAGTTCAACATCAAGTGATGATGAAGGTCCAATGGGAGGAGTGGATTAAAATGTGCATGAGAAATTTTATGTAATGAGAGTTGAGATCATGAAAGAAACAATGAAGGATGAGTTTAGAACCATGCTATCATGACAGAATAAGGTGATCGCCCCAAAAGATTTGGCTGGCCTCATTCTGAAAAGGGGATCGCAGAGGAATATTCCCTGGTAAAGAAACAGCCAACAAGGTTTTCACCTCTGACATGATTAGCATTGTTAGTGTTTATTTACTCTGTAACTGAAACGTTTTCGTATATTCATTATTTACTATGGATGTCCTATATTTAGAGTTTATGTTAGACTGTATCTCAGCTATGATAAAAAAGGGAGGAGGAGGTGTTGACGGGGTCCCGTTGGTCTGCCCTGCTGCCATCCCAAGAAAGGCTGCCGCCTGCTGTAAGCTCTTTAGATGGCAGGCGGGAGCAGGGCTGGCAGGAGGCATAGGGGGGTGGAGATCTGACGGAAGGATGTAGCCAGTCCGGCAGCTGGTATGGAGGTGAACACCGCTGGAAGTAGAGGTCTTCATACTGCTAGCATGAAAATAAAATAGGGAAACGAACAACGGGTCCGCTCATATTATTTACAGTATTGGCGGACGTAGTTGGACAAGGGCAGGAAAGAAAATCTTCACAACTGCGTGAAGGGGTGAACCCAATAGCCTCAGCTCTTAGAGGGCAAAGCCTATCCGAATAGAACTCTAATGTGTGCTGCACATTACAGTATACAGAGAAAATGTTGACGTGTGGGTCAAGGTTCGCCATGCAGTGTAATAGCTTTTCATTGACTGTTATAAGGTCATTGGAAATAAACACATCACAGAGAACAAAAATAGGCAGCACAGGACAAGTTACTAGATGAGAGAAAAGTGTAAATATACGAATGCATTCAGCAGTGAGTTATGTCAGAGTTTTTAAATGAGTCCATTGTCGTAGTACATCAAGTGTTCTCTGAGAATACAGTATTTCACCTCACAGTGTTCATTTCATGCCAATACTATGGTATTTCTGTAAATGTATTGATTGATTGATTGATTGATTGATTTATTGATTGATTGATTTATTGATTTATTGATTGATTGATTGAATGAATGACTGATTTGTTCGTTAATTTGTTTGTGAAATGGACTAATTGGTGTCCTGCCTTTTAAATAGATATGTTATACGTGAAGCAACATTGGACTTTTCTCTTTTTTCTTTCTTTCCAGGATTTTAAATATGACTTTCTGACAAAAGTTATATCTAATTTGTAGAACCACATGTTTGGGGAATCCAAAATCATGCAAACATGATGGATAATAACATACATTGGTAATTTGGATAGCACTCCAACTAATACTTTTAATAGCCATTAGACTTTTGGAGTAGGATGGCCTTTTGCAGACAATTTCACAGGCAATCTTTAGTGTTTGATGGAAACATCTTGTGGAAGTCTTTTAATTTGACATTTCCTGTACTATGTTGGTTTTCATACATTTTCTTTTTGGTATTCTTTTGTTGTTATTCTAATTGTTTTATTGAATGATATGCATTAACTTTATTTATAAGGCTGTGGTAACATAATACAATCACTCTCTTTAATAGTCAGGTCTTCCAGAAGTACTTGGGAACTGATTTTAATTCTCTCGTGGCCCACTTTCATGTCTGTGTGTGCGAATATGGAGATGAAATGTCATCTTCCAGTGTGTACCTCTTCATTTTGTGTGATTCTTTTTTTTTCAAATGATTGTTTTTTTCCTTCAAAATATTAGATATCCACCAAACATTTAACACTTGTCAAAACACAGATAGCAAATTTTGATGCATTATTTACAGATTGTATCCCTTATCCTTCATAGACATTGAATAATTAACTTATTTTCCATTAAATGGACATCATATATGTTCATTTGATTTTGTTTGTCAGAAAACAACAACAGCAGAAAACCAGATATTCTCTTTAACAATTTTGTACAAAGGACAATGAACATTGTTACCCTTTCAGACCTCAGGTACAGAAACCATTTTCTCTGAGTTGCCTCAATTCATTCCACAACAGCTTACTCATGCCCCTCTCCTCTCCATTTCCTTTTCCCATCCTTCTCTTTTTTTCTCTCGCTCATCCACTTTCCATCTATCCCACTCTATCGCTCTCTCTGTATTTATTTTATTTTAAAAGTTGTGTCTTATGATCCCTTGAGAGATCATGATAAGCATAAGCATCCATCTAGCTATCAATGAAGGAGATGCATGAAAGAAATGCCTCATGTGCATACACATATTCAATACACGCATGTACAAAAACATGCTTACACTGAGCTGTAACTGTATTTAATTTTCATCTAAGACACAGACATACACAAGCACACACTCGTACTGTAATGGGAAAATTACATTTAACCAATGATTTTCATATTATTCATCTATAAGCTCTTCAATGCCACTCAGAGTAAATGACTTCTGTATCTTTTCCTTGTAGGAGACAACTGAATTTGTTATGTCTTTGCATTTGTCCTCCAAGGGCAAATGGCATGAGGTCTTACAGAAACAGTTGTCTAAAGCCATGTTTATCATAGCAGGTCCCAGGTCGAGACCATAGCCTATCTAGAGAGACAAGATGTCCTTTTAGAACTAAGATAGAATGACCGGTCAAGAAAACTTGACGCACGGAGGACAGATTCAGAAATACGTAAGAGATCCAACCGTCTGCTTGAGCTAACTAATTGTTATGTTTAAGATTAAACTGTTTTCCAAACATGGCCTGGTTTCTGCTGGCTTAACGGGGATATAAGGAACTGTCATATACTGTTTGGGGCACAGAATTGTTGTCACTCTGTAACTGTACATTGTGAAAGCTGTTCTTGTCATTTTGATTGATCTCTGCAGAAATCAATTAAACCCTTTTCACCGAATACCTTATACCTTTAAACCAGTTTGCAGCATGTCTTTATTTTGTCTCAACAAGGTCTCATCTCACACTGAAATTCCTCTCTCGCTGTACAGAAACTTCCACAACAAACTTGGCGTTGTCGGCAGGATCTCAAGGAGGGATCAGGACGAGACTCTCCGGGTAACTGATGACAGTACATCCAGGGATCTGATGGTCACCTGCCTCTAAACCTCGCCAAAACATCTTTGAGAGACAGAGGGTCAGAAACCGCGGAGGGCTCGCTGATTCCACTCTGAGATCCAAACGAAAAGGAAGCAATTTCAAACAGCGGGGGTAAGTTAAACGTTTCAATCCTGTTGGATAAATGATTTGAATTAGACATTGAGACAGTTTTTGTGAGACAAATATTGACTGCGTTTTTAACTGAGGGTTTTCGGTAAAAGTACTTTTGTTTTTGTAAAACTTTGGGTTGTGTACAAAACAGGAGAAATCTTAGTTGCACAAGTTGACACCATTCCATCCAATACGGGCAAGACGGGGTGACAGATAGATTTTAAAATCATTACAGATGAACAGTTGTCATAGCCGTTCATCTGGATTTTCAGCGAGGGAAAAATCTATCACAGATAAGCAGTGATTGTAGCTTAAATTAAGTTACAGCTGTTTGCAGGTTTTATCGCAAAGTTTACCGAGGACTAAACTGGGCCGTATAGTGACGATTATATGAAGAAAAAATAAGTACTACCGCTGGTTGTTATCTGTTTATTTTTGTTAGATGGGTAACAGGGGCACAAAGTCACACGTTAAGGCTGGTAGTGGATGAAATGGTGAGAACATTTGGGCTACATCTATAGAATGTCTGCCATATTGGGCAACAAAACATGGTTTTCCTGAAAATGGTTCTTTAAGTACAGGGAAACTTAGAATGCTAAAACAGGATTTAAAAGACAAAGAAAAACTATTGAAAGTGGGAAAAATGATTAGCACCCTACATCTAATTTAAATGAAAAAAACAAACAAAGAATGTTTTTATCAGTGGATAATAGAGGCCACTAATAGGGAAAGAGAACAGATAATACTGCTGAAACACGGAAACAAGAGAAAAACAGAAATGGCCACTGTCACTAATGCATTTTCTCTCTATCCGAGTCTCAAAGATGGCGATCAGCTGCTCAACCCACCACCACCCTACCCTCCTCCGCCATCCAGGCCAAAGGGAGAAACACCGTCCGTGTCTCCCAAGAAGCAAGCTCCAGGAGAGGACAAGATTCCACACAGCCCCCACCTCGCTGCAAGCTCTCTCCCTACAAGCAGCCAGGGCCTCCCCCCCACCTACATCTGACAGTAACAGCAGCATCAGGTACTATCATCCGATGCTACAAGTCAGCTGAACAAGCTGAAACGAAGAGAAACAGAAGAAAAATAACTTTGACAGTGTCAACGTTGGCTGGAGAGGGGGGGGGGGACAGAGGCAAAGGCAAAGCGAGAGGAAAAGGCAGAGGAGGAGGTGGAGGGCAGAGGCCAGCAGTGGACCGAGACACATGTTTCAACTGCGGAGGAAAAGGACACTGGGCAGACAAATGCCCATCCCAAAAACGCGAACGACAACAGTGGGGTCCACTAGCTGGGGATCACGTCTACAGCCAGCAACAGGCGGATGGACGGGAGGAGGGGAAGGAGGGCGGTGGAGAGTCTGAGCCAGCTGGATCCGCACCGGATAAGGGAAGTAAAAATGCAAAACACACTAACTAATTAATCTGCTTGCAATGAAGTAAATGCTTTCACACGCTACAGACCATAAACATCACACTCTTTCTCGCACAATAGGGAGAATTCTAGACGCAATTTGTCACCTAGAATGAAACAACATGTAGAAAGTATTGTTACTTATGCAATGTTTTAATCTGAGGTTTATAAATTGGCTGCTACGTTTTGAATGTGCAGGAAAGGATGTAGGGTTTTGGTTGATTTTATTTGCAAATTAGAAGCTTTCCAGCAGAGTTGTTCTTTGCCGAAGTGCAAGCTGAGCAATTCTTCCAGAAAGATTTTCCAGACTTTCATGATGTGTGTACATTAGAATCTAGCCTACATGATTCAGAACAGGACAGAAGGGCAAAATGTTCTGTTTTGACTCTCTCCCTTTGTGTCCGATGAATGTTTAGGTAGATCCAATGTTACGTTTTGGCATAGGAGTTATCTCAACTCTCACAGAGCCTCAAGGTTGTGAGATTAGACATCACTGCCCAGCCTGACTCATTAGGTTCAAACAACACACACACACATCTCAGCTCATTTTTCAGTGGGGCATTTTTCAGGGTCATGCTGCAGGCTTGCTGCATGAGGCCAGAGATGTGATTTAACCCCTTGCTGACTAGGTCAGACCACAACTTTTATATCACTTGTTATATCTCATCAGAAACAAATGACATGTTTGTTGAAGATCTTTTTCAAAGAAGACACAGATGGGCTTGAGTGTGCTTACATGTACTGACATAAGAAGTGTGCAGTAGCCGTAAACTTGACTGATAAGCAGAGAATGTTTTTCAGAGTTCAGCACTCATATGCTCATATTTCTTTGTCTAAATCTCCCACAGATCAGTGGAGAAACTTGGGACGGTTTGTCCTGGACTGTGACCAGCTGACTGACTGGATTGAAACCGTGGACGGGGACACGACCGTCTCCTCCACGGGCTGTTATCGAAAACTTCTGTCACACCATGTGACCGCCGCGCGCAGTGTGTTCCAGCGGAAAGAGACTGAACACACACACACAAACACTTTTGAATAATGCTGTTAATGCTTTCCCCACAGAGATGCTCTGTCCCACGGGTCGACTCACCTGTGGGCAGCGCATAAATATGACGTGGGTCTCATCAAAATTGCCAGCCTGTCGTCATCACACCGCGCTCAGACTTCAGGCCTAAAAGCATCAGTACCCACTGAAACAGGAAGCAATTGATGGAATCAGACCAGTCTTTAACTCTTTTAAAACAGGAGTTTTTGGTTTGCGGGTCCTGATTCACCTGTTTGCACGCCAATTTTCCCTGTCAAGAAAATTCGTGATAAGGGAAAACCGGTCGAATGGCGTTTTGTTCAAGACCTCAAAGCAGTAAATGCAGCGGTCCACACACGTGCACCAAATGTCCCTAAACCCTACACTATTCTTCAAGGAATTCCTGGGAGGGGGCACAATATTTGTCTGTTGTTGATTTGTCTAACGCTTTTTCCAGTGTTCCAGTGGACAAAGACAGCATTCCTGTTTGATGGTAAGGCATACACATTCACACGCTCAGGGCAATTATTTGTCGAGAGCCCAACCATCTACAACCAATCACTGAGAGAGAGCCTTGAAAGCTTAACCCTTTCCCCAGGTTCTGCTCTCAGAAAAAAAAAGTGCATTTTTGGGTCATGACATTTCAGCGTAGGGAAAACATTGTCTCTATCTCAGATTGAGGAAATAGTTTCCTCCCAAAACCTGCAAAAAAAAAAAAATGAGGAATGTGTTCCTATTGTTGTGTTTTTTTATTCTAAATTATGCTCAGTTAGTTCAACCTTTAGCTAACTTAATAAATGGTAAAAATATGTTTGCGCATGCCTCCGACTTTAGGCCAAACCCTAAACTCCCATTCACTCAGACAGTGGATAAACTTTTGAGCTGCATGACGTCTTTCTTCTGCAGCACGATATCTGAGGTATCACACATGTCTGCTTGATATGACTTTTGTTACTGTTAAACATTTTGTACAGTACTTAACCTCGCTTCTCTTATGCCCACACCAGGATAGGGAGAACTGCATGATTGTTTTGGCAGAGTTGCAACACACCTGTGCTCACGTCCAGATCTGACTGACACACCGGTGCCAAATTCAGATCTGGTTTTGTATGTGGATGGGTCAGCCTCACGCTGCCCTGACACTGGCCAGGGACAGGTAGGGTTTGCTGTAGTATCTGACGCAGAAACCTTAATTGCTAAATCTCTTCCCAAACACTTCTCTGCGCAGGTGGCTGAAGTCATTGCTCTCACTGAAGCATGTAAACTGGCTGAAGGTTCGTCTGTAACAAGCTACACGGACTCCAGGTACGCTTTTGGGGTTGTACATGATTTTGGGGCATTGTGGAAACACCGAAACTTCCTTAAGTCTTATGGTAAGCCCATTTTGCATCACCAATTGATCAATGACCTTCTGACGGCCATCTTGCTCCCATCACAGATAGGCATATGCAAATGTTCTGCACACGTGGTGCAGCTGACTGATTTTTCACTTCCAGATTCAGTAGCTGCAGTACACAGTGGGAAAATGCAGGGTGCACCTTTAAAGAGGGTGTCTGGCTGGGGCCGGATTCACCATCCTTGCCTTCAACACCATTGTTTCACACATTTTGCAAAGTTAATAATCTATACTTTATTATTAATTACAATTCACTCTGTTGTTATTACACACAGGCCTGAATTGCACACACATGCTCAGGTCCTATACATGCACTTATGGAGAGATGTCAGAGTGAGGTTGACACATGGGCGTTACCATGTGTCAAAAGAGTGGAATGCTATCATTGTTAACGAAAACATGGTTCACTAAGAGCTTCACAACATTTGCAGAAAATAAATTTTTTTTGTAAAGCATGACATTATAGGCAATATAGGCAAAACCAGTGACTGTAACACAGCAGGTACCACTGATAAGGGCATTTGATGGATTTTGTTGAGCTCACACCGTCGGAGGGGAAAATGTGTTGTTTGGTGATGGTTGAGATGTTTTCAAAATGGGTGGAAGTGTTTCCCGCTTCAAAAACAAACAACTTCAGTGTTAGCAAAAGCTCTAATGACAGAAATTATTCCCAGATGGAGAATATCAAGTCGGTTGTCAAGCAATAACGGCACGTTAAGAACAAAACTATGTTCATGCGAATGAGGGTAAGAACGCGCAGTAACCTCAGTCCTTTTAGGATCTTTTTTTTGGCAGACCACCCAGTGTGGGGGTTAGAGGCTCTTAGAGCACCCCATGATATGTTAGAGTAGGGTGTACAACTGTCTTCTGCTCTCTGCCATAAGAATCCAGGTTTCTGCTGCCTGTCCCACCCAGTTGAAAGACCGCTCCACACGCTGGAGCCAGGAGATTTTGTGGTCGTGAAAACTTCAGGAGGAGAAACTGGCAGCCCAACGCTGGCAAGGTCCCTTCCGGGTTCTTCTGATCACCCACACAGCAGTGAAGGTTGCTGAGCGGGCTCTGTGGATCCACGCATCGCACTGCAAGAGGTTCCAGCACCAGACTGTGGCCTGACAGACGGCGTTCTGTGTCACCAACGTCACACACACACACAAGAGACAGGGCAGGGAAAAAACCTGACCCCGACGGTGTTGTCATGTGCTAGTGGACGAACCTCTGACACCAGAAGAAACATCTGCAGCACGGTACTGACTCAGGCACCCACACACACACAGCACATTCCTGAAGGACACAGCAGGCTGGCTGTGAAGACGGACGAACAGGAAGAGACAGACATGGTGTATTACAATAAATGTATTCTGATTTTCTGTGTTTGTGGGGGTTGCATTTTGGTTGTTAGACAGATATGACAGAGCTAAATCTGAATACACCATTTATTCTAACATCACTTCTTCTCACATTAATGTTAATTAATTAATTAATGTTACTACTGACGCACAGCACACTCAGACACACAGTTTTTCACTCACAAATAAAGGGGTAAAATGAGTAGAACACTCTTCACCTTTCTAGTCTAGACAGTATTGGGGTACAAGCAATATAAGAAAAATAATAACCTTAGGTCAACAAACTTTAAGGCTAACACATCAACTTCTTTCACTGTTACAACCATGCGATTACTTTCAGTCCGAAAAATGACAAATCTCTCTGGGGTGAGGTAGAAATTTTACATATGCTATATGCCTGTAATGGACATGATGCAGGACCCGAGAGGGGAAGCATTGTGCCCATCATGGGGTTTAGCAATTTGGCACACGAGTGGGTGAAACTGGGGAATCAGATTCCCTCTGACCACACCAACCTGACAAATAGACTAACGAATCAGAAAGTAAACACCTCTTCACCCGCAGTATTGCTAACTCTGAACAAAGTTTAATCCACAAGATGAAGGTTATTTCAAAGTATGCACGTGGTTATCAGGAAAAGATCCATGCAGATCATTCTATATTAATGTACTGGCGACCAACTCAATAATCTATACTGGGAAAAAGAAAAAACGATAAGAATGCACTTAGTACAGGTAAAAGGCAAAAATCAACTCAAATGATTAACATTGTGCAAAATAAATGGGTTCTTTCTCCTAACAAACAAACAAAAATGCATTTTTCATCTAACGTTGACTGGGGTCAATCAGCAAACTCACATGTGACGTAGGTATCAATGACTCATGAGTTCATTGTTTCCCACTCACAGAAACAGGCTACACCCGTTAAACCACACGCGTTAAATCTAAATGACTATTTGTGCACTGACTGCATTTTTACCTTAAGAGCTAAATGTAAAATGACGAGTTACAGTAGCAAATTTGTCTCAGTAATTCTTCCATGGTGGGGTGTAGTTAATAACGCACATTCTGATAGGTGATCACATGCTGCACATTCATCACAGACATTGAAGGAAACATCACTAACACTGTCCATCAGTTACAACAACTCACCACTAGTCTCAAGGCTCAAGATGTCCCTAACACTGATTCAGGTGGGATTGGGGTGCTTGGGTTACTTGGGGAGGGTTGGAAGGCTTGGATGTGGAAAATTGTGGTTCCAGTAATCTCTGTGATCTGTTTCTGTTTGATAGGTATTTGTTGCATTATCCCATTAATACGAAAAATGATTTCCACTTTGTTTACTCTTGAGAAAGTTCAGTATCAAGCTTACAACTAAAAGATGATGGTCCTGAATTGTTTCATTTGTCCTCTTACAATGAGTACGGTTACAATGAGGACTCAGCTTCCGAATAGGAGTAGTTCCAGATTCATAAAATCCATTTTAATACTAATTTTCTTTCTTTAGACTAGACTAGTGGTAGCTTAAACTAAGAGGTTTAAATTACTCACAAAAACATTTTTTGGGACGTGCAGAAATGCATGTCTCCTTTCAGTAATTTTCGAATGTATAATGATTAGTTTGTAATCAAAAGGAGGAATGTAATGGGAAAATTACATTTAACCAATGATTTTCATATTATTCATCTATAAGCTCTTCAATGCCACTCAGAGTAAATGACTTCTGTATCTTTTCCTTGTAGGAGACAACTGAATTTGTTATGTCTTTGCATTTGTCCTCCAAGGGCAAATGGCATGAGGTCTTACAGAAACAGTTGTCTAAAGCCATGTTTATCATAGCAGGTCCCAGGTCGAGACCATAGCCTATCTAGAGAGACAAGATGTCCTTTTAGAACTAAGATAGAATGACCGGTCAAGAAAACTTGACGACGGAGGACAGATTCAGAAATACGTAAGAGATCCAACCGTCTGCTTGAGCTAACTAATTGTTATGTTTAAGATTAAACTGTTTTCCAAACATGGCCTGGTTTCTGCTGGCTTAACGGGGATATAAGGAACTGTCATATACTGTTTGGGGCACAGAATTGTTGTCACTCTGTAACTGTACATTGTGAAAGCTGTTCTTGTCATTTTGATTGATCTCTGCAGAAATCAATTAAACCCTTTTCACCGAATACCTTATACCTTTAAACCAGTTTGCAGCATGTCTTTATTTTGTCTCAACAAGGTCTCATCTCACACTGAAATTCCTCTCTCGCTGTACAGAAACTTCCACAACAGTACATAACATTTGTAGCCACTCGCAAAGCCATGCAAAAGAGAAGCACCTTGGAATTTTCACCTGTGCTGAAGCTTGTTCAGTTATGGTACTTTGGAATGTGCTGCCCTCTGCTGAAATTAAAAGAATAACTCCAGCCTCATGTCACACCAGCAGGGGGTCCAGGGGGGGAACAAAACTGATTACATTTAGTGTGGAAGTAAACTTGTTAAAGTACAGAACCAATAACACACTCTTGGAGCCTTTATAGTTTAATTAAAGGTGTATGCAGTATAATGGAATGTTCTATGAACTACTGCTTTTTTACTGCTATTCTTAATCACACATTGTTACTTTTTTGATTCACCTTTTACACAAAGATGTCTCACAATAATCTCATATCTCACTCATTCATTCACCCCTTGTTGGAAAGGATTTTTCAATAATTTCCTTTTGGATCGGAAAAAGCACAGCAGAAGATTTACATTCATTGTTAATTTTGAATGTGGCTTCGTCTTCATCAAATTAAATGTAATTTTTAAGAAATCCTCACTATATGCACATGCTAATTTATAATTTTATTGAAGGATCTCTGTCCTTTCCAATCTTTGATTCTGGTCTTCCTTCTGTCTGTTTATTTGTCCCCATGAACCATCAACCTTTTAGTTTATCCATTACAGTATTTCCTTGCTTCTCATTTGGCCGACCCTGTGTCTTTATCAGCATTGCAAGATATAATTTGCATCAGATTAAAGCCATACTCACAAAGCCA
This sequence comes from Percina caprodes, assembly GCA_013375575.1. Taxonomy (NCBI): domain Eukaryota; kingdom Metazoa; phylum Chordata; class Actinopteri; order Perciformes; family Percidae; genus Percina; species Percina caprodes. The sequence goes on from JABXJD010000039.1 coordinate 266,886, forward strand.
TGGCACCAGCAGAGACTGTATATCAAGTCAGGAAGTTTGTCTTTTTTGATCGAATTTGGCACAAAAGTCACAAAATAATACATTATGGTCTATTCAAGGTCAACTTTAATGATAACCGATATTATGATTATAATAAGTAAATTTTGTTATTTTTTCCCAAAAATTGAACATCAAATAAAAAATCTACCACAGTGTAATGAAGAAAAGGGCAACAGGATTTGGCGTAATATTAACTGCGTCATCTATGCGCTCACCGTAAAGTGATTTTCTTGCACATTTATTTTCCTTTCTAGCTTTCCATCAAAAGATTGGGATAAAAATCTAGGTTGCTTTAATCTTTAGGCAAGGCTGACTTTTTGGTCATGGTGCGTTGTGTTTCTATCTTGGCTCTGTCCTGAAGCACAGCCGCAGAGCATTGGACGTGACTCAACTAATCTGTTATGCCTTCTCCATAATCGCAGGGAAGAATTCTGCTTCCCTCTTTTCTCTCTCACTGACTGCTCTTCTTTCCTCATCTGTCTAATGGCATCTGCATCAGTCTGTCTCTCCATAGGCTCTGTGAAATTGTGTCTTTGTTTGGCTGCTTGTTTGTGTGATATACCTTGTAATTGTTACTGTATTGATACAATGGCATTTGTCTTTCATCCCGATTGCCTCTCAGTCGCCATGCCTACCTGTCTTGCTCTCACTGCACCTGATCTTGCTGTGGTCTGGCTGAATTGCTGTGGTCTTGGTATCTATCTACCTCTGTCCGTCTCTTTCAGCCCAGTCTCATGTCAGTTCGTGAAATCGTGATGTCATTTGATCTACTGATTTGTGTATAGGGACATGATTTTCTCAGGGGTTTTTCGTGGTGGTGAGCACGAATTTTAAACTAATATATTTTAATGGGAATCATATTTCGTGAAGTTGGTGGTGGATGGGTCACACAACACAGGACTTTTACCCTGGAGACCAAGGATTGCGCCCCCTGTGTGTGGCAGTCACTCTCTGCGTTCTTCTCCTAACCACAACCGTCCCGTTGTTGTTTCATTTCCCTTTATTTATCTATACTTTTTATATTAACATTAAACCAAAGGTGAAAAAGTCACGGATAGTACCACAATCATTGAAAATGATCATTTTTGTTAGCATCTTTTACCTAATTGTTTTGGTTTTATGACCTGCACATTCACTCTGAATGGTTTTGTTGTTTCATTCTCATCAACCCTACCTTGTCAAACTTACTACACCGCTATCCCAATGCAAAACAAAGTTAGCAACTAGAAGATAATAAAACTAAAATACCTAGTAAGTGTATGAGCCCCTGATCAGAGCTACCAGTAGAGTTAATATTGGCGTTACGTTCTTCAGGTGGCCAAGACTCCAAATGAATGCTAATGTTCTGCTGTCTGCAGTTTGTGTAAGTAGCCAACTGTTAGCACATTAGCCACAGCGCTATTAGCCACTGACTTAAACATAAGATGATAAAACACAATGCAACACATACAATATATAATAAAAAAATAAATACATAAACTAAATAAATTTGGTCAGGGTGTAACCCTGCACCCTAGTGGCCAGAAATTGATCAATGTCATTTAAAAAATAAAAATTAAACTTTTAGGCATTTGCCTAATCTGCCAAAAAAAATCCATTTAACATTATGATTATGGACCTGCCACCTGTCTTCTTACCTAACAATCATTGGAAGAATTGGAATAAAACAACCCTGCCTATAGGGAAATTGTTTTAAAAATGTATGTGTCTGTCAGCCAATAGCGCTGTTTTAGATCAAGGTTTTAGATAAAATCTTATCTCCCAAAAGAAAAAATGAAAAACGCAGAAGAGATTTTATAGTATTTGAGGGAGACAGATTTTACAGACAGATTTGACAGTCATTAAGACCTCACATTACTCTCTGAGTGGGTTTTGCTTGAATGCAGAGTCCAGAAACTTTTTTCAGCTCATAAAATGTTCAGAGAAGTTTTCATGCAGCAGCTACGAGACACACAACAGAAATAGATTTACTTTATACCATCTCCCGGATCAAGTCAAGATGTCACCTCCAAGTCAAAGAAATTAAAGCTGATTTCTGAAGTGTGACAGTTGGATGTACAGTATCTGCATGACTGCACACACAACCACACAACATAAACACAAAGTATGCTCACCATACCAAACACCACACTGAAACACACACGCAGACGCCCACAAACACACTAGTACAGGACTTCATGAAATCTTGAATACAGTCATGTGGAGATCCCTCAAAGAAATAATCTAATAAGATCATAGAAAGAAAAAACAAGTTGTTTGTAGACAATTTCCTTCTTTTTCATGATCATTTTTTAAATTGTTTGCACATATTCAAACAACCAATTACAAACAACACACTGAGACAATGGAACACATCCCAGAGCCTAAGATCACAGAGAGGAAAGCTGGGAGGGAGGGAGACAAAACAACACATGCAGAAACAGACACACACAATCCCACACACAAGACAATTTCCTTCTTGTTTCTTTTTTTAAGATATGGTCTGAGGGCTGCTGGCCCTATACTCCTGTAGGCTGTGAACAGGATTTCAGAGGCCTTTGGTTGCTATGGAGAACAACACACGCAAGTGACATTCAAGATTCAGAAATGCAGGTGAAAGAATGGGAGAGAAAATACCACAAAGGTTTCCAGCTGCAGCAAAACAAGACACTGTCAAAGATATAATAATTTTTAACCACATACATAGCTATGTAATGACAAAATTATGATAACATATAATTATGGATCATTTGGACTTGTCATAGAAGGACAACACATGAACTACTAATAACTTTATGGCTCAGTTTTATTCAAGTGTCCCAGTAAACCATGACAATATGACAGTGTGACAGTGTGACAGTGAGCCCGTGTGCACCCTGAAACCAACAAAGCTCATTTGAATTCAGGCTTCCTTAATTTTATTATTCACACCTGTGCTTTCCATACTGTGACTGTGGCTGGTTAGATTTCTGTGCAAGTAGGTTGGAGCTATGCTGCAAATTTGGTATTGTCACAAAACTCTTTGTTATTACAAGGGAAATTGTCCTGGTCTGACAGGTACAACAAAGCCAACACAAGAGTGAGGGAGATGTCAAGCTAGCCCAATTTGTACGAACTCACACAGTCCTGAGAGGAGATCTAACCAAACATCCTGTGTGGGTGTATAATAGGTGTGTAGGGTTTTAATATGTTAAATGTTTTTCCTTTAGACGTTTATATTACATCTATATTTAGCTGATATCTACAATATGGGCTGTAGGCCTTTTTGATGCCCCCTTTGATTATTATTCTCATATTAAATGTATAATAAATTGAATATGTAGGATATAGTACAGTTTAAAAACAAGATTTTGGTATGAAGTCGTTATTTTCAAATATTTTATTCAGTCATCTGTCCTGTACATGCGTGTGCATGCGTGTACTGTTTGTGTCTGTCAGTGATCCAGTCGCTGTTAGTTTTGGTAAAATGCCATCTTATCTTATCTGATCCTATCATTTTATCTATGAAGTCACTATGAGAAGCATTGAAACCCTTTCAAAGGACTAAGAGGGAAATGTCAGTATCTAAGATTATTTTCTTCCTTTTAAAAGATAACTGTGATGCTGCATTGTAATATTAAGTTCAATCAAAACACAGCCACATTTATGAGCAGAAGAACCCACTCGAAATCCCCAATAATGGGACACACAACACGATACAGCTTTTGATAACTAGTTACCTTAAACTGACCTATACATATAGTGGACTGAAAACAATATTTTACTTAAATTCGTATGATTAATTAACACAGCCTACTTGTTTGATGTTTATTTAGGTTTAATTCTGCGACCTTTGTTTTTATTATTTTTTAATCTTATTCAATAATTTCTTTGTGTTGTTGTTGGATGTGTGATATGTAGCTGTTTTGGTGAGGGTTATTGTGTACTTTTCTGTGCTGTTTCTTTTCCACGGAGCATTAGAGCCACATCAAGGTGAAAAACATTAATCATCTTGTTCACAATACTTGTTATCTATATATTATATTCATAGGATAATCTAGCTGTAAAATTCAGTTTATAATGGTATTCATTTCTATATTTATTCAGTACATATCCATCCTGCACTTATGGAACCATTGTATATCCTGCACTTACTGCTATTGCACTTCTGGTTAGACCTAAACTGCATTTCATTGCCTTGTACATGTACATGTGTAATGACAATAAAGTTGAATCTAATCTAATCTAATCTAATAAAGGAGGAAGATTTTAAAAAGACCAGAGCCTGCATTTTATTTCCCTTTATAATATTTATTTTTAAAAATGAGTAAGCAGACAGTTCATGTGTCCTGTGAATACCAAAATGTGTAGAACAATATAGAACAGTAAAACACTTTCCATTTTATTTCTATAACAAGATTTTTGAGCGACATATCAAAAGTCAAAAAAGGTCATATTCTTTTTAATACAACATTTCTTTTAAAACATCTTTCATGTCAAGTAATAGACCACACATTTCTAGAAAGAGATGTGAAAATATACAAAAACATGATCAGTGTTAAACAGCAGGCTACAACTTCCGATGCACACGACTATTAACTTGCACAAACATCAGTGAGGAGGTGATAATGTAATGATGCAACCACACCAGCGGGACCAATCACATGTTTAGGAGGATGTCACAGCTTAGACAGGAGGAGCTTCAGTCACTTAACACTTCCTCAGTTTCCCTCGTCACTTGCTCGATCACGCACTTCCTCAGCTCATCAATTCCTAATTTCTTCCCCTGCTTTCTTTGCCTCCTCCTGAAAAGCTGTAAAGAGAGAAATTTGAGTTTCATCCCCTCAGTTGCTCTCCTCTGATTGCATTTTCATCCGTAAACAAAGGACAGAGGGAAGAAAGGACAGGGACGTGAGAAAGTCAGACAAAGCAAGGAAGGGAGATAGGAAAACTCAGAGTAATTCGAGTGCTGATTAGATGAGGCTGTAATGGACTGAGATTGATCTTAACAATGAGACCGGCTCATTGACTTTTACTACAATTAAATGGATGACAGGAACAGAATGTGCTTTTACCCCTGCAGGGGCATAGACAGCAAAATTAAAAAAATGTTTTTATTTTTCTATTGAGGTTTAAGAAATGTCAGAGAAACAGAAATCGACATAAAGACTGTCCTTGATGACTCATATCATCGTTTAAGCCCTCCACGTGATGAAGAGAAGCCAAAGACAGAAATGGGAATACACTGAAGCAGAGGTTGAGGATGAGAAGGAAGGACAGCGGGAGAAAAGATAGAAGGGGACAAGGGGAAAGAAGAAAAAGAGGGGGGGATAAGAAGACAGATGGGTTTAGAAATGTTCATCTGATAGGCGTCTATCTTCTCTTCTACAGGCGGAACAGGAAATAAAAATGCAGGGGTGGAAGCACGTCTGTATGTCACTCTGTGTTAGGCTCAGCATAATTGCTGTGAAATGAAACGACTTATAGGAGGGCAGCTAGAGGAGAGAGAGGTGTGTTTTTAGACTCAGCCTGAAGTCACTCACTATTTGTAGCCATGTGAAGATTTGTAGCTCAAAACAAGAGATGTACTATTAAAGGTTTCTAAAAGGGGAATGGTCTTACTATTCATCTCCCCGTTCTATAATACTGCAAACCTCCCGAGAAGAGACGCCTTTAAAAAGAGCAGTGCCATGGAAAGCCCTCAAGGACCTAATAAATCCTAACGTGTTGATCAGTAGCTTAGTAATATTCTTCAATTACATCCAGTAAGCAGAGTTGTTTCTTATGTTGCCTAGCAACAACATTGAATTCAAGTAAATAACAATCACTGAAGGCCTGAAAACCCTCACAGTCACAGCTGGTTCGGATAACATCCAAGATTTTAATGGAATCCTTTTTATATACAACTCAAAGTTTTACTTGCAGTATTCAGGCCCTCCTATAGCCTCAACACACACTGCAGCATTCTTTTAAAATACAAAACTATGTAGAATGGTCCCCAAGCTGCTAAATCTTAGATAGTCACATTTGGGTTCCTAGTACCTAATAGAGAGGCACAGAACGTCTTAAATGTACAGTGTAAGTATTTTACAACACAGGACATTGGTATTGTTCCACAGGCCCAGACACTAGTGTGACCAGTACTGACAAGGTACCAGGACAAGTTTTAACCATATATTGTATGTCATCAAAGAGATTTAAAAAATATTAATGGTTAGAAAAGAAAAGAAACAGCTGCTTTAGTCACAATGTGTTATCAAAGTTTGTGCAAAAAAAGAAGCTGACTAAGAATGATGTGATAGCTTTTTTTTGTTTTTTGTTTTTTGGAAAACAAAAATAACACTGCGAGTCGTTTGTTTCTTTTCCCTTTTTTGTGTAGTGATGGGTAATGCTGATGTTGTTTGCTGTGGTTTTCATTTGTTGGACGTATTATGAAGACGGCAGGTTGCTTGGTCTGTCAGTTAGAAATGCGTCTCCTTCTCTGAGATGGTGGATATTTTCCCATCAACCTTAAGTTTTGCATCATTGGCAGCATAAGGACTGAGGGCAGCAAGCTTTCCTCTCATTATCAGGTCCGGGCTGGGAGTTGTCAACTTCTTCATTCTCTGCAAAGCGCATCAAAAAAGACAAAAGAGGTTATCTTTTAGTCTCCCACCACAATGCTATTCTAACTACAGCATTAGGCAGATACAGCTTATGCATATAGTCATACTCCTTGAAGGAACTAGAAAAGCATCAGCAAAAACAAAATGTATCCAAAATTAAAAATGTAAATGTCTCTGCCAGCAATACATTTGTCACATGTAGTCTACACTAAATCTGCTTTTTGTGACAGTGTCACATTATGTAACCATTTATACAGACATTAGCCTGAAAGGTTTTATTTTCTTTGTTATTCAATCTAGAGTACGGGGATGACCTAGTGAATAAAAGAGCATTGAAATATAAAATACTTTATAAATTAATAGATAGTAGTAGATAGTAGATAGTATAAAGCATATTTTAAAAAAGGTATATCTTCCAGGCATCTAAAAAATGTCATAGTCAGTTAACTTGCTAATTAACCGGATAGCCACAATATAAAACCAAATCAAAATATTTGTTTGGTATATCTCTCTTTACCCAGGTGTAGCATTTGTTTGCCATGTGGATTTCATTCGACCAACACATCACCACTGAGATCATTCCTCTAATTTTCATCAGGCCTCAGGTCTGCCAAAAGCTAGAGGCCACTACTGATCATATCATGTCAGAAACCTGCAATTTGTTTATTTGATCTTCCCTGGAGCAACGATGGGAGATCATCCAGCTGTGTCAGTCTGAGGAAGTCAGATGGGAGAGATACAATAGCTGGATTCTTTTGAGTCATTTCCCTCATTATAAAGTGATCAGGTTGCATCCATTGAATAACAGTGAGGGTCTTATCAACATTAATTCTATTCATTCACACTGTCCATTGTTGTTTTGAAAAAGGAAAAATCTGCTATGAGATACATTAGCTTTGCATTATTTTGTTCCTTTGGAGGCACACACATTGCTGATGTCAGTCCTGGGTGTAAACCTGTGTAAGCCACACTACATTTGACAATGTGTGCCACAAGTTAGATCTGTGGTTAGGTTCTTCATGGAAAATTGGTAAATTCAGAATGAAAAGGATGATGGACGTAAAACTGTGGGCTCTCTATCTGTCTCTTGTCTTCGCAAAACAAGATAAAACTGTTAAAAAAAAGGTATTGATGCAGGTAAACATACAGGGCTTACAGGGCTTAATTGGCAGCTACTGATCATCAAGAGCATGGCTTCATTAATTTAAAGTAATTACTGGTATGTAAAGGTATTACTATTGATAAAGCATACGTGCAATAATACTGTTTTTCTTTAAGAAAAAAAGATTTGTCCATGTATTACCTCAGAGAAGGTGCCAGGAGTCTTCCAGATCATCCAGATTATCCCCACAGGGATGCAGACCATTGAGGACATGGCCATGAACCAGCCGATACCATAGCCCCAGTCAGGGTAGGTGTATACGTTGTTGTACTTCAGTGGTTTGTATTTAATCAGGAAGAACAGGAAAATTGCCTGCATGAGAAAACAATTACATCCTATAAATGTCCCTCACATTGTGAGAAATAAATGTTTCTACTGATGTAATTAAAAGGTCACTTTGAATTCAGAATCAGTATGGTGCTGTAGTTACTTGCCTTCATATATAATTCATGTGAAAACAACCCAAAACAATTGTGTAAAATATTAATTTCTCCACAATCCAGGTATACATCAAAGATGCATATGGAACACACTGTTTTTTTCCAGTGCTTTTATCTTGCGTCACAAAATATTTAATACATAAATTCCACTGTGTTCTATTTATATAGAAACAGCTAGTGGATGCAACTTAATTGTTCACACAAAGTGAGAAATTATCTTGCAAAATGAACCAAAAACAATTTCTCCATAAATAAATACTGCTATTCATTTGAAAGCAGAGTTTCCTTTGAATGTGTCTGTCCATCATCGTTATTGAGCTTATCTACATGATATGTTGTCCACGCTACTGCTGTCTGCAGTCAGACTCACAGCACAGATGCCCGGGGTCAGGATCATCCAGCACCATTTGATGAAGAAGACAGGTTTGTAGCCAATCATGTCCTCAATATTTAGGTAGAATCTGTCACTACCTGAAATGCAAATAAGTGTCACTCAAGAGTTTCTGCATGTACCAAGAAAATAATGATGTGATTTATGTCTTTTGATAGTATATGACAGTCTAAACAGAGCTGCTGAAAATGTTGTCTGAAACTTTCTTTGATGTGAGACAGACGTTCTGCATTGCTGCATGTAACATAGTCTTTACTTAATTAATATAATTTGGGTTTGTTTTTAAATCGTCTGCTTCAATGAAACTATAAATGTAAATGTGATGATATTTAAACCCAGAAAGTAAAGCAAATTCTTTAGGGCATATCTTTTGAGGGCATATTAATAAAAGGCACTATGTTTGCTTAATAAAACTGCAGAATGGCAATATTTCACACTGCTAAAATACCATATAATTTTCACCATCTCAGTAACAAGATTTTTTGACTTATATAACACTAAGTAAATGATGCATGTGTTTGAGCCCATCCTCCAGCAGAGGGCAGAGAAGAAATATGAATGCAGCAAAGGGGCGAAATGCAACATACAATGTTTGTGGCAATGGTCTCTTTTTCTGTGCTGAAATGTGACAGTTGTTCGGTTGACAAAATAGAGACTACTCTTATCTGAGGTGACACGGAAGAGGAATAAAAAACATTTCTTTGAAATTAGTAACATTTCAAGTTGAGACTGTTATCTTACCGTACACCCAGCCAATACATATGGACTCAAATATGGCCACAAACAGCAAACACATCCCGCTGGCAGCATACGAGTCAAACAACTGGAAGACGTACATCCCTCCCTGATAAGACGAGACAGGTTTCAGTTTCCTTTCACAGCCACTGTGTGAGCATCAGACTTCTTGATGTGGTTGTCAGGGTGTCATAGTGACATGAAGAAAGCCAACTTAGAAATGAGGTTTCTTCTAACTAAAATGCGGATTTGTCCTAAGTTTACCATGATTCACTGACTCAAGAGGTTCCCGCCAAATGTGGTGTTAAAACATCTATGCAGTAATCAGTGTTACCTCTTTAGTGTACTATTTAAACCCCATCTCCAGTACACGCTCTGTTCTTTGGTTGTTCATTATGGCTCTAGCATTTGAAAGTGAAAGTACAGTGAAAGAGCAATTTCACCCATCAGATTTTTTTTTTTTTTCATTTTATGTTATGTTATGTTTGATGTCCGTTCCCATCACTGTGATCCATTCCTCCTAAAAAGAGTACTTCAACATTTTTGGGAAATACGCTTTTTCGCTATACCTCTAACATCTGACAGTTCAATATGAAATTGAAGAAAGCAACTGGTTAGCTTAGCTTACAATAAACCCTGGATATGAACAAGTTACATTACATCTCTAAACGTCGCGTAAACAGCTACGGATATTACCATAATGTCTCAGTGACTGTATTTATTCCCATACTTCAGCCAGGCATTGAACTACACTTCCAGATGACCTTTGATTTAATCCTTTACTCTTGGCTCTTGTGACATTAATCTATGATAGCTCTTTGGCGGCAGGAATAAAGTGTCTAGAGTGCAGGTAGTGCTGAAAGACATCTAAAAGCAGAGGACATTTTTTATGTTGTGGTGACTATGAAACAGAGCTCAAGTCATTGGTCAATGCAGCAGTTAATAACAGAGAAAAACTGAGAAAGTGCTGTCCTTTAATATTGCATCTTTCCCCCTGTTTCATGGCCATTATGGTCCACTAGAGAACAGCACAGCATTTTTACAGTGGAGATGGATAGAGAGCAGTGCAAATGGACACATAAAAAGCTTTTAGTGGATTTAAGACCTTCTTGATAGTAGGAGAAACAGATTTTCTTCCATCATTATCACATACAGATAAAAGGTCTCACTGTAAAAGCATAGCAGAGCTGGTGACATGTACATGTTTACAGCTCTAGATGAAGAACTTGATCATTGATCACTTTCTTTTCTATCACATAGACTGTTGACCATTCATTTAAAATGTACCTAATCTTGCACTGCCAGACATCTCTCCACAGTGCTGTGTCAGTATGGTCTTGCTACACTGCTCACTGGTTATCTATTCTGGGATAGGGGAAAAACACTGGCTTGTTTGCATTACTTTAAACCAATCACAGCCTCAGATACAGCTATGGTGCACAAAATAGATGCGGTGAGATAATGGAGATAGTGGAAGTGGAGGGACATATCAGGCTTTATCCCAGCAATGTACTTTACATCCAGTGAGCCGGACTATAATGTACCTGGGTGGGCTTCATCTTAGACTTCATGATGGCAATAATAACATGTCTAGGTGTGAAAGTAAATATCCAAAGCTGAAAGCAGTGGTAGACAACCAGCCCCTCAGAGAAAAGGTTGAGTATACTTTGACAGTGCATTTAACTTACTATTAGTTGGAGAGTATGTTATCTAGACAGTATCTCTACCTGTCAAGTATCTAAAGCCATCATATATTCAGTAAAAGATATTATTTTCAGTCAGAATTTACTCTGTCTCCCTACTACATATTTTACTTGTTTGTTTCATTGCTCAAATACTTGTACATGTAGATATGTGTACTGTAGGATTGTAGCAATACAATGCCTTTGCTATTGCAATACTTTAAAGTTTTATTTTGTCATTTTGTGTAGTTTGTAAACGTTATGTTATGCTTTCTTTTGTTTTCTTTTCCTCCTGAGTTTGTTAATATTTTTTCCTATTCAACCAGTAAATAATTGTTTATTTAAAAAAAAAGTTATAAACAAGTCACCCTTTCTTTTTAAATGCTGTTTTCAGTAGATAATGCATTTTCAAATACACAATTCAAAAACTTGACATGATTTACCTTCTCCTCTAAAGATGTAACTATAGCTGAGTCTTACCTCTGTACACATGATGAGTCCTATGAAGAAGGAGGCTAAAGACATGCCCAGAATCAGCAGTTCTCTGCGGTAGCCTCTCCTGAAGGTCTCTGGGTACATGTCTACCACAGCTGTCACTAAACTCTCCACACACACAAACTGTGAAATAAAAAAAGACAGAAACAGCCTTCTTTAGTTAGAAATTAGATGACAAGACAATACTAAAAACAACAACATATTTAGCAACCTTAAAATGTATTTACAAAGTGGTCCTCACCTGACTGTCTAGGCCAAGGAAGATGAGCATCATGAAGAAGAGACAGGCCCAAAGTGGAGATAGAGGCATCATAGTAACAGCCTTGGGGTATGCTATAAATGCAAGACCAGGACCTGCATCACACAGAAAAAAAAAATCACTTTCATTGTTAAATGAAATAATGTAGGATTTACAGCCATATACAGTATTTGAAAGTGCCACATAACAGACTGCTGTAAATTGTACTTGCCTTGTTGTTATGGTTACTATTATTCTGTGTTTAATATATATTTCTGACATGCTTTTATACAATGACATAACATGGAAAATATGTAGGGGAAATAAATATAACAGAGAGAGGCTTTTTTTATCAAAAGATCAAGAAAACTCAGAATTTCCAGATTCTCTGAGAGTATTAGTAATTAGTAATAGTAGTAAAGTATTCTCTGAGATAATGCTCAACAATTTACAAGAAATTAACTCAGAAAAGGTGTTTTTTTGTCGAGGAACCACATCGATTTACTTTGTAAGGTTGGACCAACCTCAACACACCACAGATTGTGTGCCGTGTATTATGAATGCAGTGATAATGTTGTACTTTAACTGCCTAAAAATAAGGCAAGGTGAGGCAAGGCAACTTTATTTTCGTAGCACATTTCAGCAACAAGGCAATTCAATCTCCTTATCTGTTCATTGCGTTGTGGCGCCAGAATAGGGGGGGCAAGCGAGAGTGTTGTCCACCCACTTCACTTTTAGGTGTTATGTTATGGTAACTCTATTAACCAGTTGCACAGCTAGACCGTGCCAAGTGCGTCGGGAGTGTGCCAAACACACTTTTGGTAATTTTGTGAACAGGCTTCCTAGGCAAACCTGTGTAAATGGGGGTGTCCTTAATTATTATGGCCAAATGTAACCTGATTATTGCTTTGTATTATTATTTGTTTTAGTCTTTTACTCATTGGCAGGATTATTCCATTTATCAACACAAAAACAATGCAGAAGTTAGGAAACCAATCCACTATTAAAATCTAATTCAGTAAATCCACTAGGCAGGGTGGTGGTTTAGAGTGTTGGAATGTCTCAAATGTCTTAAAACGCGTTGTATAGAAGTGAAACATACTCTAAGCGCACAAACTGGCACAACGTCTGATCTTGGGGACATGGATAAGGTAAGATGAAATGAAAGACTGATTGATTCAAAATAAGAGGTGGCATGCCATTGAGTTATTTAACACCTACATTTGATGACAGACCCTTTAAAACCCATTATTCAAAACATTAGGCTCTGTCCTCACCATGCCCGGAGACAAACATTTCAAATCTCTCGCTCTGTCACATTCACTAAATTATTCATACTGACTTGAATAAATCATAATGCGGTGGTCTAAGAGCCTAGGTGAAGAGCGTGGAGTTATATAACTGGTTATGTTGATCCATTTTAGCAACATATGATGGATGGGGGAGGGGCACAAAGACTCAGATAGGCTTTCTCTAGTTTACAGTATCTTCTTTAGATGTATTATCCAGCTACATTACAGTCCTGGGAGTTTTTTTAAATTTTTATTAAGAAACATGATGATTATTCTCTCACCAGATTCTGCCACAGCCTCGATGGGAACATTTTGTTCATAGGCCATGAAGCCCAGCACAGAGAAGATAGCAAAACCTGCTACAAAGCTGGTTCCGCTGTTCAGACAACACAGCATGATGCAGTCCCTGAGGAGCAAGACAGAGTTCACACTTACTATCAGAGCTGTCAGCAGACCTTACACGAAAGGCAAGGCAGACATTCTGCCTGATTCTGTTTCATGCACAGATCATGTGTGCTGGACTGAAATCAAAATTATATAGTATGTGACAATCCATTCATTCTTATCAATCACCTATAACCACTGGAGTTTTATCTGTATTCTTATAGTCTTTATGTTGGTAAGTATGAAGTGATTGATGGCTATCATTATCATCCATCCATTCATCCATCTACTAGAATCTAATTATTATCTTACCTGTAGCAGTTATTGTTGTAGGAATTGTAACTTCCTAGAGCAGTGAGACACCCCAAGCAGATGGCATAGGAGAAGAAGATTTGGGTTCCAGCATCCACCCACACCTAAAGGGAAAGTGGGCATAAACATATAAAACATAAACAGATCAATGATGAATTAAAGTAAAAAAACAACCAGTTTGGTGCAGCAGCCAGAGCAGCAATAATCCTCCTTGGCTTAAAGTCTCCAGCTGTACCAGTTGGATTATTTCTTAGATATTTCTACACAAATCAAAGTTTGAGAATTTTTAGGCATCTGGTAATTTGTTATGCTCTTGATGACATTTTCATTTTCATTTCAATGATTCTTCTCAGCCTTTTGCCACTGAAGATTCTTTGTGAGATTTTTTGAATTAATTAAATATTAGAATTACTCTAAGTAGAATAGGTTTTCCCATTTATAAGAGACTATCAAGCGGTGACTCTTTATCGACTTTAATGAAACCCCACATTTCTTTTGTTACCTCTCATCTACCTCATTTTCATAATCTCAGTGACTTTGTAATGAAATTATGGCTCAGCTCAACCATTTTCTTTCCCCTCTGAGGGGGCACACAGTGGAGCAGCATAAATCATGGATTAACATAAAAGTCTTCCAGTGTCTAAATCTTCATATTTCTTTACACCAACTCAACCAACTCCAACTGTACTGTTGGGTGGGGATTAACGGAAAACAGCTACAGTTTCATTTAGGGATTACTTAAACGGTCAATATTGTTGATACCGTTCTTACTCAAATCATTATTGGCAGCAGAACGGTAAAGTGAGAGTGGGGTTAACAGAAAGTTTGTCGAGGCCAAAGCATTGAATACATTACATTTAAAATGTTATAACTGGTGTGTAGCTCTTTTGTGTTTAGAGCTAAAAGAAAAGCTTATCTTAGCATGTTAACACACAAAAATAAGATAGCGAACATAGCAAACATCATAGCTACGTTACTTTAGCGTGTTAGCATGCTAACAGCCTGGCTGTTGACCCTTAATCTTGTTTTTTTGTAATTTGGGTAAAGCGGTTTGCTGTGGTCCAGACCTTTGAATTCACCCACATCCCCATGTCGACAGCAAGTAACAAGTTGACTATTCTGTCTGATATTAGACAAGTGAAGCTGCTCTTTTAGCCCCCCAGACACTATTGTCGTTTGTAAAGCAACATTATTGGTTCCTCATTTTTTTTTCTAACAAGCACATTTTTGGGGTTATGTGAATAATGGATATCCTCTCTCAGTGGCAAAGTTGGACGGATAATGTTGTACCTCACATTAACGTTACTGACAAATACCCTTTTTGTCATTTTGGTATATGAAGAATTGTTTGTCAAGTAATCAGCTGCTAAGCTGAAATGTGTGTAAGTAAATTTGTGTGTAGCAAGGATCATTGAAGATCATTCTTTTTGAACTTTTTCTAGTAATTTAATTCTCTTTAGCGTCACAGCTTATCCCAGTATACACTGGGTTGGAGGGAAACATATAGGTTCTTGTTTCAATGCAAAATAATTCAGTATACAATCGCTAGTAAAGTTTTGGCGATAAGTAAATGTGAAGTATAATACCAGACCTTTATCAACTTCGTTATCCCAGCCAATTACTATGTAGGTATAATGTGGTCAGTATTTTGATTCATGGGCTACATGGAGATTTACACATGTAAGATTCTTCAGTGAAGCAGTAAACTGTGTATTATGAAACTAGTTTGTAGTTGAGCTCAGTACCCTCAGACCCACAGGATAGCATAGTGTGCTAGCGAATTCAAACTTAATGCAGCATGGCCCTTTGAAAACTCTCTCACATCACCATTCCACCACTAATCTCATTTCCCCACCGAGAAACAATTAACAAACACACGGTCTTTGCTCCCTCCTGGGAGTAACCACGGTAACTTCTGTGACCTCACAAACACAGGACTGTTCCTGTGGAAGAACAGGCTTTTCTCTCCTAATGTTCATTAATGTTCCCTTTAGTTCGTCCTCGGCTGATGGCCGCACAGTGCAGTGAAACCTTAAAGGCTCAGGCACAGAGAGAATCACTTGTTGATGTTGTGCCTAATTTTGCCGACTTGTGTTTGGTTATGTTGAGACTGTGGCTGTAGGAAACTTTTCTACTGTGTGAAAGCTGGATGACATTGACTGTAAGATAGCGTTCTTGTAATGTAAATGTACCACTCTTCCTCCTCACGATCCATTTGTTATATAAATGAGATCCATAGGCGTTAGATATGGGAGATGCAGCAAGATATTTGGCTGAAATGGAACCGTGAAGAACAATGAATGTCATTTTATCAGTACTGAGCATTATGTTGTATATCATATTGTACAGATGCTGCTAACCGACAACGATGAGTCAGTAAGGGATGTTCTTAGCTTCTGCTAAACAATCAAATGTTTTGTTCTTCATTGAAAAGGTCCAACATGCTCGTACGCATCTTAAACTCAGATTTAAGCCAGTAACAGAGAAACTTTCCCTCTTCAGCAGATGATTGTTGTGTCAAACATCCAAGTGAAGTAACAAAAAGCAAAACACTAACTAGTTTTCTAGCCATTACAGGATTGTATACAGGATAAATAATCACATCTAACCTTTTGCAGACACAATGGCATTAGGGATGATTTAAAATCAACTAAATAAATCAATGTAATGGTTTTGGAACATAGGCTATTGCAGGTTTAAGTTTTGATCTCGACAACAAACCCTACAGGGACTACCTGTATATCTACATGTGAGCTTTTAACAAATGTATTGAGTAGGCTAATCACATATTACTGTCTTGCTGATGTCCGTGTTGTCCGTCTCTTATGACAAAGAAGAGTACCACACACACAACAACATCCTGGGCCTTAATGTTTTTCTATATCAAGGGAAGAATGTATATGGATGCTGGAAATGAGGGAAATGAAACTTAGAAGGTACGTTTAACTGGTAAGAAGTTCAGGAAAAGAAACATTTCAGTTAAAGTGCATGGAAAGATAACAAGGAAGGAAAGGAGAGTGTGAGAAGGGTAGAGAGGAGGAGAGACAGATGCACAGTGCAGGATGGAGGGTGAGAAGAGGAGAGAAATGTATAGGGAAGAAGAGAATAGAGGAGGCATGATGAACTTCAGGGCTGTAAAAAGAGTGGTTGACACACAGCCACACACACTGCACACAGCCTGGTGAACAGAACAGACCCCTGATTGTCCCTGAGAAAGCTAATTTACCATTGGTGTCAGAAGTAATCTCTTTCTCTGCCAAACAGCAGCGCTTCTTTATTACCCTCCTTCACTCTCTCTGTGCCTCTGTTTTTCTTTTTTGTTGATCTATATAAGGTCTACATTCACAGATGCAACAGCCATCTGGACTTTTTTTTTCAAAACATAACGTTATAGGCTGTCTTTTTGCAATGAAATGCTTATAAATGTGAAAAATAATTGGTAGCAAGCAGTGTATCAAGAGTTAATGGTTTAGTCTTTATTTACTGAATTATATCATCTAACCTTAGATCATGGCATAATGCTGTATGTTCTTAACACCTTTTCTCACCACAAGCGCTGCTTTACCCGACAAGTTGTGTGAATCAGACCGGCTTGACTGTCTGAACAGTTACATAGTGACTACATTTTATTATTTCCAAGGAAATTTTTTTCCTTGTTATCACATCACATGGCATCTCACCCCATGGACTGGCTATTTCCATTAGAAGTGTTAAACAAGTGTTCAGACAGGATTGGAGTCTGAACAGGAGGAAGTCATCAAATGTGATATGTAAGTAGTCTATTCTGTATGTGTCAGTGTTTTTCTTTATGTGTTATATGTTAATATTACACCTCTATTTGCCTCAAATCCTGAACTTTCCTGAAGGTTCTGAAAGCTCACTATTTGCTGGAGCCCTGATCATGTCATTACCAGCAGGAAGTGTCAGCTCTGCTATGATAATCTTGGCTCCATATTAAGCCTCAGTAGTATTAGTGCCACCAGAGTGGGACATATAAATATAAATCATATGAAACAGTTGCATTTTTTTTTTTACTACTTTGCCAAAGAGAGGTACCATTTAGCAAACAGCTTTGTAAATAGCTGAACAAGCAGTTGTTTGGTGTACTAATTAACATTATGCTGTCATTAGGAAAAGCCAGAATTATAAATCAAGGGCACAAAAGCAAAATAAACAAGGGAGTGGATGTTCTAGTTGAAGTTTAAAGATGTGTGTATGCTGTACATTATTGGTATTTATATAAAGTTAGGGTACTACAGTGCTTGATGTTAAGCATCCTACAAAAACCCTGTCAGTATCACTGGACTTGGGACCTATGCCACCAGCAGCAAGAAAAGTAATAGCAGCTGAGCATCAACTGTAAAAATAATAGACGTAGCAGCAGTGACGTCACCCATTGGTTTGTGGCAAGGGCGGACTGGCCATCTGGCATACCGGGCACTTTCCCGGTGGGTCGACGTGCTTTTTGGGCCAACCGCCGACACTTTATGTATTTTTTATTTTTATTCAAATTCTATCACTTTTCTTCCTTGTAGGTGGCAACATCTCAGTAGCACTTATACGTTTTTTTTGAAGGAGGCATATCATGTTTGAATGTTTACCAGTAGAGAGAGATAAAGTGGGTCCAAGCCTACCTGAGGGTCAGAGAGACGTGACATGTCCGGGTAGAGGTAGAACTTGATGCCTTCGTATGCTCCTGGCAGTGTCACTCCTCTGATCAGCAGGACCAACAGCATGGCATAAGGAAATGTAGCTGTCACATACACAACCTGCAAGTATAAACATGCACAGATTTGGAAAATGAATTTATGTACACATCATAGAAAAACACAGTTCACTCAAGTCGAGTCCAAAGTCAGTTGACTCGACTATATATATGTATATATATATACATATACACAGTATATATGTATATATACAGTATATATATATATATATATATATATATATATATATATTTATATATTTATACTGTATATACACATGTGGTATGGTATCATACACAGCACTAAATTACACAGCACTAGATTTACTCCATACAGGCTACCTTTAGTACAGTAGTTTACCATCAAACCAACACTCCATTTTTATTGAACTATTCAGGTTTTGCAGAATTGTGCTCAACATCTCAAGACTCTTAGAAATCCCTTAAACAAAAACCCTGGCCTCTTGGAAGGCAGAGGTGGGAAACATACATCCACTGGCATGCTGCCATCCAGTCAAAGTCCAATTGAGGGCAGAACAGGACAGAACAGAGCCAGACCAGGAGACTGAAAAGAAAAGAAGGGTCCTCTGGCCCTGTCTCTTAAACTGGAGAAGCCCAGAGGAGTGATGCTGGCAGTGTGGGAAAATGTGCTTTTCTTTGAAGCACGCACAGTAGTGCATTGGCACACACACACACACACACACACACACACACACACACACACACACACACACACTTCATTCACAACATTGAAATGGGTGTGCACATACTACAGACAAAGATAAAGTGCACCATTCACACATACAGGCCTAAACACACTCACAAACACATGCACGCTCCAATTACTCGTACACCCCTGGTCACATTACTCTACAACTGCAAGCAGCAGCTTCATGAATAGAAAGTTCCTTTCCGACACAACTATTTTGTTGCATTGATTTGAAGCAACTGATACGGTGAACTTCTTAATCCAACTCCAGAGAAATTCAGTTGTTTGTTACAATGAGGGACAAGTGTGAGTGATTTGAAATGCCTGTTAAAGGTGGATTTCACCCTCAAACATTCTAAAAATCTTGAAAGTCTTATCTCATCTTAAACCTTGTCGCCTTCTTTCTCTCAATCTCTCTGCAGATGAAAGGGACAAAATGCTTGGTTTTCCTCCATCCATCTCATCACGGGTAAACATTTAAGCCACCACAAATGTACTGGTCAAACTTGCTCCAGCACCGTAAATCTAACTGGAGGGCTTAATTGCGAGAATGGCTGACAAACACAGCAACAAAAGCAAACAGTTCAGCAGAGACGGAACTGAATAGGCTGTAGGGTCTGTGGAGAAGAAAGCACCTCTCCTTGCAACGGATAAGTAGTGAGAGAGAGAGAGAGAAAGAGAAATAGAGAGAAGTGGAGGCTGAGGATATACTCTGCATGCTCCACATGAACGCTCTCGTTTCCTCCAGTGAATACAGGAATCAATCTTAGACTGGCTGCTAAAGCTCAGCTATGGAGAAGCCTTCTCCCCTCTTACTTCACAGCCGGACTAAAGACACTTCAGGGAGGTATAGGTATCCCCCACCTCCCAAAAGCAAGATACATTGTCCTCACTATCCTCTTCGAGGCAGCTAGAAGAAACTCATGCATGATATTAAAATGGAAAGGGTGATGGGAGGAAAGTATGTACAGTATAAAAAACCTGGAGACAGCGTTCGAGACAGAGCCCTGTTCATTCCTATGAGAGCTGCTCAGTGGCACTTGAAGCCAAAAAAAATAACCCGGATAATCAGCCATGTTTCCTATGGGGCCTATAAAGCAGGCGCACTAGAGACGTCTGCCGGCTAGTTCCAATTTAGCACTCCGCTTACTTGAATCGGGATTAAATGATTTCATTGTGTGGCTCGCATGGATTCTGATACTGGAACAAATCATTTCACACTTGAAAAATATATTTACTTATTTACCATACAAGTCTATGGGAAAAAGTCTTTTTGGGCCCCATGGCGTCACATGATGGACACAGAAGTTGCAATTCCACTGTTTGGCTGCTATGTCAAATTGGCTTCAAAGCTTGGCGAACCTCCTGGGGGCCTGGAGGAAAGGTACAAGTGGGTGGTGCAGAGATCCCCCGTGTCCTCTATTTGCAGGTGACTAAAAACTGGTAGTGAACAAAAACTGGCAGTCACAGCAACGTAGCATGCACACACATATTCATGCACAAATTTCTCCAGCATGAGATGGATGGTGTCATAACTACATTACACCTCCAATGTTCTAATGTATATAGCATTATGCTATACTTTCAACCTTACAGACTATGTCGAACACATACGTACACATGCACGTGCGCATGCGCGCGCACACACACACACACACACACACACACACACACACACAGAATCAGAATCAGAATCAGCTTTATTTGCCAGGTATAAGGACACATACTAGAAATTTTGCTAAACAAACAACAAAAACAAACAATATATGCACACTATAAACAGAAACAATATAGAGAGGTTGAGGCAATAGTGCAATGAAGAGTGCAAAGTGTGCAGGAGTAAATTATTTTATGACAAATTATTATTATTTTAATTATGGAGCATAGTGCAAATGATGCTGGAATAACACACAAACACACACACACACACACACACACACACACACACACACACACACACACACACACACATTATACACTAAAATAGTAGACATGCACTACTCTCGCTCACCTTGCCAGTTGACTTGGGTCCTTTCCAGATGCAGAAGTAGCAGATGAACCAGGCAAGGGCCAGACACATGGCTAGCTCCCAGCGCATTCCCCCCATGTGCTCAATACCATCTGATATCTTCAGTACTCTACGTCTGATTTGGCACAAAGAAAACAGATGACCTACAACTTGATTTAGCTCATATTATTTTGTGACATATGAAGAATCCTTTGGAAACAATTGCTGAAAAATGGGAAGTGGTATTGAAAATTACAAATTGAGCCTCTGCAGACTCTCTGAGTCTGAGTAAGTATGTATGACTTACAACAAAGAGGGAGGATAATGGAAAATAAATATTTCCTATATGTTTCTCAATAAAAGTAGTAATGTCATTGGTTAACCATAGTTTCTAGTTCCGTTAATGCATTGTTCAACCCCTCAAAGTACTCCTCAACTTCAAAACACGGTCACCTTAGTTGGCATACTATACTAACTTACAAATATAACGTACAATGAAATGTTTTTTTCTTGAGTCTCAAAACCCAACTATGTTTTGTAATGAAATAGGGAAACAATCCTTTACTCTAGTACACATTTGTCTTTGATCACTAAAGGCCTTTATTGTCTTTTATTGTTTCTCCATGTATACTTACTCAGTCACTCAGGATGAGTGTATCCTATCACACATACCCGTAGTTTATGGCCATCCTGACCAAACAATACATCCACTTTCTGTCACCTCCTCAAAGAGCAACATGACATTGAGGGGACTAACCAGCAGTACAAGATTACTTTATTGACCCTCTGTGATTCACACTGCAACTTCCTTCTTCTGTCCATGACAGCTGATCCTCATCCTGCTGCTAACCTGGCAGATCAGCATGCAGCTAAAAGGTAATACGACTGTAAATTTGCAACAGCATTTGTGGAACTTTTTTTTGTGTGTGGAACAATGCAGTCTTAAACAACGTGAGGATGGCATGGCAACAATATTTACACTTGTGGCTCCACCGCTTCTACCTAAGATTTAGAAGTTACTGTCCACCTGTCATCTGATGACTGTAAGTGGGGAGAGAAGTGTTTTTTTTTCCAACAATGACAACAATCTTCGCCTCTGCAATGTGGTCAATGTCCTGATTGATCATGTCTGATTGGCTTAAGGAATACATCTTCAATTATCTTTGTCCTTGATAGGATGGGGACGAACATTCATGATAAAGGCAGTCGACAGCATTGTGCTCTGACAGAAAGACGTCATATAATCTTATTGGAGATGATACGTTGCTTCGTATCCTCCAACACTTTAATGCTATTGAGCATCAAGGACGTGCTGTCCTTAAGTGCTGCTGCGACAACTGCACTGTGGTGGTTAACATCACCAGGCAGAAAGAAGTCTAGTTTACTTTGGTTTGCTCCACTGTTATGGCCATGAACTACTTAAATAGGTCATGCAGATTCTTCAGTCCCCAAAATGTTTGTGCCAAAGTAATGTCCAGGGCTGGACCACTACTAAGTCAACCACATCAACTTGAGCCAAATCTGGGCTTAATTTAGCAGAACACTTACTGACCATTGGGGTTCTCTTAGAATTAGAACAACAGTTCACCCTTGGGGGACAATGTGTGAGCACAAGCAACATGGTCAACAACTTTATGCATTTTTTTTACCTAACTTCTTGATACCCTGTGTCGAGCAGCTGTCAGTGCTGTGGCCCACCGATGGGAACTTGCTTACCAACTTGGTCAACTAAATCCCCTTTCCTTCAATGCTGAGTTTGTGGATCTCAGTCGGCCGATGGTAGCCATATCAGCTGGATACCACAGAACAAGAGAGGTTGTGTATGACGTTCTGTGTTCTTATTGCCTGGGTTGTAACTCTGTGGCTTTTATCGGTTACTATTGTATTGTGAAACTGCATTGTGGAGTCCAAAACAAATTTCCCAATGGGGACAATTAGGTACATTTAGATTTTAGAAGAGGCTAGTTATAGCTTGCTGCTGAGCATTATAGAGTTATCAAGCAATATAATCCAATAGAAGACTGTAACTTTGTTACAGTAATAGTATAGGTACTACCGTACAGGCCTACAACTAAAACATTTTTCCCTGTGATATGCCTACAGGGTTAACAGTGTAGGTGCAAGATACAGGGCACATTATCAGCAATTATGACATCATAGCTTGTCGGCGGTGGTGAATCAACGCTGTTTCCGGTTTGTTGAAGCAAAGCCAGGGAACAGCATTGATGGAGGATGAGAAGCGAGACCCAGAGCCACAGAACTACATGGTGCTGCCAAATCTTTGCCACTGAGTTCACCCTTGGAGCTCCTGACCAGCCATTGATCATCGTGACATGTTCTTGGTGGCCAGCCACAGGCTAGGTCCAACACAGCCCCCCTGGTCAGCCGAGAGGGCAAGATGTGAACGCTAATGTGTGTAAATATGTTGGGTGTGTTCTCAAACGTATGTAAATCAGTTTTATATGGGTGCAAAGTGTGTACATACTGTTAATGTGAGTATGATAGAGTCTGATGTAAGCTTTTGAAATGTAAAACATAACAAATTATTGCATCCTCTTGATTAAGAGACTTAGAGATTAAGAGACTGCATTAATATCTTAAGTACAGTCTTTTTTTTTTGATTCAATAAAAGTACTCTCTCCAGACATATCACTATTTGAATGATGTACTGGTAACATTGTTCTAGATATGTACAACAGATGTGTTTGTTTTTTCTTTTCATTAAACCCTCCTTCAGTGATTTAAGCTTTGTATTTTAAAGAGTAAAGATGGAATGATAAAACCATGCAATATTATTTTGGAGCACTAAAACAAACATCCATACAGTTAACAACATTCAGCTTGTTTAACTTGTCCTAATTTTTGTTTATGCTGTATATACAGTATAAAACATGACAGTCTGTCTTGGCATAGATTAAGCAATTGTTATTGTTGATTGTGACTGCTATTTTTGCCAACAACATGGTGATTGACTTTTTGTCAATTTCTTTTGGGCATGTCTTTCTCTGCTGTTAGGTTTATGCTTGTTGGCTCAAATCTGATATTTTTATTACTGTTACATAAATCGTGTCACTTAATTTTTCGATTTAGATACCACAATATTGATCACATTTTAAATTTAACAATTTTACTGCAAATTTATAGTTGTTTTTAAAGGAGAGACAGAGATTTGACCCAGTAGTATAAACATAGCCACTGGCAACGAGACAGGGAGTGTGGTCAACATTACACACTGACCAGGCCTGATCTGCTGCCACACACATGGCTCTAGCTGGGAGACAGCAGGCCTACCCGGGTCTGTTGACACACAAATATGAAAAGGGCTGACTAATTATTGGGGGAAAGGATTTGCAGGGGGTCAGTGAAACATTCTGGATCTGTCAGAAGCTCATATTTTCAACATAGTAGATAATGACACTAAAGGAGGACATGCAAACTGTGATACCATTAATACTTTATATCCACAGAGATTATCAAAGTATGCTCTTCAATGGGACTTTGCACAAACAAACAGAGCGTGAAATGCCATATATAAACTAATGGATTTGACAGAAAATGAAAAAAATGTACTCACTCCCAAAACTCAATGACTGGAGAGGTTCCGTTGGGGTTCGTAATGTTGGTGGAATTTTCTCCATAGTAGTCCACACAGTTCTCTGTGGATAATCAATGATGTGTTATTATTTTTGAAAGCATATACTGTAGATATAGATGTTTGCACATGTATGTATGGCACATTAAATCCTAGGAAGTATTTTGTATTTTCTTTACTCTTGAAACACAAAAGATGCACATGGTAATTTATGCTCATAAGAATAATTTCCTCACTTTTCCACTGTTCCCTCCTATACCTGTATTCCAGTAGTGCCCACAGCCAGCCCATGGCAGCTCGGTGGTGAAGCAGTTGAAGAGGTAGAAGATGGCCCAGGCAAGGATCACTACGTAGTATACGTTTAGATGAGCTTCAATCACCTGTGTTGCATAGCCAATACCTGAAAAGGCAAAGATTTACAGATCATCAGGCCAAACTTCTTTGTCTCTGCAGGTTTCCAATTTTCTTTTTTAAATATTAAAATCCTGAGCACTCCCTTATGAAAGATATCAAGTGCGTGTTTTCTCACCCTCGAATAGCGGGCAAACTTTCCTCCAGCAAGTGATGCCTCCCTCACTGGTGAACTGACCCAGGGCAGTCTCCAGGAAAAACACGGGGATACCGCAGCACACAAAGAAGATGACATATGGAACGAAGAACGCACCTTTGTGCACATAATAGAAAATACACACAGTGCATTAATACTAGTTGAATATGAATGAATAAGACGTCTGACAGTATGATATTCACAACATTCCAAAAAAAGCACGTACAATACCACTAATTCAGCAGAACCCACCATGATTGTGCTTAATGGATTATGGAGTATGTATGTATTTATGTATGTATGTCTTTCTGCATGAGTACGTTTGTATGTGCATGGGGTCGGAGGTTGACGGATGGGCCAAAAAAACGGTACTTTCTCCCAGAAGACCTGAGGTTGTGTCCTGTGCATGGAAGTCAACTATTGTGACTTTTTTACGTTGACTATTTCACTTGTATTTATAACTTTATTTATGCAAAAAACATATGTATTTTAACCCAAACCATGATTTTTTTCCTAAACCTAACCAATTAGTTTTGTTTTAAATCAAAATGTTTAAAACTGTGACCATGTGTCCAACCAGGAGGTTAATGTAAATGATTCTTTCTTTGAATTATACCTGAATCTTTCCATTTATTTTGGCTTTCATTTGGGTTACAATAAGTATGTTTGTTATGTAAATGTAGTTATGAATTTTTTATTAAGTAGTCAACGTAAAAAGTCACAAAAGTTGAACAAACATTGGTCTCCTGAGTGAAAGTTACGTGTTTGTTTGACCCAGCCATCTAACCCAACCCCAATACATAAATAAGCACACATTTCATACATGTAAATGGACTGTATTCATATAGCGCTTTTCTAGTCTTAACGACTACTCAAAACACTTTTACATAGTACAGGAACCATTCACACACAGTGGCAGAAGGTGCCATACATTGGACTGTAGGGATCAAACTACCAACCTTCCGATTGGCAGGCAACCGCTATACCATTGAGCCACAGCCACCCCTTACATACATTCTCACTTTAATATATCCTCATACACATCTCACACATGCATGCTGTGTCTGTATGTATGTATGTACAGTGTGTACGGCATGTGTGCAAGTCAAGTATTCCATTTTGGCCTATAGGCATCTTCTCATACTATTCTTCTTATGTATCAATGGTAATGTTTGCCCTCCTTTTTGTTTCTTTTCTTTTCTAAACTTGCCTTTTCCATTCTTACCTGTCTTACCTCCTCCCTCTTGATTCTTTAGTAAGCAGCTGGTTTATGTTTGTACTTCTAGTCTAGCACAGATAAGGGAAACTTCTTTACCTCCTCCATTCTTGTAGCAGAGGTAAGGAAACCTCCAGACGTTGCCCAGCCCGATGATCTCTCCAGCCACAGACAGGAAAAACTCGACCTTGTTGTTCCAATGGCCCCTCTCATTGTATTCCCTGTGGTCTAGGCTGGAGCTGGACCCTTCAGGGTCTCTGCCATCCTCTGGTTTACCGTTTATAACGGGCCCGCTCTTCTCAGCTGTCATGACGCTTCAGCAGCCCGCTGAGAGAGAGAGAAAAAACACTAGGACAGAAGAATTTTAAAAGCTGACCTCATACCCTAAACTTTAAATGGATTTATTGACTTTTCCTGGGACATCTGAATGGGACAGTGCCATTAATGCAAAACCACACCCATTGATTAAAATGTGAAGGTTCAAATCAACGGAAAGCAGTCCAATTAATTTTCACTTATTATGTAACTGCATGGCCCTTAATCAGCCTTGAATCTAAATAAAGAATGAGCAGTGTGATACCTCATCAAAGCATAACAAAATCATGAATAGTAATAGAGAATCAGACATTGTGCATTAAGATTGTCAAACCAGAATGAGGAGGCAGAAAAAACAAACAAGCTTTCAATAACCTGCAAGTTAAACCTTATGTGAACACTGCCGCACTCCTCTGATGAACATCACTGTAATGCCTGAATTGTTTACAGCATGTAGCATAAAAAAATAACTTAATAACTTGTTGAAAAACAGTTACAGCCTTAATTAAAATCAATCAACCCCATCATCAGTATCTACTGTAACCTAATGATTTAAGCACCCTAACAAGAAGTTCATGTCAACGAAAAGAAAATACAAATGGTCATGCAAATAGCTATCAAAGACATAAAACAGTGAGTCGCTTTACTCACCAGTCTACTATGGAACAGTGGCAAACCTCTTTTTGGCTCCCGCGATGATGCGCACTAACAATTGCCTTTACAAAACACAGGGTGGTTTAGCCTGGTAAAAAAAAAGGGAGAGAGGGGGCAAAAGAGGGGGAAAAAGTACAATCTGGATCCTCCTTGAGTAAAGTAGTTTTGTTGAGTCTCCCGTCTATATAAAGGAAGATCCAGACGTGGCAGAGTGACGGTAGATCTTGCACCAGGCGATGGATAACCTGCGACTGCGCTTACACTCTCCAAGCGGTATGCTCTCAAGCGCCTCTAGTTGGATAAAAGCAATGTGGTAACCAATCAAGCTTTCACACCAGCGTTACCACGGCGCAGAGAGCGCAGGTTGACATGAGGAGACGGGCAAAACACTAGAAAGAAAGTTAGGTTGGTGTACAATATATTTAAAAAGCTTATTACATGAATAACATTGCATTACAGCTGCACAATTACGTTTTCATACAAATTAAGGGATTAAATAAATATATTTCTAACTTCACCATGGAACCAGTCAGATGTACAATACCAACGATTGTGATTACAAGCATTATAATAGTTGTTTGTTTTTTTCATTCTGGGTCTTATTTCATAATTATGTCCATAATAACACACAAGAGCCTCAGGTGTAAACAAACCAGTGTGTGCAGATGAATAGGCAGCTAGTTTGGAAAGTTGGAATACTAAATAGTTAATTCAGATTTAAATATTGATTTTAATGAATAAGTAATCGGTTTCCAGAGAGTGTCATCAATGTATACAGAATGATAAAACAATTATATGGAAAAAGTCTGCAAAAGAGCCCAGCCGAGCCAAAAACCTTTGTTAAATATCTTGTTAAATATATTTGTATAAGTATCAGTCTGGCTCTCTTGTCTGTATGAACATGTGACAACACAGAAATAACATAGCCTACAAAAAATGTATTTCCTTCCCCTGAGGTGTTTGTTGGTTGAAGACTTGTGGAAAGTCTCGATCTTCAAAGGTGCAGTGACCCCGTTTGATTCATAAATTAATGTCTGGTTCCCTTTCTCAAAGCAGTTGCTCCTGGGGCTTTGCTCTGAGCATACCAACTCACACCTCTTTGTAAAACCTCTCCTCTAGAAGTCACTCGGCACCCGAGCATGCAATATCAATGCATTTCCTCATTTGAAAACATTGGATTGTTGTTGTCACTGGCTAATGATGAATGATCAGCCTGTCATAAAGTCTTAATAACCCATGCTGCTTATGGGCATTAAAAACTGGGTTTATAGGGGTTGTTCATACATAAGTTGATTGCCTGGTTTCCAGGCGTGATAGACTCGGTGCACAAGGAACTCCCCTGACTTTAAAAGCCTGACCTAGTCTCTAAGAATCCCTTTACGCGAGGGTCACTTGTCATTAGAAGCTTAAAGGAAGTGCCCTGCATAAAAAGTATGGCCACCCAAAGCTGCTGGCAAACCCTCACAGTGCTTTTTAGTCAGAGTCAAGTCCTTTATTTATGTTACTCCGTACAACATTATCAGAGGGGGAATGCTTAATGAGGATGAAACCTTGATAGTTTCTTGCAGGTAAATAGGCTGTTTCTGTTTTCATGCTCCTTTGCTCTTTCAGATTTATTCCTCAAGAAAAGGGCTGCATGTTGCTGCAGTGAAATGAGTGTGGTGATATAAGTTCACATAAATTCATTTGACCCCATCTAATGTAGTGAAAGACTACACTCTCACACTTTAGGAAGGTCTAAGAGTGAGTTGAGGACTGTGATGTGAGAGAGATTGCCTCCAGAAAACTTGTGTTAGGAATAGAAAAGCTTCCACTTTAACACTAGATGGCCTGATGACAGGATGGCTACAGGTTAATCTCTTCAACCATTATCCTTCTTGCCTACTGACTCTAGAACAAGCAAGATGTTTCAAAGTGAATGGCCGCCTCACTCAAACCAACTTTTTGTTCCATTAGTTGTAGTAGTCGGGAGGAACAGAACAACTTTGTCATCCAGTTAGGACACTGGAAAAAAGGCTTGTTGCTAGGATACCTATCATCAATCTTTAACATGGTGTTGCAATTGTAAAATAAGGTAAAAGATTAGATAGGCGGATTGAAAGAATGTTGTATGTTAGAGGCATAAGTAGAAGGGATACAAAAGGATAAGTGGTAAAAAATGAAGCCGACAGAGAGGAGACAAGCAGAATAAAAGAAATGGAGGAGAATGGATAAAGCTGTCTATCGCACATGATGCTACATTGATTTTTAATGTTTTGTGAATACTGAACCTCTCTATAGCAAATATGTACATAGTTTAAAACTCAAGCGTGAAGAGTGCATTAAATAAGTTCATGCATTTGCTCTTTTCAGAGAAAAGTTATGTTTTTCATTCAACAACTTTTTAATTGGTGGTTTCTTAACACTTTTTCAGTTCTCATTATTCCACGTTAGCAGGGACTGAAAAAGCAAACAAGAACAGTTTTTGTGTGGGACTTAAACCAGAAAATGCACAAATCCACTTCTTTTGGCCTATGGCCCCAAAAGCACGACTCAGAGCAGGGAATAAAAGGATAATGAAGCTTTATTGTCCAGAGAACAATCCAGGCAAAGATACAAAATTGTCAGGAAGAAGATGTGGTCAAAAATACGAGCTAGAGGTCTACCAAAACACTGGGAAACAAACACTAGGTAAAATGCTGTAGAGTGAGACAAACAAGGTACTACAACAATCTGGCAGAGAATGAATGACACAAGGTGAGTATATATTGTATACTCTGGGACAAGGGAAGACAAATACATACAGGTGACACACATTAGGGAAGGGAGGGTAATCACACAGGCAAGAAGGCAGACAAAGACACAGAGACAAGTGACTTGAAACAGAGACAGACAGTGATTAAATGATTAACAAAATAAAACAGGAAGTCAGTGAAACAAAAAATCATAAACTAAGAACTGGAACTGGATTAAAATTAACTTGGACACCTGTTAATGCCCAGAGCAGGTACTCATCTAGCTTTCTTCTAATAAGCACCGCTATCTGGTTTCTAAATCAGAATCAGCTTTATTTGCCAGGTATGAGGACACATACGAGGAATTTTGCTTTGGATCGTATTGCTCACAATGGGCTTAACAAAACAAACAACAAAACAAACAATATATACAGACTATAAACAGAAACAATATAGACAGGTTGAAGAGTGCAAGATATGCAGAAGTAAATTATAATTAGGATAGTTATTATTTTAATTATGGAGCATAGTGCAAAGGAGGCTGGAATAATTAGTATTATAATACAATATGAACAGCTCTGAATTAGAGAATGGTGAATAAATAATAAGTGGAACCAGTAAACAATCTGATTAGAGACAGTGTTGCTGACACTGTGAGTACAAGGGAACCGATTTCAAACTTGACAGTAACAAAATGATTGGTTGATGGATAACTTAGCAAAAGGCCCTAAGTCAGCCGTTTGTGTTAGAAGTTAAAAAGGAAAACACAAATATAAAAAGAGAGTAACCATGTAGGTATAGTCTTATTGATGGAATTTTTGTTAAGCTTCATTCTATCTTCATTGTCTATTTTTGAATGGAAGTCATTCCTCTGATGTGCTTTTAATATGTTTGACACTTTTGGAACTGAGCCCATTCAAAGGAAGAAGCCATATTAACTGACAAAAGACAAAGTTATAACTTCCGCCAGAGCTGTACAATGCTAATGCTTCCCTGGGTGGATAAACCTGCCGCTCAATAGAGATACCACCCCACTACTTCATATCAACAGCAATTTGTTTTGAGCAATTCAACAGAACGATCCCAGAACATTCAAACATGGGTCACTTCACTGGCAAAGCCTCAGACTGCATTGATGCACAATTTTCACAAACAACAAAAAGAAACTGCAAAGCAAAGTAAGGAGAAAAGAATCTAGGGGAAATGCAAGACAAAGAGCCCAGCCGACAGAGCTCAAACTCAGGTTCAACACACTAGCTGCAGCCAATCCACAGCATCCATTCAGGCCACTTGAATTCAGCGTTTCTTTTATCCCCATGCGACAATTAGTCTGGTGTCCAACAAAAGGTAGTTTTTTTACATTGACAAAAATAGTGTGACAGTATCAGATAATAGTATGAGGGTGTGACAATTAAGCTTGAGTCACAAACATACACATGGACATGCATATACACAGACACACACCAGTACACACACACTCTGACCTCACCTTATTGAGTCCAATAGGTTTCTCTACTTGGCAAGAGGGGAGCGTTGAGTAGCTACCAACCAGGCCACCCAGTAGTGAGTGAGACCTGCCAGCAACACTCCCGTCCATGCACATGCCAATAGAGCCGACAATGCTGATATTGGTATGCTGAATATTAATACTATTAGAGACTAGTGCTTTGGTACCAGCATGCAAAGCAACAACACAGACAAACACAGTACTTTACAAGTTGAATCTCTCCTCTACACGTTATATTACACAACAATATTTTTATTACAGGTCATTATGCAATAACAAAAAATATCATTAGGTTTCATTTGATAAAATATCAATATAAAAACGATGTGAAATGAATCTCCTGCAAAGGTTTTTGGCATATTGTCATATAATGATAATGCAGTTTTATAGCAGTGTATTTAAAACAATAATAAGGCTTACCTCACATCACTGAGTACTTGACACTGAACAAAGCCTTCAAGTCATGAATAAATGTTGCAGTGTGAGCAGTAAGTGTAATAAGTGCTGCTGCAGAGGGAGCTCTTCATTTGCTCATTCAGTTTAGCTGAGTCAAGCAGTCACCTTCACCAGATTGTTCTGTTGATTTGTTGACGAAGTGTCTGACCCTCTAAAAACTGAATGTTCACACTGACAAGACCTTCCTTGTGAATGGGGCAGATGGGGTAAAAAAGGCAAACTAAAAAACTAATCATACCGATAAAAGAACTGTGGATCCCACATGTGTTTTCATGTCTGCCTGAATAGACCTCCTCCTTTAAATCAAATAAAACATTTACCTGACAATGACCTCCTTTGGCTGTGCATTGTGATTGTCAGAAGTGGAGGTGTGAGTAGAGTCACATCATTATAGCAGCACATCGTAAGGAGGACAGAATGATGGGTTGGGTCAACAAAGGGAGCTGAGAGGAGCCGAATTGATAGAGTTCTTTGGTGACCCCTACAAAATTTAGTAAAGGAAGTTGGGATTCAGCAAAGTCATTTTTTTCTAAAAGAAATTCCAAATGCATATAAAAGTGTCAATGTTGATTACTGTCATTTTCAGTCACACAGTTGGCTGGCAAGGTAATACTTTCAGCAGATTTCTCATGATAGACTGATAATATTAAACCCAATGTGCAATTATACATTCAGCTATTCTTAGTTCTATCTGTCTCTATCCTCACCTGCCAGAGTCTTTTGATGCACAAGCTATTAGTACATTCTGGAGTGCACTGGACCATGGTGTGAAGACAAATTGTGGATTTCACTGCTGGTGGTCTCTCTCTACCTCTCTCTCTCTCTCTCTCTCTGTCATTCATCCAACTCCCCCTCCTCAGCTTATCCTTACCTCAAGATGATATGTCTGGGATTTATGACACCCCCACATCTTCCTCTGAATTTGTCATTTCACTTATCGCTGGCTAACATCTCGGTATCAACACAATCAGCGGGGGAATCAGGGCTATTATACCTGTGGAGTTTAGAGGTGGGACGGTAATCATGTACCATATGAATTACTCTGGAAAGGAAAAATATATCTATAGTAGAAATGCTTACAATCTATGTGCAGAGCAGCTAAAGTACAACATGTGGCAAGAGTTTGCAAGCAAATATATTTAAATGGGTCACGAGTCAAAGAGGTTTGGAAAAACTATAGCAGGCTTGTTAGCATGAAGGCCTTTATAAATATTATGTCAAAGATGACCCCTACTGGTCAAATCTCTTCATTGCAACATCTCTATCAACAACTTTGTTAATTATCCTTACTGTCACTCGCTTCTTTCATTCTCCTCAAATTACCCTTAGTTTTGTGTGAAATGACCAGCATCAACAAAAATTTCTAACAGTTTAAAACTATGAATGCACTCCAATATTGAGCATATGAGTCATTACCTTTTATGATTATCGTTTCCAAAAAAGTTTCAGTCCTGCCTAAAGGTGTGTCATATCTTTTTTGGCTAATGTGCCAGTAAAGTAATTACAACCCTGAGGTGTATTTAGAAGATAACAAGTCACCAAATATCACCTTTGCTTTGAATATACCGACAACATAGCTGTTAGTGCCATGAATGCAACGTGTGTTTTCCCACAGTCCCATCCCCCCAACAGGAACCATAGTCTCCCCTTATCCCATTAAGACAATTGCCAAGACTGCCATTCAAACGTGTGCACGTGTCCGTGTCTCTGTGTGTGTGTGTGTGTGTATGTGTGAGAGAGAGACAGAGAAAGAGAAAGAGAGTGTGTGTATAAGGTATTCATGCAAACACACAAACAAACCAACATATACGGACCAATGCGCACAAATATACCAACCCATACACACACACACTGGGCAGAGAAAGAGTAATTTTAAAATCAATCCTTTTGGAGAAAATAGTGAAAAAGAAGAATGAGAGCCCCAAAACCTCCACCAGTGTTGGCTGATTGTAAAGGACTGTCAGTTACTGCAGCCTTCTATTGGGCCAAAGGAAAGCAGCAGGATTCAACTTGGGGCCCAATAAGGGCTATTCTTCCTGGAAATCGGCCCTTGCACATGGAGTTGAATGCACTTGGGCGCTAATCTTCCGAGCTGTGGGAGCCCACTCTATATTCACAGGCTTTGCCACCTCAGCAGGCATAGCCATGCATGCTGATGCTATTACACACACTACCAGGGTAATGTTAAAGCTAACACAGGGTTAATGCACTGAATTCTCTGGATTGTTTTAAAAATACAACAATTAGCTGTCCCCCATGTCCTTTTACTGTGGATTAATTCACTGACAAGTTTTATAAAGACTGCAGTAAAGTTGCAGTGATAGCCATTCCAATCAGAGTTGGGAAAGTTCTCAGCACTTCCGTCACTCTGGATCTGTCGTTGTTGTGTGTTGAGTTGTGAGTAATGTTAAGCATTTTGTTGAGTTGCCTCTTTAGCAAAATGCTGGGAGTGAATTTAAGTTTGACTTTTATTGTGAAAGACAAAACCACAAAGAGTAAAGCTGTGCAGACAATGTGGAAATAAATAAAGGCATCTTGCCTCCATAGTTTTCTCATATTAAAGTGACGCAAAAGACACTTCAAACTGGACTGAGACAAATCTGTAGAAACCACCTCTAAATGTGGTTTGGATTCAAGTTGCAAAAATCCCAATTTATTGATTTTAGACATAAATAGAAAACCCTTCTTTTCATTTTGGCAACTGTTGGGTGAAATAACAACTCTTGCTTTCCGAGTTTATTAGCTGTAGCTAGCTAGCTAATTGAGCTAACGTTAGCTCCATGAGCTTGGTTTAAATGCCAACTGACTTTTAATTGTTACCAGCTGACTCAATTTCAAACTACAATCCTGTAAAATTGTCTTAAATATGTACTTGATGGCTTACATTTATGTTATGATTAAAAACGTCAGCATCCTGTAAGCAAATAATGAAGCAGCATTGATTAAGCAAAACAAAACCAGGTTAGTGTAGAAAAACAGCTAACAAAACTAAGTCACAAAATTAAAACAAGAGAAAAACAACACCCGCTATTATTTTTTTGTTATTCTTCATTTATTTTCATTTACTTCTAACACTAGTTCAATAATACTAATGTTGACCATCCATTGTGCATAGAGAATAGTACTGCTATAAATCATTTTGGCTAGCCTCGACTTTGAAGCCATTTTGATGCTATCAAGCCATCACCCGCCATTACCATCCCATTGACTGCTATTCATTTTGGCGCCACTTTGACAGCGAACAACATTACATTTAAGGCATTGAAAGACTCTTTGTCCATTATTTAGTTCTAAAGAAACACGACAAACGTATAAAAGGCTCCATTTCCTTGCATCTCACGTTATGGCTCTGTAACAGACGTTTTTGTTAAAATAGGCAAATGATTGTGTCATAACCACACGGCAAACTGTTGCATAGTAGAGGAATTACCGAACAGTGTAGGATAAGCTTGCAGGCAGTTTCAACTTACATTAGGTATTTAGGTTTAATTACTAATGTTAACTAGCATTTTAGTTTGCAGTAATTAGCCTGTGCCTACGCTCTCAGTCTCTGCAAGATTGGGAATGATTGAGATTTCTCTTGGCACAGCTACCAAAAGACTTACAACTTTCAGACAGTTGGAGGCTGCGCAGTAACGCTCAGTTATCACCAGAAAAGCGTTTCTAATATCCTTCACTGGTCTCCGTTGGAAACAACGGCATCACATTGTCCATTTCTTATACTGTCTATGGTTAACACCAGCAACATGTGTGTCTCTTTTATTCTTCATCACAGGCAGGACTAACTACTTGCTGCCATCCTGACCACCAGGTTAGGGAGGCAACATTAGCTTACTTACTTGGACAAGCCAGAAACAGATTAGACGCTTTTATTGTTTGGATTTTCAAAATATTACATTTCACATTTCACTATTGCATTAAAAAGCAAGACAGAGCCACTAACGTTAAACTAGGGCTTAAATAAAAAAAAAAAAAACATTAGAATAAAATACTGTCTTTGGATAGAAACTTTTATTCTTGGTAATCTTTATAATTACCCTTTTTAATCACTTTATGCTTTATATTGCAGTTGAAAATTAACGCTATATATATATATATATATATATATATATATATATATATATATATATATATATATATATATATATATATATATTAATGATGTGTAATCTTAAAAGGGGTCACTTATAGAGAAACAAAACCATGAAATTGGATGCCCTCAGC
The DNA here is from genome assembly GCA_013375575.1 of Percina caprodes. NCBI lineage: Eukaryota > Metazoa > Chordata > Actinopteri > Perciformes > Percidae > Percina > Percina caprodes. The sequence goes on from JABXJD010000039.1 coordinate 303,266, forward strand.
ACTGTGGAGAGTATAGTAAAACTCTGATAAACTCATAAAAGCAGACAGACAGGAATCAACTAGCTGGTGAACATTTTGTAACATTTAAGGATCCTCAGGAAGAGTATTGGAATTCACATGTATCCATTTGTTTACTTCAAATAAATGCTAATGTTGCTCTGTGGGTATCTCTGACACGTTGACCATATCAACTTTAGAAGGTGATCATATGTTGATGTTGAGTTTATAGCTTGTTGCCCCAAAGAGACAAAATAAATCAATTAATAGGTGTAATAATTTAAAATTGTATGTAAGGCATTGAACTTGACCATTACTACATTCAACTGGTGTTTCAGACTACAATAAAGTAAAACATTCAAGACATGTTTCTCATGAAGCTCTTCAATTTCAGTTTCAAATTTGTCAAATGTCCTCATAACAACCTCAGACAAACACCTAAGGGTTAACCGTGATCACAGTGACACTATTTGTTATGTCTTCCCATTCCTTGTCTTGAACATCCCTGAGTATATCCCTAGTGTAATACTGCCCTCCAGTGGAAAAAGACATTTAGATTAAAAAAACAACAACTTATATGACCTTTCTTTTATACAACAACCCCAATCTATCACTAAGATATCAAGTAATCATGAGTCTGGGTTGGTACATGGTTGCCATCCATCTCTCTCTTTCATGGGCAAACCGTTTGGGCTTGTCACACACTTCTCAACCTAAAAAAAGACTGATACTGGCAGGCATAGTCCTATTTTAAATGAAGTGGAAAGAAGATTTAGTCAATGCTGTGATGTTCTTCAGACACCATCACCTCATTCCCATTAAAACCGAAAGGGATCAATCGTGTGCAAATCGACTTTAGCAGGCTGCAGGCATCAGCAATTTTCTGTCATGGGAAGAACTGTGTCATGTTTATGTATTTAACCCGAAGACAGCTCTTGAAAATCTCAGAGAAGCTTGGCAAACGTAGCGTATGACAAGTATAGCGTATAACCACTATAGTGAAATGTGCAGCATGATAACAGTATCATATAACATATTAAAAGAGCCTAGTTGTTTGCTACATACATGATATTTTTTTTCTAATAAGCTTTTTTTTGCCATGTGTGATTCTTGGGATAGCAGTGATCAGTCAGTCCACAACTTTGGTCTAACTTCAACTACAGGATGGATTGCCATGAAAAGTTAAGACATTCATAGTCATTAGAGAACGAATCCTACTGATTTTGATGACTTTTCACCTAGCACCATCTTTAGGTAAAAATTTCTGTTTGTCCAAAACTTTGGGTTATGACCAAAATCTAAGGACAATCCCATCGGCCTCAGCTGTACTTTGTGTTTAGTGCTAATTAGCAAATGTCAGCATGCTAAAATGCTAAACTAAGACGAGAACAAGGTAAACATTATACCTGCTAAACATTAGCCTTTTAGTCCTCTATCTATTTATTGTTTTCTGATAAAATAATGGATAGTGGTACATCATCAGGGCTCTAGTCTAACAATCTCAAATTCACACTTTGCTAGAAAAACAACCTTTTTATGCCTATTGGAGAAAGTAGTACAGACAGACAAGAACAGGAGGGAGAAAGATGGAAATGATATGCAACAATGTGGGATGCCCCAATATTGCCTCATTTGAAAGGCTAAAAAAGGTTGGGAGCCACTGATTGTCTCACATCAAGAGCATTTTTCGACAATCCCACTGAAAAGCCCAAACATTTGATATAAGTGAACCTTCTGAAACAAACCAATAAAAATGGAAAACAATCAAAGTGTACACTGAAAGATGAAGCATAACGAATCAGAACAGGACATGTCACAAGGGGCCAGGACACACCATGCTGGGTCATGCTGCTCTGGGATTTATTAAGTGATTTTTGTTGTTTTTTTTTATTGTTTTTCACTTGCGCTCCTGTCAGGAGTGTGGTAAATGGGACAGTCAAGCAGCAAGAGTCACAGTTCATTATCATCATCATCATTATCATCATCATCAACATCATCATCACCACCACTGTCATCACCATTATTATCATCCTTGTCATGGTATCATAATAATAATAATAATAATTTCCATCATCATTTAACTTTTTTCCTCAAGCTAGAAAATAATTTACATCACATTGTTTTTACTGACTTTTGAGACTACAAACATTCCAGCAACACACTCTAGGATTAAGGGTGGGTATCAATCAGAAAAGCATGACTTTTTGCATAGTATTAAATGAACAAAGACAATAAGTTCTCTATTTACAATTATTGTTTAGATAAAAAAAATATCATAAAAACAAGATGAACACTTAAACCCATAAATGGCTAAGTATGCCAAAAAGTTATCTGTTGGCATTTCTCTTTTTCTTTGTTCCACAAACTGCATGCGGCTAAATACAGTACATCGAGGCAGGTGAGAGTATATTGCAAGAAGTATCATTGATATCATCATAATCATAATCATCATTATCGTTGGGTCATCATTAACATAATTATTGGTTGTTACAACATGTGTTATCATTTGGATGTAATCATGATATTTTGAAGTGTTTCTGACAGGAGCAGTGATTGATTGATTACATACAGCCAAACAGCTGTATCTGCAGTATGACTCGTTGTGGTGCATGATGGTAGACGTAGTCAGGAAGAGTTCCTGTTTTCACACCAGTCCGCATGGAGTTTCTGTCCTCAGTAGACTCATTGTTGTATTTACAAAGATTATTTCCAAACTTGTTGTCGTTGCATCCTCTGAATGTCCTCCTGGATGTAAAAGTGTTTGGAAAATGTTGGCTTACAGTAAGTCTTTTTTTATTTAAAATACTGTTTGTTTTGTTTATTGTTTTTAATTTCTTACAGACAAATAAACAAATAAATTGTCAAGTTAAAACATTGAAAGTAAACTAAACAAATCAACAACTTCTAAGCAGAATATCATTATCCAGACAGTATTTTCCCAACTTAAATAAGATTTTATTCAAATGAAATGATCCATGTTACTTTTTCAACACGCCTGAGCTGACTGGTAATATTGTGCACCCTCTCCAGATGGACAGATCGACTGGGAAATGACAGAGGAGGATAGAAAAAAGAAAAAAAGAGCTGCTTGGATAAATAATTGAATATATAGTGTATAGGAGGAGTGTATTGTGTAAAGTAGAAAAATTGTAAATTTTTTTAAGTTGTATAATGAGCCCCTCACGTCATGCTTGCCAATGACTTCGGTTAGTAATAGAAATAACAATAGTACAGGCTAGTTAAGTGGCCTTGTCCTTCTGAGTGCAATAAGACTGAGTAAATGTGCCTGCAGTCTGTAACTTTTCTCTGGTAATGTCTGATTGGTCAAAGCACAATAAATTTACAACTAGTGAGTACAGTTGAGATGCTAGGTTACTGTATATTCTGTGACGGCAGGAAGACAAGCTTGGTTAAAACACACAAAGCACATCTAGAATTACACCACAGAAATTTTCATTCATAACCAGATAGTGCAGAAAAGGATCTTATTTTTTATATATAGAAAAAGAGTCAAAGCAACATTCCATGTTTGTTGTAATTTGTCTTTTTTTTGTCGGTTTTCCTTCTTTTTTTTTTTTTTGATGTTAAAAATGCCAACAGCTTTGCGGGGCTGCGTGTGTCACTCTGCCAGAGGAAACGGAAATCCTTTAAACCAAAAATAAATAGAAATTAAATTAAAAAAAATAAACCATACAATATATTCAAAAATTTGAACAAAAACAAAAGTCTGATTTCCATGCAGCACAGATAAGCCAAATATAACAGATTTCTAAGTGGACTCGATTGCAGCCTTTTTGATGGTCACACATATTTTTAAATCATCAAGTCCTCTGAACAAGCATATTTAGAAGACAGTTCTGTAAAGGTCCTGATATCAGCCTTTGACTCGAGCCCTGACCCCAGGCCAGTGCTGAAGCACAGAAAAAACATAACGGAACACAATAAAAAAGAGAGAAGTGAAAAAAAAAATTAAATATTCCCCCTCTGTCACAACAAGGAGGCCTCTGTTTAGAAAAGTCAAGCCACTCCAACTTGATCCAAACAATCATATAGAGTAATACTAAGATTCCACATTTACTACATATCCCATTATATTTTGGTTTCTTTTTGTTGGTTAATCCTCTAAATATCTACAATATTTGAAAAGATAGCAGGCAAAATCCAGCACATGGTTTTTCAGTAATAACCCACCAACACAACTCTTGTCCTTCTGAGCTTCAACTTTGCCTCTCTCCTTCTAGAAACCAGGAAGTTTATCTCTACGAGGTTGTAAACAAATTACATTCTCTTTAAGACATAAATAAGTCAAAGTATTTTGAGCCACTGAAGCAGGAACAAGGCAACATGCCAACAAACAAAGATAAACTCTCTCTAAATATATTTATATGTATTTATATTTATAGAATATATCCCATAAATGCTATCATCATCATTATTATTTTGCGTTCCTCTTTTCCGACAGGTGCAAAACTACTGTGCAAGTTGAGCCCTACCACCTCATTACACATTTCTGTTATGGAGGAAATACATTTTTACAGTCGGGTACATGTTCATGCCACACAGAAGAGGGAACTTTGCAGGCCAGGAACTCAGAGAAGCCGCCTTTAAAATAGTAGTCAGAAGACCTAGCCCATCAGAACGAAATGAAATTAAAAGCCTTTTAAATAAAACTTGGGTAATGTACATTCATGCAGGAGCAACAATAATAATAACAATAATAATAATCAGAATCATAATAATAACAATGTTTTTAAAATTTAATTTAAACTATTATCAGTATTGACAATTTTGTTGTTAAGGAGAGGAAGTGTAAGGGGAGTTTAGAGTCTGTCCTGTTTTGTGATTTTTACTCCTCAGCAGTGTCTCCCTCCTCATCGTCCTCCTCCCGGTGCCACTAAAGACGCCGTTCATACAGTATATATGTGCAGTCAGTGGCACTCTTACACAGTACATGCTCACACGAATATAGTCTAACCCACCACTACTGCTGCCACATAGAACCACAAAAGCAGGATGGCTGTGTAGGTTTTGTGGCTTTGTTGCGCGTTTTTGATCGTATGATAAGTTTGTTTTTCTTTTCACCTTGCCATATTACTTTAGACTTTCTCCATTTCAAGAGGAGAGTAGAGCTTAAAGAGCTCAAGGTTAAGGGGGTAAAGGTTGTGTCCTGTGTAGGTAAGTAAATGGGGTTTGTGGGGTTTTTGGGGGTGGGGGGTTGAAGTTGAGAATTCAGCTGGACTGGTTGAAATGTTGGGGTTGACAAGGTGTAAGGTTGCAGTTAAATGTCCGGAGGGATTAGGGAAGGTGCCTCCAGACTGCAAGAAAACGACATAGAGGTTTGAGCTGAGGTTAGGATCAGGGTTAGAGGCTGGTCTCCAAGCTGTGAAGAGGGCTGGCAGGGCTGGAGGAGGCGGCTGATTTACTGGTGTCAATGGTGAGATTGATGCCACTGTCGATGGCGTTGTTATTCTTGTTGGGGGATGAGGGCTGGCTGGAGTACTTCCTCCTCCGAGCAGAATCATCGTCTGTGTCGTCAATGAGGGGAATGTTGGGCGTGGAGTCTTCTATCCTAAACTCGGGGTGTGTCATGAAGTTGTGGATGGATGATCGGGGGTCCGGTTTCTCCAGGCCTTCATAGAGGGAGCTACGGAATGCATTCACAACACGGATCTGTTGTATAAAAAAGATAAAATAAAAAAGGGAGGACAGAGAAGAATAACGATGAGAGATGATACCAGGGTCAAAATGGGAGGGTGGGAGGATCCCTCGGGATTAGAGAAAAGAGGAAAGTGGAGGAGAGAAGGGACAGAGGGGAAAGAGAGAACCTCTCAATTGAGGATAAAGAGGTGCAGGAGGAGAAGATGAAGGAGCAACAAGGGGAAAAGCAACTGCAGTCTGTGTTCTGCTTTCACAAGATGACTACAGTTCACGAGTCACTCAATTGTGGCGTGCACTAAGAAAAGCCGTGAGGAACACAATCATGAAAACGAAACAAAATCATACATTTCAAGGAAAACAAATACCAAAGCAACACAAACGCTCGTTGTAAGTATACGCTTTAGTCCAATGTGCTGTATACCTAGAAACAAGCCACGTTAATAAATGAAATGCTTACAGAAAAAATTAAAGGAGAATATCACATGCAAGGTTGAAGAAATCTGGTGGACGAAGTCAGTAAGAAGGAAGGAAGTTAGATCTGAGAGATCCAAATCAGGTGGTTTAAAAACTTCTGGAGGTACCAGAGCACTGTCTGGGACAATATCACAGACACATACTCTAAATGGGACACACAACACACACACAAATGATAGCACAGGGTGTGTAAAGCATGGTCCCAAACAGGGCAATGGAGAGAGGAAGTTGGTTCAACACTAGCATTGCTGTGTAAAACTCACCCAGAACAACACACAAAAAAATAAATAAATAAAAATTGTGCCATTTAGAGCGAACAGAGCCGGTTAAGATATTATGAACACAGGAAGTAAACAAGAGGTAAACACAAACTACATGCAACAAGACAACAGGACAATGAAGAAATAGGCAACAGCACAAAGACTGCTAACACAAAACATATGGAAGTGAATGATGAAAATAAAAAGTTTACTCTGTCAGAGGTCTGACAGCTTTCAACTCCATGCACATCTAAGTAAACACTCAAGTATAGGCCCCAAACAACTATGTGAACCTCTAGTGAGGATAGTATTTGCATGTCAGTTCCTTTAATAGACAAGTGTTGTTTAAATTAAATCCTATGTGCATGTACAATATCAACAGATGCAGACATTTAGGCTCTACATGCAATTTGATAGCTTGAAAGATATTAAGATATTTGATACTTTTATACAGGACATTTACTCATTTCAGCACACTGGGGTGTATACAAAAGTTACAAAAGGGGTATCCTCTAATCTTTATATTGTGAATAAAACAATAGTTTTTATGGACCACCGATGCAAGAATATAAGTTTCAAAATTTATATTTTCTAGGCCGTACTGAAAACCGAATAATTTTCAGACTCTGTTTAGTCTATAATTGCCTGAAGATAGTGAAAAATGCTCATCACAGTTTCCAAAATCCAAAAAGGTGATTTCCAACTATTCAAACACACCAAATTTATATTGACATTGAAAACAGAGAAAAACCATAAATCCTCACACCTCGCACCAGGGAATGTGGTGTGTTTTTGGTTGATAAATGACTTTAACAATTTATCAAGATATTTCTTCAATAATGTTCGCACTGAATATTTTGAATCCATAGCCTGCCCAAAATATGTTATGATTACAAAATAATGTTGATATGGGAATACTGCATACTGTAAAGATTGTAGCACTGTGGCAGAATAGGGTATAGGGAGACAAAACAGATAAAACAAATAATAAGAGAAGCCTGTCGGGATGAGTGCATGTGACAGGATGTCTGACAAGTAACACTGATGGGGTGTCAGAAAATGGTGGGGGGTTGAATTTACGTCGCTGGTGCTGCAGAGGATCTATGTCTGTAACTATAGCAACATGACAGTCAACTACACCGACAGTATGAAGCGACAAGACGGGATGAATTATTGGTGCAGTACTGCTTTATGGTGACTCTTCATTCCTGTCCACATCTGATCGTATCTGTTTACATCTGATTTTCATCAAGTAGATAGAGACAAAGCGTGTGTAAAAGAGAGAGGAAGAAAGAGAAGACGAAGGTGGACAAAAGCATTAAAGCTCCATTGTGTAACTTTTTGAGATGATTCTTAGCAAAAATCCCTTCGTTCTTTCACAAATATATGCTCATTCATGTGTAATTACTTCCACCAACTAATCAAAGTATTCGTACGCGTAGGATTTGCCATTCAGAGGTATTCTGCCCATAGACAGTTAAAGAAATGGACCAACAGATCCCGTTATTCTGGACGGAGACCAGTGAAGGATATTAGAAGCACTTTTCCAGTGAGTGCTGAGCGTTACTGCGCAGCCTCCAACTGAGCTTGACAACGTAGATGTGACGTGAGCAACGTGTCTGAAAGTTGTAAGTCTTCTGGTAGCTGTGCCAAGAGAAATCTCAATCATTCCCATTCTTGCAGAGATGGAGAGCATATATGTTAGGAGATAACATAGGCACAGGCTAATTTTTGCTAACTAAAATGCTAGTTAACATTAGTAATTAAACCTAAACAGCTAATGTAAGTTCAAACTGTCTGCAAGCTTCTCCTGGCAATACAGTGATTTGTCGACTATGCGACAAATCGCTTGGTTATGACACAATCATTAGCCTATTTTTACCAAAACATCTGCTACGGAGGTAAAAGGTAACGGAGCCTTTTATACATTGTCGTGTTTCTTTAGAAATAAACAATGGAAAAATAGAGTCTTTAAACACTTCAGCTGTAAAGTTATTCACTGTCAAAGTGACGTCAAAATGAATGGCAGTCAAAGGGATGCATTAAAATGGCGCCATAGGACACTTATGGCGTTTTTCCACTGCTGGTAACAGCTCGCCTCGCCTCGCCTCGTCTCGTCTCTACTTTACTTGACGCACTCTGTGTCTGTTTTCCATTGCAGATTGAGTAACGTCTCAGCGTGGCTGGTCACCATAGCTACGCAGCCGGAAACTGCCACGATGTAATTTTCAACGCGACTCACAACAGCACGTTGGAGGTGTTTTGTTTGGATTCTCGACATGTAGCTACTTGCCACAGCCAGAAGAAAATTTGTTTCAAAAGAAGCTGAAGGAAGCAACAAAAATCACTGCTGAAACAAAACAGGAGTTTGGGAATTCCGACAGAGTTCAGACGTCGACGTGACCATTGTTCGCCGACACAAAAGGGTAAGTTAAGTTTCCTGGTAACGTTAGCTAACATCTGCATGTGTTCAGGGTCACAGTCAGTATTTACTTTACGCTTTATAAAAGTTCATGAACTTTAGCAACCATGATTACACACCAAAATATGTATGCTGTGTACTGTGTGTGTGTTTCAGATCCTTCACGCTTTGCAAAATCGCCGCCACAGACCGTCTGTTTGGGCGTTCGATGTACAACTGGTGAAATCTCTGGTTCTGTTGCGCCTCCATCATTAAAATACTGTACGTTAGCCAAAAAGGGACATACCTCTGCGTTTCTCTGCCAGGGAGGAGGAGAAGATAATTCAGCGACTGCCGGCAGATTTGAAAGACGGTTACGCCTATTCTCTATGACATGTAACGGAGTCTCAAGGAAGTTAAAAAGATAATTAAATCAACAACGCGACAGGCAAAGCAACAAGACCAAAGTTAATATTGGAGTGTTTTTTCCAAAATGGAAAGAGCTTTTCTGGAGCAAGGATTTTAAAAGGGACTCCGAAGTTGTCTGCTTTCTTCTCTAAAGGTAATTCTGCCTATTTGTGTAAATTCAAAGTTTTATAGTTGCTTGGCTAACTATAGCATGGTTGTACATAACGCTAGAACAACGCCTAGGATACTTTTCCTCTTGTCATGATAAAAAAGGATTGTATAACAACATACTACTGGAAGAAACTCTCACGGACGCTAATTTTGCGTTCAACCACCGTAGGAGTTAAAACGAGCTTGGAATGGGAGGGGCTACAAAGTAATATTCAGTTGGTTGTCATATACAATTTTACTGCTAGATGGGAGAAATTTTTTACACAATGTAGCTTTAAGCATATATAGTCTATGATACTGAAAGGGCCCCCTTGTGGGTACATTTTTGGATCCCCATTTAAATGAACATTTTGGTGGCTATTGCAGTTTCTTTAAGGCTGGCACACAAACTGTATATTCCTTTATGGTTTCTTGTTATTGCAGATGACATGTCAGCTGGAGAATACATGAAATAGCAAGTCAAAGTTTGCTTCAGTTCAATTCAGTGTAAGTAATCTCATCAGTAGCAAACTCACAGGTGAAATAAGACAACATTGCAACTTATACTTGAATGTTTACCCAGTCCCTTGGTGAGTTGATTGGAATTAGTTCACATTAATGTCTGTCAAGACATAAAAAATGGAAAAATTGAAGGATGGGATGGTGGATGAGCAGAGGGAGACAAACTCACAACCTGAAATGTCACGCCGTGGGTATCACCCTTAGTCCTGCGCTTCTAGCACTCTGAGGAAACAAACACACATTCACCGATGAGACGACAGTACACCCAAGCATGGGAGGAAATATCAAGATGAATTTGAAATCCAGTATGAACAGCAAAAAGACAGAAGAAAGAGAGGAAATGAAAAAAGCAGAAAGCAAGAAAGAAAAAAAGAAAAAAAGAAAAAAGACAAATCTTCAGAGATGCCAACCCCAAAATGGAGACTGTCACAGAAATTTGTTGTAAGAATAACAAGCCAGACAATGTACAAAGAAACATAACTTTTTGTTTATGACATGATGGCACCCCTGAAGCAAAAAAGGCAGAGAAGCAGACTGACAGAGTTCTGACTCACGGCCAGTAGTGGAAGGAGCAGTAGCAGCAGTAGTGCTTGTAGGAGAGGAAAGGGCATTGGACAAGGACACGTGACTAGGACTAGAAACATTGGTTACATCCTGGGTCTGGCTGGTGGTGGATGATTGGCGTCTCAGAGCCCCCGCCCCCTGAAAGGAGGTGCCACTCTTGAAGGTGTTCACTACGTCAATCTGTGGGAGGAGAGCAGGACAGGAGAGGACAAATGGCTGCTCAGAGTGACAGAGACCAAATGGCAACACAGGTTGACTGGCTGGGTGACTTTGATGGTAAAGGGAGTACAAAGTGTCCCAATCATGAAGCGATGGTCAGGGTGTTGTATCCCCTCAACGAAATGGTGAATTTCACTCAAAGGGTTAGTTCGCCCAAATGACAAAAAGCATCTCTCTTACCTCGTCTCAAGAAGCCACCCCAATGAATTTTCAATTATGTTTTAAAAAAGCAACAGCAAAGTGTCTTTACAGAAACAATGCCCCATTCCACTCTATAATTAATCCACAGACCTCACTGTGAACAGTTTCTATTGGAACTACTTTGTACTGAGGAAGGTCCTATGAAGACTACCGACATATACGTATATTGGGTGGATTATTCAGATTATGGCAATCCAGATGGGGCAATTTTTTCTAGAAAGAGCTTTATGCTGGTGAATATTTCAAATGTAATTATTCAATGTTGTCAGCACCACATACCAAAATTCCATTCAACTCCTTTGTATTTGGTTGCCCAGTAACATAAATCCCAGAGACAAGGATCTCAAAAACCTAAACAAATCGAAACAAAACTAGCTGCTGATCCACATTATCATGTCATGGGATGGCATCACCCTGGACCACTGTGATAAAATCAAATCCAACACATAAGCAAAACTGCCTTGAATATCACAGTGATAACGGTGTGTAGAGTTGGTCACAGTGAGAACAATTCAGTGACTATCTCCAGTTGTATTTAACCCCCGAGGTTTGACCGTCGATCTTCCACAGGTCCACACAGGTGATCACCCCAGTCAAGCGAGAGAAAGCTGCATCTTCATGTACCTAAATATACCTTGAGATAAAATAACTTTAAGGCTGTTACTGACTAACATGAAGAACATATAACATAATCTAGCACTTCTTCTTAGAGGTAGAGTCTGAGGTAAAGTCTGAGGGGTTGTGACTTCCTACTGAAAAACGGATTATATGACAAAGACGAATAAAAGTAAAACAAAAAACCAAGTCAGAAAACATCACAGGTGAAATGTATCCTTGTTGGTGTTTACTGCTGCTTAACAGACTACACAAAACTTTAAAATGTTATTATTAAGAAATTATACAAGTGACAAGAGCAAGCCTTTTTAAATCAAATATACATATATTCTTTCTTTCAGGCAGAATAAATCCAGCAAAATCTTTCTGTGAAATTAAACAACAAATCACAACTTGGGATTCAACTTGTGTCCTCACCTGAGTCTGAATGCGGTTGAGTCCTCTGAACCAGAGGATCTGTCCTCTCCTCAGCTCCCTCTCTGCATGGTCAATCTCCTCATTGTCTTCATTTGCGTCCTCCTCTGGTAAGTCATCTTTCCGAGTTAACTGGCCTGCCCTCCGCAGGAAACGCAACCTGCTATTGGGTATGGTAGCTATCACCTAACCCATAGAGAAGAGAAGACAGAGCACTTGGTCAAAAGAAAGGGTGACAAGCATATAGTACAGCAGAGATACACAGAGAAAGAGTAAAACAAGGTAAACTAGAATACAAAGCAAGAAAACAAGCACAGCGGGAAGACAGAAACAGGTGAGTTGGCATGTTACCTGTCCCCAGACAAGCTCTCCCAGCCCAAGAAAAACACACCACATCCACTTTTCCAGGTTCAGAGGTTGACAGCTGAATGGCTTCCCTCCAAACTGCACAATCACAATCTGCACAAAGCAAAGCATAAGCCATGATAATATATAAAGAGAAATAAGAAAATGACTTTCAATTTAAAAAATTAAATTGTTCAGTTTGACATGCCATATCTAACTTATAATGACATTCAACTAAAAATAAAAAATATATCTGCTTAAACTTGCATTTGCTTACCTGCATAGCAAAGGTGCCAAAAACTATACTGCAGAAGATGGGGTTCCTGAAGATTCCATCAAAGACGTTCCTCTCTCCATGGATTTTGCGGGCATTTATCTCGTTGAAGAGCTGCATCATGACGAAGGTGTTGAAGATAATGGTGTAGTGCTCAGATGGAGGAGAATTGAGAGGAGCATTACGGCCGCTGTCAATGTCAAAGATCTTCTCACCTACAAAGGGGGAAACAATTGGTATAATTTTATTAATTTTGGATCCATTTTATGTCACATTATTGAGGTGCAGAGCCCGTGGTGCACCACAGAGCACAATTATAGCGCATACCAACAAAGAGAAGTGTGAAGATGATGATGAGCTGAAAGACTCCATGTCCCAGGATATTCTTTGTCATTGTGCTGGAGATGAGAGGCTTGTTGCGACCGTATGGTTTTCTCATTAGCAGAGACTCTGTGGGAGGCTCTGTCGCCAGGGCAAGAGATGCAAAAGTATCCATAATCAAGTTTACCCACAACATCTGCACGGCCTTCAGGGGAGAGTCCTGCGAAAACACAAAAGAAATTGCAATTAAGATCCAATAACTTTCATATAACCAGGGGTGAAAGTAACTAATAATCAGTACTCTGGCTACTGTGACTGATTCACAGTAGCCAGAGTACAGAGCCACAGTAGCCTGATTTTTAAAACATATTTACTTCTTTACATATATTGTTTTGCTTATTTCTCTAGATATTTGATAAAGTATTGCACTCAGTAGCGTTTGAATTACAGAATACACTCATACAGTCATTATGATATATGATATAACCCAATCGCATGCACACACACGTCTCTGACCTGTGTGATGCAGGCGCCAGTAAAAGCCACTATGACAGCCACGACATTGACAGTAAGCTGGAACTGAAGAAACTTGGAGATGCTGTCGTAGACGTTCCGGCCCCACATTACTGCTTTAACAATGCTGCTGAAGTTATCATCAGTCAGAATGATATCTGATGCCTCCTTGGCCACATCTGTACCAGCAATACCCTGGAGGAGTGCAGAAAAGGTACAGTCAATAAGAAACTAACGCAATTTGCATCATACTGCACTATTCCTCAACAATCACATAAAACTGAAAGAAATCTGTCTAAATCACCTCTGCAGCCAGTGGAGAACAAAACTGGACTCTGGACATAAGGCAACTTTGATGATGGATAAAAGTGAGGCAAACTAATTAGTGTATTGGAGGTTTGATGACAGAAGGCTCCATATTTATAAAAGAAGCAGGACAGCCTCCATGACATTGTCATGTTTTGCAGAATTACAGGACAAATGGCAGGGCACAGCACCTCTAAAACAGCGCTTGATTGTGGTGATAGAAACACTCTAAGCCCCAGTAAGTGGCTCCATGAAGGTTTCAGAGCGTGTTCAATTCAATTATCCATGTGCAAATGTTTTAGCAGGGGTAAAATATCAAACTGAGGAGATGTTCTTCCAAAAGAGAAGATGAATACACAGACAAACATAAGTGGAAGAAACTAGAGACCATCTTGTGATGGGATCACACAAGCCGCACCACCAAATCGGGCCAAGGGTGTAAAGTGTGTGTGTGTGGGGGTCAGCAGGGGCGTAGAACAAAATTCTGGACCCTTCACATGAAGAAATGGAAAAAATATTATGTAAAGCAGAGAAATTAGGTGAGCTCACTAATCCACTAGGGGGAGCTCCTAATATACACAGCCAGAGGCAGAGTGCCTCAGAAGAAACCCTTAATACTGCAGAGGTGAAAAATACATCTGCAGATGTTGAGTGAGATCAATCTCCGAAGAAACCAAGGAAGGCAAAAAAAAAAGACAATAAGAAAATAGGGTTTGCTCACCATTGCAAAGCCAACATCAGCTTTCTTAAGTGCAGGTCCATCATTGGTACCATCTCCTGTCACAGCCACAACCTGCCTCTGGTCTGCTATGGTACTGTCAATAATGCCTGAAAGACAACAATTCCCCTATGTGATCTTGTGTACGTACAATTATCTTGAATAAACTAAAATTTTCATTTATTTACTGCCTTTTCAAAACTCTATGAAATTAAATGTAGACGAACAATGTAAAAACAAGATGTGTTTAATTTTGATCAGCAGTAATGAATATGAAATAGTGCAACCAGTTCACCTTTGACGAGTGTGTGTTTATCGGTTGGGGAAGATCTGGCCAGAACTCGGAGTTTAGGCCAAACTTTGTCCATACGCTCCTGCTCCACCTAGGTACGCACAAACACCGACAGAAATGAAAAGACAGGTGGTTGTGAGTTAGGTTTAGAGAGGTATTTTTCTTTCTCCTGAGCTCAGCCTCTCTTTTTCTCTGGATCACTGACAGTAGTTACTGTACCTCCCCTTTCTCGTTGCGGATCCTCCGGTTGAACTCTTTGCCATCGATGCAGAGGAAGTCCTCTCCGGGGTGGATGATACCACACTTTATGGCTATGGCCCTGGCTGTGTTTATGTTGTCTCCTGTCACCATGCGCACTGTGATGCCTGCACGCTGGCACTTCAATATAGCATCGGGCACCTAAAGAGTGATACATAAACACATTTCATAACATGACATTTTTTGTTATACTGTTTATTGATCCCCAGTGGGGAAATTACAATTTAGACTCTGTTTTTGTTAGAAATCACTACAAACAGGCGTGAAATTCACACACACACACTCACGACCTATTCATGCTCAAATAGAGAGATGTCAGAGTGAGTGGGCTGCCAGTGCCCCGAGCAGTACAATGCCTTGCTCAAAAGCACCTGGCAATGCTCAGGAGGTGAACTGGCATCTCTCCAGCTACCGGTGTACTTTGGTCTGTACTAGGACTTGAACCAATGACCCTCCAGTTCCCAACCCAACTCCCTACGGATGGAGGTACTGCCACACCTTTGTAGTTGTGTTTCTTGCCCCCTGATGAATGTCAGTCCAATATTCATTCTTTTTAACTCTATGTTGCACTCCACTAACTCCTGAAACACACATTGAGCTAAATGCTGCTCCATGTTCACCAGCTAGTCACATTTGGTAACAGTCAGTTTTTAGGGCTTGAGCCTTGAGACTGAACCAAAACAGTATCCATTGTTACTATAAACATATTAATTATAGCCACTTTCAGAACTTTAATTTATCAAAACCGTATTCTGCTACCTTTGTCCCTTTTTGTACTAACAAAATATTTAACAAGGCACTTTATCTTAGCTCTTTTCCCTCAAGACATTAGTCCAGTAGAATAACTGGGAAGTGTTACTGTATGGATTAATT
The DNA here is from genome assembly GCA_013375575.1 of Percina caprodes. NCBI lineage: Eukaryota > Metazoa > Chordata > Actinopteri > Perciformes > Percidae > Percina > Percina caprodes. The sequence goes on from JABXJD010000039.1 coordinate 319,049, forward strand.
TGTGTTATAACCAGCAAGCAAAAACAGAGTATCAGAATCACATCTTCCTCCTGACAAAGGTCAGTGTGGGCGACCACTGCTCTCCAAACCCACGCACAAACAAACACATACAGTAGCAGCAACTCACATCCATTTTCACATATTGCAGGCCTAGGATCATTTTTCTATCTGATTGACACACACACGCACACACACACGCACACACACACACACACACACACACAAACACACACATTTGCAAAGTGGAACATAAACATAATATAAGAGACCAAATGAATCCACCACCGCAATGTGTAAATATATTGGTATTAAACTGTCAAATCAAGCTGCTCGTGCGTGAAAATCACAAAGGATTTAACTGATTTAAATGGAGCGGATATAAAGTAAATCTATACAATGGAGGCGGACATGTCTTTATTGAGCTGGAGGTTAAACAAACAGAAACATATAATTTCATCCTACTTGAAATTCCACATCTTATAATTACAATGTATGGCTCATCAAATATAGCTTAAAAAACAAGACCAACTCTTACGTAACACCAAAAACTACTGTAGCAACAGTAGCATAAGTGAAGACAAATTGATAATCGGTAAGCTGACTCAGTTATGTCTGTTACACAGCAATATTTCCTAAAGTTTGCTTACATTAGCATCATAAATTTAGTTTTGCTCTAGTTAATGATAACTTATTTGATTCAAACCAAAGTTTTAATTTATTGTTTTTATTTGTGACCATTTCCAGCATCTGCTCCAAGTTATCCCCACAACAACAACAAAAATTGGGGCATCTGCAAAAACAGTTAATTTTAGTACATTTGATACTTTAAAATGTAATTTAGGTAAAGAATATACTGTTTCGGGCCTAAAATTGACCTGTGTGGAGATATAGTTTTATATCCAGTTATATGCCACAAATCTGACATCATACCTTTCTAATTTATTTAACAGGATTTCATGATCAACAGTATCAAAAGCTTTTTTATATCAATGAAAATCCCCACTGTTTCTATTTTCAATAAAATTTGTTAATCTTTCTATTAACTCAATAAGTGCCATAGATGTTGACCTACAGCATCTGAATCCATACTAACTGTCCATTAGTAATTTTTTTTGTCAATGAAATTATCTAGCCTTGTGACAAAGTTTTTCAAGTATTTTTAAGAATTGAGAGAGCAAGGATATCAGTCAATAGTTATTTAAAATATGTGAGTCACCAGATTTAAACAATGGAATGACTTTAGCTACTTTCATCTTGTCAGGAAATACTCACATTTTAAATGATAGAACATATATGTATATGTTAGTGGGTCTACAATCCATTCTATTAGTTTTTTCACTAGAGGCATCACAGTCTTTGGAAGTTGTATGCTTACTTTTACTTTACTTTATTTTTTTGCTTTCTAGTTTTTTTCCACATGGTCCATTGGAGAGTATTTCATCCCTGTGTAATTTATATAGTAATTGACCAGTTTAGGGCCCAAATTAACAAAATAATTGTTGAACCTATGAACTACCTCATTCATTTTTGCCACGTCTTGTCATTATCCTTGAAGTTTTCTGGATAGTTAATTGTATTAAGTCCTTTTGTAATAATGGTGTTTATTGTATTATTGTATTGTATTGTTTTGAGTGTGCATAAGGCCATTCACTGTTTTAACTGTTTACCCGACTATACAGAATTAAATAAAAGCTTCTACAATAGATGTCTATCTGACAGTACTAATATAATATATATATATATATATATATAGCTATATTCTAGGAAGATTTTCCAACAGCATTTAATTCAATGCCATTCCATAATATAACTGATTACTCCTATGTCCCTCCCAAATTGATAATTTTGTGGACATTGCTATGACCTCGCTACAGACGACTTTAGACTCTGTTGCTCCTCTCAAAAAGAAGATAATGAAGCATAGGAAACTACAGTAGGACCTTGGTATAACTCGCAAATTAAAACAAACCTCGCAAAAACTTGAAAATAAATGGCGTTCCACCAAACTAGAAGAATCTCGTTTAGATTGGCAAGACAGTTTCAGAAATGCCAGATCAGACTATTACTCCTCACTAATAGAAGAAAATGAGAACAACCCAAGGTTTCTTTTCAGCACTGTAGCCAGGCAGATAGTCACAGCTCTATTGAGCCATTTATTCCTATAGCTCTGAGTAGTGACAACTTTATGAGTTTCTGTAATGATAAAATTATAACAATTAGAGATAAAATTCATCACCTTTTGCCCTCAACTTCTAACGGTTCACCTTTAAACGCAGGACCGCTAGAAAGAACGACAAGCCTGACATATACTTAGACTGCTTTTATCCTATAGACCTCCAACAATTAATGTTAAATGTCTCTTCAACCAAGCCATCTACCTGTCTCTTAGACCCCATCCCAACGAGGCTACTTAAAGAAGCATAACGCATGGTTAACACTTCACTACTAGATATGATCAATATGTCTTTATTAACAGGTTATGTACCGCAGTCATTTAAGGTAGCCGTGATAAAACCTTTTCTGAAAATAACCCACCCTCTGGTAGTCGGTAATCAGTTATGTGATTTTCTACATAGCAATAGTCTACTTGAGGACTTTCGGTCAGGATTTAGATTGCATCACAGCACAAAGATGGCACTGGCAATAATTACCATCTTCTAACTGCTTCAGACAAAGAACTTGTCTCCTTACTTGTTTTACTAGATCTTAGTGCTGCATTTGACACCACTGACCATACCATTCCGTTACAGAGACTGGAACATTTAGTTGGCATTAAAGGAATCTCATTAAGCTGGTTTAAGTCCAATTTATCTGATCAATCTCAATTTGTTAATATTGAAGATAAATCCTCCAGGTATGCTAAAGTTAGCCATGGCGTTCCACAAGGCTCAGTGCTTGGTCCAATTCAATTCACCTTATATACTGTATGCTTCTTTTAGGCAATATTATTATGAAACACTTAATTAAGTTTCATTGTTACGTGGATGACACCCAATTGTACCCATCAATCAAGCCAGATGAAACCAGTCAGTTAGCTAAACTTCAAGCATGCATTAAAGATATAAAATTATGGATGACCTACAATTTTCTGATGTTCTGAAAACTGAAGTTATTGTGCTGGGCCTTAAACACCTCAGAACCTCATTATCCAAAGATATAGTTACTCTGGATGGTATTGTCCTGGCCTCCAGCACTACTGTCAGAAATCTAGGAGTTATTTTTGATCAAGATTTATCCTTTAATGCCCACTTAAAACAAGCCTTTTTTCATCTTTGAAACACTGCCAAAATTAGGACCATGCTGTCTCAAATGATGCTGAAAAACTAGTCCATGCATTTGTGTCTTCCAGGCTGGACTAGTGTTATTCCTTACTATCAGGATGCTCAAATAATTCCCTTAAGACTTTCCAGCTTATCCAGAATGCTGCAGCGCATGTTCTGACAAAAACTAAGAAAAAATATCATATTTCTCCTGTATTAGCTTATCTGCATTGGCTTCCTGTAAAATCCAGGATTAAATTTAAAATCCTTCTCCTGACCTACAAAGCTCTAAATGGTCCAGCACCATCATATCTTGAAGAGCTCATAGTACCTTATTGTCCCACTAAAGCACTGCACTCCCATAATGCAGAGTTACTTGTTTTTCCTAGAGTAGAATGGGAGCCAGAGCCTTGAGCTACTAGGCTCCTCTCCTGTGGAATCAACTTCCGGTCTAGGTTTGGGAGGCAGACACCATCACCACATTTGAGGGTAAACTTAAAACTCTTCTCTTTGATAAAGCTGGGAGTGAGGAGTCACAGCATCCACCTAGCCCAGACCACAGGCTTCTCGTCATAGTAGATGACATAGATTCATTTACCATTCAAACGATAACATAATCAAACTAGAGGGAAGCAGGGCAGTACAGCCCGATCTGGCAGGGGAGAGTTCTAGCCCGACCAGGCTCTTCTCTTTACCTTGTCTCTCTTAATTATGCTGTTATAGTTTTAGACAGGGGACTTCCTTTGACACACTGAGCTTCTCTCTCCTCTCTCTTTCAATTTGTGTGCATCCATGTCCCAGAAGTGCTTGTTACTAACCTAGCCTTGGGGCGTTATTCCCTGGAGTCCTTATGTTCGCCCAGCATGTTTCCTGGATTAGGGAGGCACCAGAATCATGGTTGCAGCTGTCGCCGTGGTCCTGCTACATATCCTGCAATGCCCTGTTACAACCTGCTATACTCTGTAGTGCCCTACAAAGTCCTGCTACGTCCGGCTGTGCCCTGTAATGCACTGCAGTGCCCTGCTATGCCATGAACTACTACAAACTACTGTTTCTAGTCACTGTTCCATTATCTTTTATTGTGATTATCTGTATCTGTTATTGCCTCTATTCATTACACTCCCCAACCGGCCCTGTCAGACACCGCCTACCAAGAGGAGCGAGGGCCAGTCCAACGCTGCTTGCAGCTTTACTTTGTTTTTATATTTCTTACATGTTAACTCAGATTTGTTGTTCTATATTTTATCAAATTCCGATAAAAGGTATTCTTTTACAGGCATTTTGAATTCCTTTGGACATCCAGGGAATTTCTGAATATTTCCTTTCATTTCAATATTGTTTTATCGGACAGGTTTTATTATATAGAGTTGTAAATACATCTAAAAATAGTTCATATGCTATGTTAAGGTCAGCTTCCTTCCAATTATACTTTTTTTTTTTTAAGTATACTTAATATTTCTAAATGCAGATATAGTTTCTTCGGTTAGATATTTTCCTGTATTTAATCTCATTGCACTCCCTTTTCCCACTATAATTACAATCATGGGTCACAAAGATTGGCAGGTGGTTACTTATATCATTAATTAATATTCCACTTAAAGAGTTGCTTTCCATATTGTTTGTAAAAATGGTATCTATTAGAGTGGCACCATTAGATGTTATTCTTGGTTTTCTGGTTGTTGGAAAAAACTCAAACTATACAATGTTTCAATAAACTCTTCCGTCAATTTGTAGGTCAATGTTGAAATCCGCACAGATATAGTTGACTTTATGCTTTTAAACATTTGTTCAATTTTTTCTGTAATTATTTTAATCTTGGATCCTGATTTCCTATACACACAACTAACTATGACATTCTTCATTTTGTCCATACATAATTCAATTGAGATACATTATATCTCCATTAAATCATTAATGACTACTGCCATGTTATCAACAACTTTGTAAATGACACCTTTGTCAACATAAAGCGCCTCTATACTCTGGAAATTAGAATACAGACTTCTGCTATTAAAATGAATGATATACAGTATATGCTGTACTAATGTTTAATATTATTGTTGAACTGTTGCTCTGTGTAATAGCCACAGTTGTTATTTATGTTATCGTAAAAGTTATTTTCAGGATCCATATCCTGTTCAAAGTCAGGCATACTTTGGTCTGCATCAGAACATCTAGTATAATGAAAACTAATCATATTTTTAGACATGACAAAAAGCTGATGCTTCGACAATGAAAGAGAACATTAACATGAAAACTACATGATCCCACTCCTGGGAATTTGATCTAGGTACTTTCAAACTTTTCGAGCAGCTCAATGCTTCTGATACACATAACTTTAGTCTGCTCTGAGGTCCATTCATTTAAACAAACACCTTGCATTTGGAGGACCAAGTAGCTTGAATGATCCCTTGCTTCTTCAAGAACCTTGCCTTTCTTGCAATTTCTGCATTTGTTTTGGTTAGATGCTCGTTAATATAAATGTTTGTACCTTTCAATTTCTGGCCCTGCCTGAGCAGGTCAAATTCATGCTTTCTGTTAGGAAAGCGGACAATGACAACAAGTTTACCTTTCTGGTTCCTTGGGATAATGTGGCATGCATCAATATTGTGACTGCTTATGGTAATACGAGATCAAATAGTGAGAAGTGAGCAGAGCTGTGTTTTATTGTTTCTGAATTCACCTTATTTGTAAAAGAAATTTTGTGCTATATCTGCTGCTAGATTAGCAATGCAATATTTTAAAAAGTACTTAAAATTAATCAAACCAATTGAAATGCTTTGAAGTATTTAAAATTAAAATGGACACCAGTGAAATTATACAATATTTCAAGGACTTAGAAAGAGAAAACAGATATACTTTTAGATTATGGCAAAGGGCTACTTGTTAAAAAGAAAAAACAAAACAACAAAGCCAAAGTGGCTTATTATCACTTATAAAAAAAAAAAAAAGAACATTCTGACTTTAATTTCCCCTGAAGAAGGGCGTCTTGCCCAAAACGTCTGTGTGGCAATAATAAAAAGTTATTTTTATTCTTGCCTAATTTACCACCAATTTCCAATGAGGAAAAGTTCAAGGTGGTTGAATATTTCCTTAGAGTGACAACAGTATTATTCACAAATATACACCTATAGGCATGTTAGCATCAGTATTCACTTATGTGCAGAGTTGGTAATGTTTTAAAATTATAAACACTTACAGATCAAAAATCACAAGCTACACTAATACATTTTAAGTTGGTTGTAAGTAATATGATCTGACAAAATAAAGAAGCTCTTGCAGTAAATACTGTGGCACAAGTGGAACAAGTGCTTAGAGCCCACCATCACTGCTCTCACCAAGTCTTTGTTTTCAAGACATCAAGTTCCTGTCACCCCTGCTGTCTGTTTTACTCTTTTTTTCCTTTTTGAGTCCCACTGCTCTATTTACTGGTCATCCCCAAAAGGTGTCAGAAAGAGGAGACGAGTGGAGGCTTATTAAAAATTCAACCTGGCCCAATGGAGGCAAAGAGTAGGAGGCTACCAGGTGAGACTGAAAACAAGCCTTGCCTGTCTCTAATATAGATCTGGTTACAGTCTCATTTCAACATCCTTCTTACATGAACCTGATTTTGAATCTCTTCATCTTTCTCTGTCTCTCTAGGGGCAACCCTAAAGAACAGCTAGGTATTAAAAGAACATCACATTCTGGAGGAAGAAATTGAAGACTAATAAACAAAACCAAAACATGTTTACCTCTCTGTGTGACCTTTTAAGTAGAACAGAAAGTCTCAATCTCATTTTCAACATTAGCCAGTCTTACTAAGAGACCTAGATAGATGTTGCAGCAGTGCACTGCTTTTTCTCATCAGTTATTTGAAAATGTCAGATGTTAGGAGACTTCCGTGTTGAGACAAAAGGGAAATGCTGCAAACAGCCGGAAATCTGCATTAATGCATGTCCCTTATGCAATATTTAGCTTTCTTCCTGCATATTTCGATTTAATTTGTATTCTTTTCAGAACGAGTTCGCTTGAATATACAACCTTAAATAATGATACAAAATGGGTTTCTCAATATCTTGTTTATAGATTTTTTTGCTTATTTATTTTGAGGATGATGGTGTTTCCTTTCCCCTTCTTATTTCTGTAGTATTTATTTTATCTAGGTCTGCTTAGATGCTTGCATAACTCGGCTTCAGACAGAAAAAGAATTAAAGGCAAAGTCAGAGAGGAATGTAGATGCAAACAAATTTAATAGAAAAAGAGAGTGACCAGAAAAAAATTTAATAGTTAAACCCTATGATACGAAGAAGAGAAAACATGGTGGGAAGAGGTTGAATGAGAGGCCTTGTTAGAGAGTGAAGAGCGGGATGGAAAAAGGATAAAAGGAGGAAGTTGAATAATGCAGTCAGTAAGCTTCCTGCTTCCCTGTACCTGCACAGGAGCTGCCGAGTGAGGTCAGTTTCTTGCTCTGCACAGATTTATCTACCTACTCGACATTCTTTCCCACAATTCTATTTCTCCTTTCTGAAAGTTCAGAAATTCATCATAAAAGACTTGAAAATAATCTTGATGCATCACTTATTTCTATATAGTGATTGCCTTCAACCGAGCTGAAATAAGTACATAGGAGCCACAAATATTATGTTTGTTTATGGTTTATAGTTTTCTGAATTATTCAAACGGCGTGTCATACAGGTGATTGTTCCCTGGCTCAGCCTCTTGGCAGCTCTTGGAGGTTGTAAAGAAGTCGCTACAAATTCAACAGAAACGTTGAAACGGACAACACTGGATCACGGAAGGACTCTGTTGACTCACGCTGAATGAATGACTAGAAAGCACCAAATGGAATGTGAGGATTAATCGGCCCGACAATTAACGCATTCAACAATGCGGTATGTAACTTCGTATTGATTCTGGCTGCTATTGTTGTTTTGGAAACAGCTTAGGAATTGTTACTGCCGCTGGTCCATTGGGGACAAATTGGTTGTTGGTACGTGAGAGTTTGTTTTGTCAGAGACTTGGTTCTGGAATGGATGAATCTAAGAGACAAACAAAACCCACTGTCAAGGCTTTGGCAGGAAAACTACAAAAGCTTCAGAAAGAACGGTACGCAAGTGTTAACAAAATCAAAGCTATCATTAACTCTACAAAGGAGTTGATGCAAGCGCTTCTATTGTGCGATTACAACTGGGAAATATAATACAATTGTTTGAAGACGTAGCTCTACAACATGAAGCAGTGATTCCCTTACTTCCTGAAGAAGAAAAGGAAAAACAGAAGGAATGGTTTACACACACCAGTGAACTCACCACTGGATTTGCTCAGGATACAAAGAGATGGCTATCTGAACTGGGGAGACCTTTTCCCGACAACAGGATTGTAAATACAGCACTACACAGTATAAGCCAAGACAACCAACAGGTCCAGGATAAAACTTACATCTCTGCTGTCAAAATGCCTGATACTGTGACACATGAAACACAAGATGATATGAAACCAAGTGGCAGTGTCTCTATTGTTGGAAGTGGAAACTCAGGAAGACAATGTTCTGCAAGGGGCAGAAGCCATAGACGATCAAGCTCTATTGGCAGGAGATTCCAGTCATTCAACCACCTTTTCCGTGTGCATTTATTGAAGGATAAACATGATTTAGAAGGCCAAGAGGATGAAATTGCAGCAACCAGGGCTAAAGTGAACGTGCTCAGAGGGTCTCCTAATCCAAGTGTCATATCTGATGGCATGGAATCATATTTTGAGAGAGGAAAATATGAAACAAAAGCGCTCAATGCTGAAGCTGGTTTATTTTTACCTCAAAGCAGTCAACGAGATTGACAAAGTCAGCCAGAAGGTGACAATGCTGACCCTCACTTGGTGGAAGCAAGATCTAAGAATGGAATTGGAAAACGCTATGGAAGAAATCCAGTACATGTCTGTTGGATATGCCAGCCAATATGTTGTCGGTTATAAAAAAAAAAAAACCTGCCCTATAAGCTAAGGGACAGATGGAGGACTGTAGCCTGTGAGCTGCAGGAAAGGCACTAGCACAGAGACATTGTGCGGACATTTTTTGCAGACATTGTCAACTTTATCGGTAAACAAGTGAGGATAGAATCCGATCCAGTGTTTGGGGACATAAAAGGTACTCCAGTGTTTGCAGAAAGTAATGACGTTACAAAATTCAAGTCACAGCTGTGTTATAAGGTGAAAGGGAGAAGCTCCGCCACTATTATTTCAGCTGTGGAAAAGAAAGCGGATATAGGTACTATATAAACAGAGATTGAAACATGTACTAAGAAGAAATGTTTGTTCTGTGACGGTGGACATGCATTGGAGTCGTGCCCTCTATTGGAGAGGAAGGGACATACCGAGAAAACTGGTTTCTTAAAGGAAAGTGGTGTGGGTTTTGGCTGTCTGTGTATTGGGCACATAGGCAAAGACTGTAGGAGCGTCTTACATGTAAAGTATGCAGTCACGGCATCCCGGCATTCTGTACACCTACCCATAGGAGAAAGAAAGATATGCAGAAGGAGTTGAGGGAGCAAAGAGCAATGCCACAGTCTCTGTGGCTGTGCAACCGGTGGTCTTACCGGGGTCGGTGATTATAACTGTAAACTTTCCATAGTACTGTGCAAGTCAAATCTAGATAGGGTCATAAGACCTGCTTTCCTAGATCATGGCAGCAAAGCATCATTTTATACGGTTAGACTAATGAACAAACTTAATCTCTCTCGAAGAAGATCAAGCATTTTATTGCAAACCATGGTTCAGAAGATTGTGGAAAGCTACATTGTTCCTGATTAAGAAGTAGCTGGATTGGACAGTGACCGTTAGTGTGAGCTACCTAACATATACACACAGAAGAATATGCCAGTGCACAGAGGTAACATTCCTCGGCAGGAAAATATTCACAGATGGCCTCACCTGAGACATGTTCTTCTACCTGTAATTGATTCTGAGATTGAGCTGTTTTAAATGTAAGGCATTGGAACCTTTGGAAGTCATCCAGAGTGCAGATGACAGACCCTACGCTGTCAAACCAATTCTAGGATGGACAGTGAATGGACCTTTAGGAGGTGACCACAGTTGTGAAACTGTTTGCAAACAGCCCCAGGTCTGTTTTAATAAGATCTCAGTTGTAAGACTGGATGAACCGGAGCAACAGTTTAAGATGGACATTCCCTACAAAGTAATCAAAGTAAAAATTTGTATTTTAAATAAAAAAAAAAATCTAAGTAAGGGATTATGTAAACATTAGAAATAAGATGCATCAAAAGTGATGTTTTGTAGAATGGTAGCTTTCAAAGAGAATTAATGATGCCTTAAGACAGAGGTCGTCAACATTTCTTAGGCTAAGGACACATTAGCTGAAAGTGAGATGGAACAGGGACCCCCTACTAATATTGTATACAACTAAGTTGCAAATAACGGGCCTAAAGCCTTTACACATACCTTGTTATGGGGCATACTACACTAAGGTATTAAAATATATTCAAGACAATATACATATTCCAATATTTATAGATCATGTTTTAATGTTACACATCCAAGTGGATCAAGTGGATACTGTCTATTTCTTCTTCTTTCTACTCTTCTATTGTATTGCAGTTTGGGAGTTAAAACTATAGTAAAGCATCAAATTGTCACTGTTGGGTGCAACCCTCATGCCATGTCATGAGAATGTTTAGATTACGTACTCCTCTACGTTTTAGAGATTTGTACCCAATAAAAGGGATATTTTGTGATTGTCTTATATTTTCAATATAAAATATCTATATCTTCAACAGCACCTGTACTGTAATATAGTTAATCTGCTCAGTCACAAGGCTTTTGGTGTGAACACGTCCATGCCTCAATATCAAGCACAGTATCTCACTTCTGCAGTGTCCTAGAGCTGTGTCTTAACCAGAAATTGATTATTTGAGGACCCAATGTAATGAATCGATTTAAAAAAAATCTATATAATACAATATATATTCACAATATGTAATATTGTAAATGCAACACATGTAAGTAGCAACTGCATGTTGAAAATATTAGCAATGCATGGAAACTGAGCAGCGCCCATTCAGTCTTAAATCAGGTAAAGCTGATTTGCCTGTTGTGTAAATTTCAAGAATCAATAATCATTTAGCGAAGCAATTGATCACACACACACACACACACACACACACACACCCTAGTCTAGTCTAGTCAAGTCTTTCAAATGACAAATCAGTCACTGTGCAGGTGCAGGTGCAGGTGGCTACAGTCACCACAGTCTTGCTACTTTGTTCACTCCTTGGCCCCCCAACTCCACCTGTTTAGGTATCATATAATTTACTTTACAAGATTGAGGTAACATGCTTCCTTAAGCAAGTCAGTGAAAAAAGTACTGTAATAAAATCACCATCATCATTGAATGTCCAAGGATAAATTAATAATCTGACTGAAGGAAGTGATCACAGAACAGCAGCTGGTCTTATGTAACTAAAATCCATAGAACTGTTTATCTCTTTAAATCTGGGCCTTCTAGGAAAAAACAGATCAATTAGCAACTGAATAGAGGCTTATAAACAAACCAAGCATTTGAAATCCAGGAACATTCAAGGTAAAGTCTAGTCAAAATGGTCATGTGTAATTTTCTCTTGTCTTGTTTTAGTTCTGTTTCCTGTTTTATTTTGACAAGTCTTGTCTAGTTTTACTTACTTGGTGTTGTGTTAGTGTATTCCACCTTCCATAACAAGTAGTACGTAGTAAAGCAGTAAAGTAGTACATTTCAAAGATGATGTTCCAATAGTGAGTTTTTACCCAAACTGTGTACAGTAAATATACTCTATATATTAAGTTTTCAAATACTGATTTAATTATCTAACATCACACATACAGTACAGAGGTCCTCAAGAGGCTTAATTAGGGGTCTATGTCACTTATCTATATAAATTCTTCCATCAAACTGTACTACATTAAAAATGCATGTACTTTTCCTCCAGTCCGAAGCAGTCTTGAAATTAATTCACATTAACATTACTTATATAATAAATTTAATTCTTGTGTTTTAAGAAAGAAGTTCAAATTTTATCAAACAGTATCTGTGCCTTTACCCTATAGTTTAGCATTTCATGCCACACAAATTATTAATGACAGCCTACTACTATACTACTATATACTAATATGTCTGCTCTTGTAACAGCAAGATATCTTCTATTCTAATACTTTACAGTCTTGACATATAGGATGCAAAGGACTGTCTATCATGTCTAGGTTGTCTCTCAGTCAACTGTCTTAGATATTACACAACTGTACGTAGAAAAGTCTAAACACCCTCACAAATGTATGAAAACTGTATGCATAGTATAGATGGTTAGTACAGTTTCTAGTACTGTAGCATGCATGTACAGCCCACTCCTTTCAGTATGTCACCAGAATATCTCACACTCTCCTACCTCTGGCCTGACAGGATCCTCTATCCCAACAACACAGATGGCTGTGAGGTTGTTAAGGATACTGGTCTCATCGTCCCAGTTGGGCTCGGGATCACCAGAGAAGTCACGGTACGCCACACAGATAGTCCTCAGGCCTTCACACGCCATGGGCTCGATTACCTTCTTCACCATCTCGTCCTTATCCCGTGGACGGAAAACCCTTGGCTCACCCACCTCATTCAGGATATGGTTACATCTGTAATCAAGGGTGGAGTGGTGGGATAAGGGTATTTTAAATTGTGTATTGTACCTTTGGTATTGTCAGAACCATATACATGTATACTTGAGCAGCACGGTGGCCCAATAGTTAGCACTGTGGCCTCACAGCAAGAAGATACCGGGTTCAAACCCTGGTCATCCCGGGCCTTTTCTCTGTGTGCTCCGGTTTCCCTAACCACTAAAAATATGTTCCCCTCCCTCTCTACCAAGCTGATCTGTGGTGAGCATCTGGCGCCGTAAGGCTCACCCAGGTGGGTGTACACATGGTGTTGTTAAAGTTGTCCTCCCCCTGAAGTGCTTTGAAAGTCTATGATAAAGCACTATATAAATGTAATGAAATATTATTACTGTAGAAAATTCCTGGCAATGCACCTTCTTCAGACAGTATTGACTGTTATATGCAGTCTTGTAATTGAAGTAATTGTGAATGGACATCAGTGCACTACAAACATTTAGAGGAATATTTTGACATTTTCTAAAATACACTTACCGGTATTTACTTTCTTGCTGACAATTAGATGAGAAGATCATTACCATATTTTCATATCTCTATGTTCAAAGCCACAGGTAGCAGTTGGTTAGCTTAGCATAAGACTGGAAACAGGGGGCAACAGCTAGCCTGTCTGTGTCCAACGGTAACAAAATCCACCTCCTCCAAAGCTCACTAATTAACACGCTATATTGAGCTTGTTTAATCTGTACAAAAAAAGCAACTCTTCACTTTATGCTAATCTACACTAACCAGCTGCTGGCTCTAGCGTCATATTTAACAAACATATATGAACGTTTTTATTGATCTTCTCTTCTCTGCAAGAAAGTGGATAAGGGGATTTCCCAAAATGCTGAACTATTGCTTTAAAAATACCATCAAGCTTCTTAATAAATATTAAAACAATATATGATGTAAACATTAGATATACATCACTTCTCCAAGCATGGAGGAGAAAGCGTTGAAGTTATTCTCCTTCGTGGCTATGCAAAGCTTTGCTTAATTTACTACTGTAGCCAAAACCCATTCATATCTGATCTACAGTAAATAAATGTCTTATTAGCTGGGCAGCTGTCGCTCAGTGGTAGCCAATCAGAAGGTTGGTAGTTTGATCCCTGGCCTTGATCCATGTCGAAGTGTCCTTAGGCAAGACACTGAACCCCAAGCTGCGCATTGGAGTGTAAAATCTGTGTGTTTATCTGATGAGCAGGTGGCACCTTTACAGCAGCCTCGGCTACAGTGTTTGAATGTGTGTCAATGGTGAATGGTTCCTGTACTATGTAGAAGCGCTTTGAGTAATCGTTAAGACTAGAAAAGCGCTATATAAATGCAGTCCATTTACATTAGCTAAATAAATGAATAAATAAAGCAACTAAAAGTAATTTGTGTAAAAGTCATTTTAGTATTTTTTTAAGTTTGCAAAAATGTGTATATAGCCTTACAAATAACCTCAAATTAAGCTTTTTATAGCTGTATCTGTATTTATGTTAAATGTGTTAAATCCACAGTGTAACAGCAATTTATCATTGTATTACATTTTATTAGCGTTTCATTTTAATGTCATTCATTGTCAAAGAAGAATTTCTGCTGCTTCCTTCAATGGGTGGAGGAAGCTTTGTAACTGTGTCTCATGTTTTTTCTCTGAGTTACTCATTTGTTACTGTACTGTTATTGCAATGCTCTGAATAATGTCACAATTGTGTGACCTTCTAGTTGATACTTAGCCCAATCCCACTGCCTAGAGAATGTGCAACACGTTATACCCTCAAGTACATTATGCACAAAAAATGAATTAGCTATACACTTACACCATACAAAAATCAGCACTTGATTATATCATATTACTGACTGTACAACAAGGTTATGTGCTGCTATTTTTATCAGGAACATGACATTTTAAAACACAAAACCAGGCTCACTTTTTGAGGACGATCTCAGAGGCTCCCTTGCTGTACATGCGGAAGTTCCCATCAGACAATTTGATGACAGTGCTCATGGACTTCCTGGAAGAGTTGAAAGTGTAGACTTTGTAAAGCTTCTCTTCTGGGATTTGGTTTCTTATTGGCTGGTAATCCCGCTTCAAGTCCAACACCAATCCCAGCAGGCCACACTCTGTCTTGTTGCCCACCTGCTTCGGCAGACCGCCTTCCTTATCTGGGGGCTGGAGAAGTAAAGAGGAAGAGATTTTTGGATGTTCATATTGTATTTTCAGCCAAATTTGCAGCAATACAATAAGGGCTTATTTACTACCTGTGGTTGTTTTTCACCTCATTTCTCATTATAGAGTTTGTTGATTTTAAGACATGTCATGATTGTTTACCCCTCATTTTATATACTTTCATTCATTCATATATGATTTTATTCAATCAATAGTTGTGTTTTCTGATATCCTGTCATAAAGACTCTCCATGGTATGGAGACTCTCAAGTCTTTAGTTGAATACATTTTGGTACCAAACACTATTCTGTTTGTTCTATGATCTATTCAATCAGTGATATTCTCTTTTCTTTAGCACAGGGCAACCAATGCAAGTCTTGAAATAGCTGCTAGTGATAATTAATGAGCTAGCAGGGGAAAGGGTTGCTCTGTGTGGGAGGGTGGGAGATGAGATAGATGGAATCAAATTTGGATGTTCTTATTTCAGGCATACGGCTCAACCCTTTGCAAACTGTAATTGTACATTTATGGAACCGTGCTTTTCTCCGGTCCAGCAAACATCTCGGTTTCCACATATTTACATGACTACATGGATTGTGTGTGAACGATAGACACAGCAGCAGGTGACATGTTTTTGGTTTTGTTATTTACATAAATCTTGCATAATATGGTTCTGATGATATGTTTTTAATAAATGTACTTACATATTATCCAATAAAATATCAGAAAATGTTAACAAATAATTGGCCATTGCAATATCCCAGAGCCCAAAGACAAATTTTCAAATTGCTTGTTTCATCTAACTTATAATACAAAATGCAAAGAGATTTAATTTAATGTCAGAGAAAACAAAGAAAAGCGCCAAATTTTCATTTTTGGAAAGCTCAAATCCAAATGGTTGCTGATTAATTCGCCGATGATCAATTAATGCGTTTACTCCAAATAACAGGGAAATGGTGTACAGTATGTGATGTAAGTGGAGAAATTTCTCTACCCTTCAAAGCTGGAGTGTGTTTATTATCAGTATTATTATTATTAACAGTAGTCTTTTACTGTAGGTTATGTGTGTGTTTCTGTATGATGTCTGTTCAAATCTGTGTGCGTGGCTGTTCAGGTGCTACAGTAAATGTGTGCAATTTGCGTACGCAGTGCACTCACTGTATGTGCAAGTGTGTGACTGTGGTCAGCTTGTAGAAGACTAAGCGTTGCCATGGTGACACTGGACAAAGCATACATGGAGGGAGAGACTTTGGAAAAGAGATTGTGCTTTCTTTCTCTCTCTCTCTCCGCCACTTGGGGATTCTTACTCTTTGGCTCAGATTTTCTGACAGGATTTTCACTCATCTCACTTCACACATGTCCTTGAAGCTTTCTGTCTCTCCCTTTTCCTCTTTTCCCAGTCCTTATTTATTAGTATTTCCTGCACTCTATTTACTCACTCGCACTAATTTATCAAATCACACAGAAATAAAAAACAATAAAATGTATATGGCATTACTTTCTTTGTTTTCTATTTCAGCCACTTTGATCTGTAAACAAATGTCATTATCACCCACCCACCCATACGACATGTGTGGATAAAAAGATCTTCAACTTCACTCTTCAGAAACATCCTTGTGGAAATAGCACTGTAAATTATTATTTATTATATAATTATTATTATATATTATTATAATCATATCTGCTCAATCTGCTCAACATTTTCTTAGTGAATTAATTAACTGTTTGCTTTGAAAATGTCAGAAAATAAACTAAACTAAACCCAAATATATTTAGTTTACATATACTATTATATGTGCAAAGCAAAGCAGCAAATCCTCAGTTCTGCATGAAAAATGACTGACACAATAAATCAATAATCAAAATAGTTAAATTTCAGTTGTTTGACTGAATGTTTACAATCAGGTTATCGTTTCAGCTCTAAAGGAAATAAGCACAATTGGGGAAACATCATTCAAATTTGTTGTGAAACTGAACAATAACAAGTACATGTTGTTGTATTTGTTCATTCGGACCCGTATAAGCTGGCACTGAGCTGAAACTTAGTCTCCCTGGGGTCTTGCTATATGGTACCTACAGTACGCTTGACACCTACACTCACGGCTTAAGAACAGCATGTCAGGTACACTCTCTTTCTCTAACACGCACACCTACGCATGTCAGAAGCACCAAGAACACAATGGTTCTGACTTTTTTAAAGTAGACACCTTCAGTCTGTGCTATTTGCCCCCAAATAAATAGCAGGCATTCTGTTCTGTTCTTCTCAACATGCCTCCAACCAAGATTAGATTTAAAAGGATAGCATGGCCTTTTCCATGTTGTGAATTATTTTACTTTCTTGTAGTTTTCTTCACTCGGCACAAGATTCTCGACAGTGTAGTTAATCACATGATTGGTTTGTTGGAATTGGTGCACTCACATTCTCCATCTAATTGTTCTTGTCAACATGCTCACACGGTCTTTATAGAGAATGCTAATAATGTGTTAATGTGCCTGAAAAAGGCTAAAATATGACTGAACTGCTGCTGATCTATTATGTGAATCAAGGGTCTTAGGAAGGTGGCGTACTATATGCCGTAAAGGTAAAACCCTTTAAGGCAATTTATAATTGGGATGTTGGGTTATATCTATCTATAAATTGCAATGATGTCTGTCTGTGTGTGTGTGTGTGTGTGTGTGTGTGTGTGTGTGTGTGTGTGTGTGTGTGTATGCGCATATCTCAAGAATCGTTACTCCAATGGATTTCAAACTTGACAGATGTCTTGCTACGGGCACAGTTAAGTGCAGTGCCAAGTTTGACCTTGT
This sequence comes from Percina caprodes, assembly GCA_013375575.1. NCBI lineage: Eukaryota > Metazoa > Chordata > Actinopteri > Perciformes > Percidae > Percina > Percina caprodes. The sequence continues at coordinate 336,922 of JABXJD010000039.1, forward strand.
TAGGATTCAAAATGCAAAAGATACCATGAAAAACTGTATATATCGGTAAAAGAAGCACACATTGGCTTTTGGCGCCCTAGCTGCTGGCCACTCCCCCTCTCACACTGCTCACTGAGTGAACACACCGCAGGACTAGACACAGAAGGGTCAAAGAAAGCAGCGGAGCTTTGACAGCTAAAATGTGAAATACACCTCAGACCCATAAAGATGTGCAAAGCAGCAATACTATGGACTATCTTTGACTTTGAATAAACAAACTACAATTCACGAATTTAAGGATGTTTCAGAATCCCACACATGCAAATCACAACCAGCTACAGACAACAAGTGGCAGACAGAGCGTGATGCCACTAATAGGCAGGCTATCTATCTAATAAAGCAAGACGTATCTGTACGTATGTACAGTATACAGTATGGCTGTGTTTGGGGGCGTGTTTGGGGGGAAGGTAATCTGCACATCACAAGCAGATGTTACATGCAAAACGCTTTATAACACGGGGGTAAATCAGTAGGGTATACAGTGGAGTTGCATATTAAGTGGTTTGGGGTTCTTCTGTAAGTAATTTTTGGGTACAATTTGGTTTTGAAGAATTCTTCAAGCAACAATACCACAGGCCAAGCAATTGCTGGTTCCAAACAGGCACATTTTCAACGGGCTCTGTACTAGTAATTTAAAATTGACTTGACATAACTTGGTTTAGATCAAGAATTACAAGATTTTTTAATGTCTGTGTGTTTTGTAGATTTAGTAAATTGAACATTAAATTATACAAATACGATAGAAGGATTCTGAGCAATCTGTGGAAATGTGTCTGAATATTACAAGCTTCTTTAAAAGCTTATATCATCAGCCTAGTGAGTAATATAGCTGCTTTCAATGTTTGCTTAAGAAGCTCAATATTTTGAAACCAAACAATGAATATTGTTTCAGATTCAGACGTATTTTACATGTCCCTTCAGCTGCAGCTGCTATGAGCCAGAGGTTCCAGTGAAGAGAGTTAAGCGAAAAAAGTAATGTAAAATCTCAGTAATCATTCAAACCCAATCAGAGTACTGGCTTATGTTTACCTAGTAATTGGACATATCTGGTTAATATTTAGCTGTGTCTCACAGACACAGGCAGGAGTATAAATACTTTATGCCAAGTTTGCGTTAAATAACAGAATTAATGCATTTTCCTAATGACCTATGATTACATCAGGAAGACACTGCCTGTCATTGGCTAATGAGGGGATGGAACAAATGGTGTCATCTGCACTGTCTGCTAAGTGTTTGGGAGACTAGGTTCCCAGCAACAGAAAAACATCACACTAAACAACTAAATGACCAGCTGAAAACCTTACAGGATTTATTATATTCACTATGTTTTAAATAATCCTCTACAATAAGCATGTATTGTACATGTTATATATAAAGATGCTAGGCATTATTTTTGCATGGGTTGTTATCCCAGCTATTTCTAAGCTCTTATTCAATTCAGTTCCACGAGCTACTGAAGACGACAAACTTCATTTCAGAAAGTAAACTCACTTATGTACAAAACATGTGTATTTGTGTACAAAACAACAGTTTGTACAAATTAATTTGAGTTATACCTTATATTTGGAAGACCAAATTTGTGTTTGCCTATTGAAATTAAGGTTTTATGTAATTTGGTTAATATTTCAATACCATTTCAATTTGTTGCCATAAGGAATTCAATTAGTATTTTGTCCCAAATGTACTCTAAGACAATGTTTGTTTACTGGATATTTTATTCATGGGGCTGTCCTATATTAAGGAAAAGACTGTATTCTGTATTCACCATTCTTTTTTGGTTACTTTTGGCTGCCAATGTTTCTCTCTTTGGTTGTTGTAAAGAAGAACAGCAGTAAATAGTATAATGTATTAGGAAAATAGTATAATGTTATGTTGGCTGGTGGCTGCTTTCAAGAGGGTTGATAATTATAGACTAAATTAATGGTTCATGCAAATTGCTTTAAAAGTTGAAACACTACAAATGAAATTAGCAATAAAGCACCAGTAAGCTACAGCTGATTGGGTTCACTCATTTAAACATGTACAATTTTAGAATTGTGTTTATTTACCATTTTGCATGCGCTGCTCCTCAGCCTGCCTGAATGCTCCCAGTCAGTTGTTTTGTATAAATTTGTTTTTACAATTTTTTATTTTTGAAAAATTGTAAATTCTGTGAATAATTTAAGCTAGGTCCTGTGTTGCGTTGATTTGAATGTTATGTCCTTGTTAGTACTTTTGTTGTCATTGTTTCTGTGATGTACTGAATATTGTTTTTTTTGGTGGCTGTTTTTAATGTAATTATGCACGGCAATGTATAGATGCACACTTTTGAGTGGACTCCAGGAAGAAGAGCTATGGCTATGGCCCCAGCTAATAGAGATCCAAATGAATAAAAATCATAAAACAACAAACAAAATAAAAAAAATTATACAAATTATACAAATTATTGTACAAAAGGTACACTCACCTATAGGATTATTAGGAACACCATACTAATACTGTGTTTGACCCCCTTTTGCCTTCAGAACTGCCTTAATTCTACGTGGCATTGATTCAACAAGGTGCTGAAAGCATTCTTTAGAAATGTTGGCCCATATTGATAGGATAGCATCTTGCAGTTGATGGAGATTTGTGGGATGCACATCCAGGGCACGAAGCTCCAGTTACACCACATCCCAAAGAAGCTCTATTGGGTTGAGATCTGGTGACTGTGGGGGCCATTTTAGTACAGAGAACTCATTGTCATGTTCAAGAAACCAATTAGAAATGATTCAAGCTTTGTGACATGGTGCATTATCCTGCTGGAAGTAGCCATCAGAGGATGTAAATGTAAATGTGCTGTATTTATATATAGCGCTTTTCTAGTCTTAACAACTACTCAAAGCACATTCATACACTGTGGCCGAGGCTGCCGTACAAGGTGCCACCTGCTCATCAGATAAACACTCATTCACACTCCGATGGCGCAGCATTGGGGAACTCGGGGTTCAATGTCTTGCTCAAGGACATTTCAACATGGGACTGCAGGGCCAACCACCAACCTTCCAATTGGTAAGCAACCACTCTACCATTGAGCCACAGCCGCCCGATGGGTATATGGTGGCCATAAAGGGATGGACATGGTCAGAAACAATGCTCAGGTAGGCCGTGGCATTTAAACCATGCCCAATTGGCACTAAGGGGCCTAAAGTGAAAACATCCCCCACGCCATTACACCACCACCACCACCACCAGCCTGCACAGTGGTAACAAGGCATGATGGATCCATGTTCTCATTCTGTTTACGCCAAATTCTGACTCTACCATCTGAATGTCTCAACAGAAATCGAGACTCATCAGACCAGGCAACATTTTTCCAGTCTTCAACTGTCCAATTTTGGCGAGCTCTTGCAAATTGTAGCCTCTTTTTCCTATTTGTAGTGGAGATGAGTGGGGTCTTCTGCTGTTGTAGCCCATCCGCCTCAAGGTTGTGCGTGTTGTGGCTTCACAAATGCTTTGCTGCATACCTCGGTTGTAACAAGTGGTTATTTCAGTCAAAGTTGCTCTTCTATCAGCTTGAATCAGTCGGCCCATTCTCCTCTGACCTCTAGCATCAACAAGGCATTTTCGCCCACAGGACTGCCGCATACTGGATGTTTTTCCTTTTTCACACCATTCTTTGTAAACCCTAGAAATGGTTGTGTGTGAAAATCCCAGTAACTGAGCAGATTGTGAAATACTCAGACCGGCCCGTCTGGCACCAACAACCATGCCACGCTCAAAATTGCTTAAATCACCTTTCTTTCCCATTCTGACATTCAGTTTGGAGTTCAGGAGATTGTCTTGACCAGGACCACACCCCTAAATGCATTGAAGCAACTGCCATGTGATTGGTTGATTAGATAATTGCATTAATGAGAAATTGAACAGGTGTTCCTTATAATCCTTTAGGTGAGTGTACATATCATATTATATCGTGGCACTCCAACTCTTGCAGCAAAAGCTAAACAAAGCCAGAAATTTAATAAATGGCAGACACCTTTTATTCTCAGAGATTCCGCAGAGGTTTAGCTTGACATGAGTTTCTACGCAAAAGGCCAGTTGCTGGCATGGGATGCCCAATGTTGGCATGGCCGAGCTAAGGTTGGCACATCCAGGCCTGGACGTGGCTAAGGACCAGCTGCCCTCACCCTGGTCCTTGGGTGCTCCTGCAGGCAAGGACATATGCCAGAGGGAGAGCTGGCAACTTTACTTCCTATTCTGCCTGGGGCTCTCCTTAATCCATCCCTCCTGTTCCTTCCCCTTCTCTTCCATTTTCTTCATCTTCTCTTCACGCTCAACCCCACCATTTTACTCCTCGGTTTTCCCATGTATGTCCCTTTTTTAATTATTTTTATCCTATCTTTCCTTCTCTCATTCCCTTTGATTCCTATCCTCCTTCCTCACTCTGGTTGTCTTTCTCCTTTTCCTCACTATCAGTTTCCCCAGTTTCTTACAAGGCGGCCTACCCCTGTACCCATCTGCCTCCGCCATCCTTCTCGTTCCCTCTTTGCATGTAGAAGAGGGTGATATTCTAGCTCTCCACATGACTTTACCAGCCAACTGGGCCAAGGCCTGAAGGCACGCTGCAGGGCAGTAATACAGTCTTCCAGTCCATGATGAGGACACTTGTCACGGGAGTGTCGTTTCTCTCTCATCTTCTTAAAATTTCTCCATATAACGTCATAGATTTGTCCCATCTTCTTTTTCATTTGTCCTTTGCTTCCCTTCCCCCCAATACATATTTTAACCACCCGCCCTCCCTTAATGTATTTGCTTTAATTTATATAAGAATCTCTAAATTTGCTGAGATTTGTTTATGTGCACAGGAATTGGAAAATGTGTATTTAGAATCTGTGTGTGCATAATAAGATTTGTAACTTGTGTGAAGCAAATCTGTAATCAGATATACAAGTGTACTAAGACTTGTAATAATTTAGCTGATTCAAGTTACAGTAAGAGAATAGAGATTGTCACAGTAGATTTACAACCCGGTCTCATATTTAAGGTGTACTGATACTTTGTCAGCGTTGAGCACAACTCAGTTACATGTTGAAAGTGGTGAGGCTGCCCTTGCTGGTCAGGTAGTTAAAAGCTTATCAGGGTTGAACATGTAGTTGATGGCTGACTTGGCTGTGGGATTGCTGTTACTTACATTACTTAGCATTTACTAATGTGGGAATTTTAGGTTGTTTGCATTATTTACAGTGTGTGGTCTTTATTTGATTTACATCTATTAGAAACTTGGTTCATCACATGTGCACCTATCTATCTATCTTGTTATACAGTAGAAATAAGTTAGATTAAGTTGCCTGTAGCTTTAATTTTACATTTCACTTTGATTTATTTTTAATACACATACATTTATTATCCCTTAAAGACAACACAAACATTACTTTACATCTATATAATTTTCTATATTTTTGATAAAATACAATTTAATTTTAATCTAGAAAAAACTCTGAATGAATGAAATTTATAGTGTAATGTGTGAGGGAAAGGCAGGGAGTCCATTAAGCTGTGTGCTTCTGAGACATCAAAGCATTGTCATTCTAATGTGATGATGACTTCTCTTTCACTGCCATCTCAGCAACACTGTCAAGTCGGTAAGTGTCTGTCAAGTGCTGAACACAGAAAGCAAGAAGAGAAGGACAAAATTCTGCTGAAGATGTCTCTGCTTCTTACACTGATTATCTGTCTCTGTCTACTTCTCAGTGTCCAAAACTGTTCCATGGGGACACTGGGTGCTTCAAGCTAAAGGCATCTAAGACACTCACATCTCTCCTCCAACGTCCAGATGACAAAAGCACTGTGAGCCAAAGCCAATTATAGCAGGACCTCACTACACTGAACAAAAATGAGGCGGTTTGTTTTCTTTTCGTCATTGTAGATCAACAAACAGAGTTTTTCCTTATGTAACATGAACTGAATGTTGTTTTTCTATTATCTATGTTTTAACATCAGACGCATTCTGTTTAGTCTATTTTCTTCCCTTACCCAAGCACCTATCCTCACAACTATGCCATCTGTGTGTGTGTGTGTGTGTGTGTGTGTGTGTGTGTGTGTGTATTATCTACCTCTCTTGTTTTCCCTGACCAGAATAATGACCTGAGCAGGTGGTTGAAGCAACATGAAACTGAGCTCCCAGGACACTCACAGAGCCATGCTAAACGCATGCCACTGTGCTGCAAGAACATACACCTGTGATCAGAACACTTCCTACAGTTTGAGTACGCCTGATATGACAGATGTGTGTCTGTGTGTGCATCTACACTCAACTAGTTACATAACAGTCTTCTTATAGACACATGTAATACATCTAAAACATAATGAAAAAACTAAGAATGTTATGTCAAAGTTGAGAAAAAAAAGTATGGCTAATTCTATGGGGCCTCATACCACTGGCAATGACTCATGTTGAAATGATGTCAGTATACAGTATTAATGTCACTGAATGCTGTTCACAAATTGCTCTGTATTATGCTTGACTTGTCTGCAAGAAACATGCAAGGAAATCGGTGTGCCTATTTGTATGCATGTGTGCACACATTCTTTTCAGAATGTATGAATATGTGTACATGTGCACATAGATACAGTACATATAAGCATGTGCATGTACTTATACTGTTTGTGTGCATGGATTCATTGCGCAAATGTGTGTCAATTTCTCCCTCAAAGATGAGGATTCTCCACTTTGGAGTCAATATGTGATGACGGAGTAAGCAGAGCCACACCACTGGCTGTATTATGGAGCCAGCGAGCCAGTAGGGGTACTGATATGGGTATCAAAGCCTGCCTCTTTGCCTTTGTGCCTTTGTGTAGTGGCCATCAAAGACTTCCATAGCCATCCTGGCATCCCACAGGATTGGCCTCTTATATAAGAACACACCAGCCAGCATACAGCAGGCCTGGAGTGGTGGTGAGGGAGTGGGAGCGGCTGGGGGATTTACTAAATATTCCTCAGAAATGTCTCTTTTTGAATCTTTCTTTCCGAGTTCACTTGATTCCTTAAGTACTATATCTGTCCTTCTCAGTCTTGCTTTCCTTTAGTGCCTTTCCTTCATACTAATAGGAGCTCTCAGTAAATAAATGTATTAATGCCAACATGTACTGTCCTCTCTACTATTCATGGGCTAGATTTTGTGTGCCGTACTATATTTATTCATGTATGTTTTGTGCATACATGTATGCATATATGAATGAACACATTTGGATGTATGTATATATAAATGTTGTCAATTGGGTAGCTAAGTGGTATAGTGCACACATGCTGTAGGTAATTACTGTTGATGGAAGGTAACAAACAGTGCAAGTATGTAAGATGATATAATTTGAAGTTCATTCTAAGTTTAACTTCTACTTTGGTGCATGAGGTAACCTCGTTTATGAATGAAGAGATTATAAAACAGACTGAATGTGCCATTTAATCCACCAAGTCTAAGCTCCACTCTACCGGTGCTTGATTCTCTTGAGCTAAGCAGCTATGGAGCTACAATAGTCTGATGTTATGCTGCAATGCATTCCTCCAGATTTTTCAAAAGGGATAACATCTTGTTAATGTAGAAGGTCTTGGTAAAGAAATGCTGTGGGGAAAGGAAAACCTCATAGTTCACTAACACTAAATCACCATTCAAACCATGTGGCTATAGACGAGATGTCACACTTTAGATAATGTGAAGTATTTTTTTAAATAGGTCTTTACAGTAATGTGTTGCTAGAGCTTTTCTCTTGTCTTGGCCACCACTCTCATCTATTACAGTCAATTCCCAACAGAGATGCAAAATACTTAAAAAGTGCCTCTTTGTTCTTGCTTGTTTCCCATATTTTATTCTTTGCCATGTAAAAATCAAGCATTCTCATGTCAGAGAAGTAGTGTTATATCTTACTTTAGCTTGTTAGTTTTAATAATAATTTTTTTCTAAAAATTTTAATTACAGTGTTAACAAATAATGCTACATGTTGGCAAATGAACGTATAAAACGCCTCAATTTGTGTTTTCAAAGGCACTTGAGTTAAATCAGTGGGTTTCTATTAAGCGTACAGCATATCACATTTCAAATGGACTCGGCCTAACAGCATCTCAACAATGCTCGGACTCTGTCTTATGTCTGGCTAGACTTCTACTACAACCCAGGCTGTTGGTCCGGGTCAAGAGTTTGTTATTTGGTATTTTGCAAGTGGAGGAAATATGGAACTGTGAGATACATTGAGCAATTGAAAGAGCTCTATGGTATATTGTCTGCAGATGGAAACTGCAGCATGTGTGGTGAGAAGTCAGATTTAACATAGCTTTGACAATAAGCCTTTATTTAACGAGGAACATTCTTTGTGGAGAGACATGTCCATTCTTTGTCAACACCGGGAAAAGTAGCGCTAAATGGGAATAAATAAACCATGTACATTGTTGAGGAATTTAATTTAATTGTTCAATGTTTTTCTATATTTAGATAGGTGCTCTCTGAGCACACATTAAAAAATCACTCTGGCATAATGCCTGGGAGTCAGACAATTATGTTACGTATGCAGTGACCACCATTAAAACTAGAGTAGACACAAGTATGTTGCGCTCCATCTTACAAACCCAGTGACCAATACTATTTTCACTAAGACTGTGATCGTGCCTTGAGGGTAGGAAGTGAAATCTGTGCAATCCTTTTATCGCAGATGTCCTGCCTGCTCAGCTCATTCCCCATGCAAGTTCCATTAGGCTATTTATCAGTTGGTCGGCCATCAATGAATAGACTCTAAAGGGGTTTACAAGGCTAGCAACACACAGACAGGCACAAATGGAATGTGTGTGTGTGTGTGTGTGTGTGTGTGTGTGTGTGTGTGTGTGTGTGTGTGTGTGTGTGTGTGTGTGTGTGTGTAAATATACGCTGGTGAGTATACACATGCCAGGAACATTATTAGTGATGCATATAGCTCTAACAGTCTGAAGACATCCTGGTCTTGACAATCTTTGCTTTTAGAGTATTTCTGCCAAATGTGTTATTCTGGAAATAATTTGTCAAGCCTGTGGCCTGGACAAATATCTATGCAGGTTATAGATTCTGTGATTAGAACATGTAACAGTCTGTGTGTGAGTCTCTCTGTCTATATATTTATTTATCTATCTATCAATCTTTATTTCTATATCTTATTGCATTCAAGTCTAATTGGCTTAGAGAAAATATATCTTTGCTGCATTCACTGTAAACAAGAGACAATCTCCAGCACTTAGACAGATTGGATTCAATTACAGTCTGCTATGCTCTGAATATCAGATAGAGATCAGACAAAATTACACAATAGTTCTCAAGGTGACAAGTTGAGTGAATGCCTGTTGAATCTAAAGCAGCCGCCAAGGACACAGACTGCCCGCTTTGCCAAGGAAAAAAAGCACTGCAGAGCTGTCTCACTGTTTCAAGGCTGCTCTCATCATATGGTTTTACCACACAGAAGGAGTTAATATCTATGCAGCTGACCCAAGAAATTTAAGTCTTAACTAAATAGGTTTTAGTATAACAAAATTTCTTAAATAATGTAATAAAAGTTCATAAAGAGTGCTATATATGATGTACAGTATAAAAACAGAAGGGGTATGGCATTTCAAATTCCAAATGAAAGACTAACCGTAGTTACCATTTTGTAAGAGATAAATAAATCAATATTATATATATATATATATATATATATATATATATATATATATATATATATATATATATATATATATATATATATATATATATATATATATATAGCTCAGTACATAGAGAGTTGGGTTGGGAACCGGAGTGTCGCTAGTTAAAGTCCCAGTATGACCCAATCCACAGAGTGTGGATTGGTAGCTGGAGAGATGCCAGTTCATCTCCTGGGCACTGCCAGGTGCTCTTGAGCAAGGCACTTTAGCTCCCTCAACCACTCAGGGTGCTGGTTCAGCACTGGCAGCCCACTCATTCTGGCATTTCTCCATTTGTGCGTGATACTGAGCAAGTGTGTGTATTTCAGGTCAAACAAAACAGAGTGTAAATTGTAATTTCTCCACTGGGGATCAATAAACAGTACAAATTATAATTTTTGAGAAAAGGCCTTTAAAGTAACTATAGGTGGCTTACCAGTATCTTGGTGGTATAGGCGCTGTTTAAGGAGATGGAATTGACCAGTAATTCCAATAATTTGGGTGACAGAGCTCCAGGATCTGGGATTTCTCTGTAGTGCACATCTCCCATGTAACACTGCACCGCTGTCATCCGGTTAGTGGTTAGCGTGCCTGTCTTGTCAGAGCAGATGGCTGTAGCATTTCCCATCGTTTCACATGCATCCAGGTGACGCACCAGGTTGTTGTCTTTCATCATTTTCTGTTGGTAGGAAATGCCACAATGATTGTGTAGTGTTGCAATACATATTTGAAAATGTTTTAAATATCTGGACTATTAAAGTAGATGAATTAGCTGTATACTGTATACTAAATATACTGTATTATACTCACAATGCATGTTAAAATCCTTATTTACTTCACAGAAAGAATTTGTTGAAAATGTTTTGTGCATAAAACTACACAAAAAAATAAAAGTTATCTCCTTAGCATAATTTATGGTACACTGCACAGTAAGTTAGAGAATTAACTTACAATGCATTGATGAATATACCACTAAATGTGTATAATGTGCAGTTGGACAGCCCTAAGAGCAGAACTATAGCAGTGCCTAAATGTATGCACAGTATGTTTTTCATTGTTCTTCCTCACCTTAACAGAATAGGCCAGGGAGATAGTGACAGCCAGCGGAAGCCCCTCCGGCACAGCCACCACTAACACAGTCACACCGATGATGAAGAACTTGACAAAGTACTGGACGTAGATGGGAGTGCACTCTGGCATCCAAGGCTGCTTTTGCATCACAAAGTTGTCAATTGCAAAGTACAGGACCAGGATGATGACTGTGATGGCTGACATGAGCAAACCTGAAAAAGATACAAAAGCTTGTCAGCTGAGCAACGCAATGTCAAAAGATGAGTGTCTGAGTGTGACTTATAGCCTGGGCTGGAAAAACAATTACGTGCTGAGGATGAATTTTAATTTATTACAGATAAAGATAAGATAATTACTACTGAGTCTAGACAGACAGTTGCAGTTATCAAAGATGGCAAATAGATTTCTGTCAAACCTCTTCTCCCCTTTGTGCAGCCATACAAAGTAGAACATGTGACAGGTTCTGCTTTAACAGAGGCTGATACAATAGCATGCATAGTGTTAATGCAATGCAGTCAAGTAAACTACGGTATACAAGTTTTATCATTTGAGTATTTATGGGCTCTTTTTTCATTTTCTGAACGCTAAGAGGCACACCTAGTATCAGGTAGATACAGACCAGGATTGGACTTCTTTAAGGGATTTAGAAAATGAGAAACCCTTAACTTGTTATTGAGATAAAAAAGACGGCTTCCTTAAAAGAAAGCCTTGGCAGTCAGGTTCTTATTTTATGTTATTAAGGAATATTTTGAGGAATTCCAATTCCTCCATAGTATTTTAAGGTATGTAATGTATTATGTATGGCTATCATTTGCTCAATGGTAAAACTACTATGTTGCTGCTCCCAGGACACCCACAGTGTGGGCATAAATGGCATGTGGGCATGTGTTACTAAAAGTGCTTGTACTGTACTGACCCACTGCAAGTGTTTTAGACATCATTGCTGTCATACATTGTCTTAAATTACATTACGAACAATTAATTATGGTTTGGATTGTAAGACGAAAACTAAAGTGGCTATTCTACAGTGTCAAAACTACAAATACTTTGATTGCTATAAGCGCCCAAGAAGTAAATCTGATCAGTGCAATATCTTGCTTTGATAGACAGGATGATGGCTCAGTGTCCTTGTTGTCCCTTGATTTAACTGTGTGACTGAGTAATGGACTTGTCCATGTGCAATTTGCTGTACCTGCTTTGCCAATCTGGACAGCAAGTTTGGTCAGCTTCCCTTGGAGCACAGATTTCTCTTTCTTAGAACCGTGCACCCTTTTCTTCTTTTCTTTCTCATCAGACTCTCCACCTTCAGCACTCTTTAAAGGCTGCATTTCCATGGCAGCTGCTCCATCCTGCTTCTTTACTGTGAACACCATAAAAAACAGACAGCAGAAGCGTTAGAAAGGTAAATTAAACCAAGGGAGTGAAGAGAAACAGGAAGCCAGGCTTCAACACCCAGGTGTTGCACTAGGTTCAGTTAAGATTTCAAACCCAGACAAGCTCATGTGACGTCCTATGACAAAATGGGAACTAATTGGTGTGCATGCTTTCAAATACCATAATAAGGATTGTTTTTGTTTGTCCCTGCATTGTCTTCATGGTAAAATAAAACAGACTGTGAACCTTGTTTTTGTACAGAATATAAAAACTAAAAAATTACCTAATTATGTAGGTGTTCTTTTGCTGTAGTAAGGGAAACACTGTTCCTCCTCAAGCTATTTTTTTCATCACAAGCACATTTACAGTAAATCATGAATAATTCAGTGGTTCTACATCTAAGGTCCATGTTCACAGATTATTTAGATGCCTATATAAGGAAACCTTATCCACAGTATAGCACATTTCACACACAGCTAAAAATTAAAATATAAAAATACAAAGAACCAGAAAAGAAACAGAAAGATTAAAAAGTCATAAAGGTATAAAAACATAATGCAATACAATAAAGATACAAATTTAAATAAATTGAAGTGGAGACTATATATCGGTGTTCTGAAGGTAGGTTCCCATGTACTGTAACAAAACATTACTTTTTAGCATTTTGTTTTTACTCTGGAAACACTTTGCAGACCACTTTCAAAGAATCTTGGAGGTGTAGAGGATTCAAATTCTAAAAGCAAGCCAGAAATATATACAAGGCTTAACCCACTGAGTGATGTACAGTATAGACCATGATATATAAATAGCAACAATGCTTTAAAATCAACTATGGTGATGAAAGCTTCTAATCTGGTGATAACATGAGAACAGAACTTGTTGAACAGAATAAAAAATAAACTCCACTAAGCTCTTCTCTTATTATTGTAGAGACAAGAAACTACAGTAATAATTGGAAATCCCCAAATAGTAGAACCTTGTATATGAATGTGATTGTCCATTTTACTAAAAATAATAAATATCAGGGAGAGGCTGGAACATGCAAAACACACCTACTGTATGCTGCAGACTGTAACATGTATTTGAAATAACTGTCCTTTTCTTGCACAAAGAACAAAATTGCTTCCGCTGGTCAAAACGTCCAAATCCAAACGTTTCTTAATGATCATTTGCTAAAATACAGTGATCTACATATTTAACCTATATGTAATCTATGTTGAGATTACTTGATATTCAATCTACTTTATACTGTATGAACTGTTTTATAGTGTGGCAAAAAACAAGATTTCCTGTTTTCTGTGTAAAATAAATAAATAATTTGGTTCAGTCTATAAAACCAATCCTCAATTACCTCACTCTGTCTCCATCTATATCCCCTCACACTCACATACAGTACATTGCTTCTCTATTAATGGAACCCATTGACAAGAATCATTTCAGCCCAGTTTTTCAATCACAATGAGTCATGTGTTTGATGCTCACAAAAAACCTTTTAATTCTACATTTGTCATACAGTATGTCTCTCTGGTTGTGCATTTTCTTTTTCTACTGCCATGACACAAGACAAAAAGAGTCTGTATCCAACTGTACGCGGCAAAAGAGCAAGATTTAACACTTGATGTTTATATAAGGTCAGACAAAGGTTCATCTTCTGAAAGATTTTTGTCCTACAGTATATTTCAGCAACGTCGATGTAGACTGTAATCATCATGCCAACATGTAAAGAGTCTTCCTTTGCCACTTTGCTTTGGGAACACTTTAACTTTCACTTGACAAGTGCCTGGTAGTAAAGCAGTAGTCAATTGATTAATAAGTAGATAGAAAGAAAAGGTATCTTTATTCAAACATGTATTTATCAAGAAAAAAAACAATACAATATATTATGTAATATATTTGTTGCAGCTTCTGGAACGTACAAATTTAAGTTCTTTTTATGTTTTTTTATTCTTGCAAATGTAATTTGTTGGTCTTTGTCTGCTAGACACATTAAGATATGTGAAGGCATCACTTTACCTTTCATGAGCATTTTTCATATATATATATATATATATTATAATGTTTTTTTCATAGATAAAATTGATTTATTAACATTAATAAGAAATAAACATTACTGTAGTTACATCCCTGAAGGACACCATCAAACATGTCATGCCCACAGACAATTTACGTCATATTGTATGGGGCAAATTTCATGAAACGATGAAAAGAGGAAACCAGGGTGTGGTGGGGTAGTACTAAGAGAACAGTTTTGGGAGGGAGGCAGATACAGTAGTTGAGGGACAGGTTTCTGTTCTCATGTAGAGAAAAAGACAAGTCAACAATACAACAAGAACCACAGAACAACTACAGACCAGGGACAACACATCAGTGACAGAGTGAAGAGAAGGGATGTTCTATCCTAATACGACAGCAGGTAAAACCTGGGTCAAGCACTCACATTTTCTGGGATTTAAATCAGTGATACACTTTGTTAAAGTCTGTTGGATTCTAAATAAGCACTACACAATAAGTTGACACAGTGAGGTATTAAGATACAATGAAGGCTTGAATAAATAAAGCAATGCAGGATTTCCCACCTATGTTTGACCCAGTGTTTGACCAAGGGAAACGATGAGAAGAAGGAGAGAGGGAAGGAAGAAGGGGAGAGGAAGAGAGAGTGAAAGATATGGTTTGATTACCTTTAATCTGGTTGCTCTCCATATTGCCATCTTGCATTTTACCTATGATGGAGACATACAAGACAATACCAACAAAAATAACCAAAGCAGACAAGTCAACAGGTCATCACAGAGACAGCACAGACGGTGAAAACCAAAAATCACAAACAGGGAGACAGGAAAATGACTTTTAATACAACGTTTCTGTGACAGTCACATAGAAAGGCTTGTGATATGTAAGTGATGCATGTAACTAGAAGCTACATCTATTGGCAATGGACTACAGACAAATACTGTAGTGTGCAGATTTTTTGTATTGAATGGGGTTTAATAGACACCATTTTGTTGCATCCGCAAACATTCAAGTAATTAAACATCTTTAATGTGCCTTTTAATTTGACATCCAAATATATCAGGTGCAAATTTTTCCTTTGCACACTTTCTGCTGAATTTTCAGTTTTCAATTATTGTTTGATATTTGATACTGAATGACATACTCAAAATATGGGCACAGGTAATTCCACACATATTATCAACAATAGGAGTCAAGTCGTCAGAATATAAAATGAGATATTAAGACATACTGTACAGTAGATACAGCATTACATTAAACATTTGATGTGGGGGAGAGTACACCACAAACACACACACACTGCATATACCATACACATACAGAACACGCAAACAAGAGACAGCATGCATAAGAGAAAAATTTAGAAAGCACATGCAACATCACACGCTTAGAGGGAAGCAGACTGGAGATGTGAACAATGAACATAAAGAGAGAAAGAGAGCTACCCGGAGAGAGAGATAGAGAGAGAGCCAGAAGGAAAAGCCTCCCACATGGCAAAATTACATAAGAATAACTGGAAGAAACTGGAGATCTAAGTTTGGGAAAGTGAGTTTTATTATGCTGTTGGATTCTGCTTACACAAGAAGTGAACTTAGAGTGAACTTAATTTAAATGTGCGTTTCAATAACACAATTTTGTTTTAAATTGCAGAATCAACTTGCTGGTACTCTAACAGAAATGCTTAGAGTACACACAGTACATCTCGTTGTGTGCTTTAAAACTACCTTTTCACACAATGTTTACAAAATCAGAAATCCTAATTAAGACAACATGTATTCTATTCTGCAGTGTTGGTCCAATTAGCTACCCAGGCTATACATCTGAACTGTTTGTATCAGTGCAGGCAAAAAATTGCACAAAATCTTTCATTCAGTGCTTTTGTTCTCAAATGCCACAAAGGAAATTACTCAGGTAGAGCTGGAAGACCAGAATCATGTATGTGGAAAATAAATGGCTCGTTCTCCACTTCCACATTAGCCAGTTCCCTGGAGTCACAATAAAGCTGAAGATAACAAATTGCTCTGTTCCAGCGCAGGACAGCACAGGGTCATCATTACAGTGCAATTCACGCCCCTCCTGCCTTGAGTACAAACATTTTGTGGTTGCTCTCCAAGGAGACCAGGATAAGAGAGAACCAACTGCAACAATGAATGAAGTTAATATTTTGTATGTCAACCAGCTTACACAGAAATGTAGGATTTGCACTAAGTGATCTCAGAGGACACTCTACTACAGGAGGTGGCCCAACAGCAGGATTTTGACACCATTCTTCTAGCGTCTTGTCTACTTTCAGAAAATGAATTAATATAAAAACTAACTTACTAACTGGCCAAAAAACACAATATCCTTACAACAACATTTAAAGACAGATTTCTACATTTTTGTGAAACATTTATTTTTTGCAGAAAGTTCAATAAGGAAATGAGAATTTCTGTAAGGTGAATGTGAAACTACCACCAGCAGCTGGTAAGCTTAGCATAAAGACAGAAAACAAGGGGTAACAGCTAGACTGGCTCTGTCCGACGGGACCAAAATTTGCCTACCAGCGCCTCTAAATCTTACAACTTGTATCTCATTTCTTCTAATTTGATACAAAAACCAAATTGTTAAAATTACACTTTGTTGGATTTATGTACCAGGCTCTTTTATTGCCTAGGAGCAGTGGTATCAATCTTCTCATTTAACTCTTGTCAAAAGATTTTAAAGACACACACAAATATTGCAAAACTTCACAAAAATTATCTTTGTTATCCTTCAGAAAATGTTTTTTATGAATGAATATAAAAAGGCTCAAAAGGTTTTCACAACATCTTAGCATTACAATGACCAAATGAGTTTATATGTTTTAATTTAAAGATGAACCACTAAACCACTAAGCCACTAAGTCCTCAAATATTTTTCCAAGAGAGCTATGTAGTATATATGTTCAGTATAAAGCATTACAACAAAATGTAGCATAAAGAGAAGAAAAAGAAACACAAGACTAATTGTTTCAACTACAAGAGGACGTGCACTGACAATATGGATACAAAAAGGTCCAACACAACAGAAAGAAAAGGTAAAGCAGAGCAGATGGTGGGCATCCATAATAGGAGGCAGGTGGAAAATGGATAAGATAAGAGAAGTCAAAGGACAGAAAAAGGTCAGAGATCAGAGGTTTTGTCAACCTACCATTATTAAGGCTGGCAATGCCAGGGGCATTACAACCTGCAGCCCCATCCGTGGCTATAGTTGCGATGGGGTGGATAGGGGGATGGGAGTCTAGCCAGTAACAATGAATCAAACACAAATAAACAAAAAACACACACACACACACACACACACACACACACACACACACAGACACACACAAACACATGCATGTCCACACAAGACAATGAACAGAAATAACATGGTTATAGCACATTTAAGAGTTTCAGCATAGGTAAACTGTGTAGTGTTGTGATCATTGTGGTTTGAAAATGTGTAATGTGTTCAGTCAATTCATCTAATTATATGTTATGTCATTTTCGTAAATGTTATGCCAATGAAGCAAACAAGTGAAACATTGGACAGACATGAAAAATGAAATCTAAACATATGTGGAAAACAATAAAATAAAAAATGTGAATCCAGAGCCACACATCTAGTATTTTTTTAAATATACTGTAAATATATTACATGTACAATAGTGATATTCTAAATTTATTGTTTTGTTTTTTAACCATGTTATTCATGTAACTGCTGTAAGAAGTACAAAATAAAATGTGAGCAGAGATCTGAAACAAATAAGCTGAAAGGTGTTGCATAGCCAATCTGAAAATAAACTCTCCTGCAAAGTAAACAAAATGTAAAAGGGCCAACGTATTAGCAGGGAAATACACATGTCCCAAGCAGTTAAGTGACTCATTGTACAAGTGTAAATATGAGAAGGTGTCCACATTCTTGCCTTAGCCCCCTGTAGTCATACTTATGGTTTTCAAAACCTGGATTAGATCATGCAAGGATGTGCTAATGCCTTTTGACGGCAGTCACATAAACTATGATTACTAATAAAAGGAAATTCAATTCAAGGTCAATAATTGTTTTCCTGTGTCATTATAGGCTTTTAGTCCATTGTTAACAAAACACAATGACTTACAGTAGCTTGTAGGTTTTATTACAATTCTTAGTAACTTTGTTTATTATCTCATTGAAAAGAAATTGCTTTATGTAATGTCACAGCACCCCATTGATTTTAGTGCAAATTATTGATGCAAACATGAGCAGTGTTTTGTCAGAAAAGCCATCTGAATAAAACTTCAGTCTGCTGATGTGATCCTTTAAAAAAGGCTTAGCTGCCAAAGGCAATCCTAACTTTAACAAGTTATATTTGTCTAGTCTTAATACAAATTTAAATGAAGTTGCTAAAGTTGTACTTATTAGGCCAGCCATACATAAAGTCTTGACTGCATGATGTACAACACAATTTTTTAAATGAGATTTTAATGGAAATTTCTAGCAGTGACACTTTGGAAATACCAATGTGTTTAAAATCTGCAAGGATCAAGTAAGATCAACGTTACACTTTACAGTTTGTTCTTAGTTGATCACATACCTAGGATTGTTTTTTGATTGATTTTGATCAATGACAACTGAAAAATAAATGCATATATTGTTGAAGCACTGCAATTACTGGTCAAAAGAAGAACACATATTTTATGCTCATCAAAACTAGAGCTGTCCAAAGACGCACAAAATCACTACTGATGTTAAAATATATATGTAAAATGTAAGATGTGAAATATATATGTATATATAATATCCCCATGTTACAATATATAAAACATGTTATAAAAGCTTTTACTGTACGACTTCACTACTGTTGGTACATGTGCTATACACATGCAGGGCTTATGTCATTGTTCTGTCATACAGAAATGAGATGAGTCTGACAGCCTTTGTCTACTTGCATTCAATACGTCTTTGAAACAGGACTGATGTTGAATGCTAGCTAGTTAGTTTGATGAGTGCAGTGCCTGTTATATGGGGAGGGGATTATGCATTGTGAAATATGTCATCTGTCAACACTTAAAAAGATGCAGTGTGAGGGTGAGGCTTCTCTTTTTAAGTTTAAACTGGGGTAAGGGTGCTCGGCTACAGAGGAGGGATGTTGAATGACAGTGGTTTACAGGGAATCACTAAAGGTTAAAGGTCAAAAGGATCAAGTACCACTCCCAGGGGTCAGAGAAAGGTGATACTCTACCTGTATTCTGGTGTCCGTCTTCCACTGCCCCTCCTTTGAATTGAATTTGGAAGGATAAGAGAGTAAGGACAACAATGCACCTGAAGCCACATAACCTGGATACTGCAGCTTACATGTGTATACACATTCAGCAAAGAGGTTTACTGTCAGGTACTGTACTACGTACTACGAATACAAGGAATACCAACAAAAGGTTTGTATATAAGGTTTGTTTATATGAGTTTCACAGGTGGACATTTGTGAGTGTATTGTTTATAACCTTTGTGATGAACAAGACAGGTAAAAACACTGACAGTATGCACTAAGAGCACACCGCTTGACCTTCAAGACATAAGGGAAAGAAATTAGAAAACGCTTTTGCAAGGGTATGTTGCTGAGCAACACTAACAAAAGAACAAATGACCTCAGTACACCTGAAGCAACTGCAGAAAACGATTGAATGTTTATATAAAAAAAAAGATAATTCCATGATATAATGATCTTACCTTTCTTTTCTATTTTCTCTTCTTCCTCTGTGCCAGCCCCTAGCAGGGTGAAGATGATTCCAGTCTGAGAGTTGACACCGACAGCAGTCACCACCATGCGTCCTGACCCCTCCATCACATGGGTGCCTGGAGAAAGTGCAGCAGGGTGTTATAATAACATATTACAGCTAGATGAGATTTATTTTCAGTGTTTTCTTAATGACAATCTGACATCTTCTTGTGTTCCTGCCATGATTGTGGTGATTGGTAAAGGTCCCATATCAGGCTCATTTTCAGGTTCATACTTTTATATTTTGGGTTTTCGGTTTGTTTACATGCTTTGAAAAAAGGCACACAGCTAATTATCCACAGGTAAAACAAAGATGTGAGATCAGATTAACCCACATTTCTGTTATCAATGATATTCTTCAAAATCTTGCAAATTCTAGTGTCAAATAAAGAGGGAAAGTAGATTAAAAAAGTGTTCTCTGCATGGATATTTAGATTATAATAAAGATAATTTTGTCTTCTGTCTGAGGTAATGCCATGACTGTGACTTATAATTAATTTTGTTTTCACAATTGATTTTGCAAAAGGAGCTAGGCAGACCAAACCTAATCCCAATAAGTAATGGCAGGCAAAACTCAATTTATAAATGAAACATTTGAGGCTTTTTGTTGGCCATTAACATGGTTTCCTCTCAAGTAATTTTAAACATTCACAGTTATTACATCAACATTTAGTATTTCTACTTATGTCATTTATTTGTAGGCAAAGGATGGAAATAAAAGGTTTGAACATTATGGCATAGTAGGTAGTTGTGGGCTTGCTTAAGAGATTGATTAATTCCAAATGCTTTCTATTTTGTAAAAAAATCAACATTTACCTTTACGAGCAGTAAATACACACAACTATTTAGTAGTTGAGGGGATAAAAAAAGTTGCTAACTTAAAACTCAGCAGGTGAAGTATAGAGTCCTCAGTCGCAAAGTCGAGTCCCCACCTCTCTTTTTGTCCCTTTCCCATTTACACAACATTGAATGCAGAAGACATGACATACAGTATACACCCATCCATCTCGAGTGAGAGCATTGACTGGCAACATACCAGACAACAGCATGGGGTCCATGTCTGCACACTTTTTGACGTGGTCAGACTCTCCAGTCAGTGATGACTCATCAATCTTCAGATCATTGCCCTGGATCAACACTCCATCAGCGGGAAGCAAATCGCCTGCAACAATAGAAATTGCAGTGTTTCTATTTGCAGTGGATATATTTACATGTTCTGGAATTGATTTATATAGCCATACACAACAAAATAGTTCAGATAACTTTGAAGGTTCATCAGAATTGGGTAATAGTTGATTTAAAGCTGCAGTAGGTATGCTAGAATGTTAGAATTTTCAAAAAGAGTAAGACCTCTTCCTGCAACTCTTCTTCTTTCTTCTTTGTGATTGGTTTAAAGAAATGCAAGCAACCCGGAGCGTTTCTTTTCTCCTATCCCAGAATGTATGTGTGAGCCAGACCTTACTCCACAGCACTGTGGAGATAGACCTGGCAGCTAATTAATTTCATAACATTAACATACTGTTGCTTAAATATATTTAATTGCTTAAGGTTGACTTCATAACTTTAATCCCCCTCTGGAAATGAGTTGAAAGTCTAATTTTAGCCACTGAACCATGAAAATTACTTCACACAGAACAAAGTTAATCAAAGTTATCAAATTGTTCTGGAAGGTTTGGTCAATTTTAGTGTAACTTTTCATTGTTTTAATTAAAGCCATGTTTGAAACAAAAAAATAGTTGATGCAAAAGTTTTGTAGTAGTAAGAAAGGGCAAACTGAATAGATGTCAATTTGTCATTCATCAATCAACAGAGAGAGTTTGCATGACTATGAATGAATGCCTTGCACACTGCTACAAAATCATGTGTAATGTTTAACGTGCAAGATAGATGGTACTGTCAACAAAAAAAAACTAAGTGCCAGTTACACCTTTATTTCCCCAGAAAGATGTTGTTAAGATGTAGCAACTAGAGACCATCATGAGATGAGATCACATTAGCAGCAAAGCCAATAAAGCCTTACTTCATACCCCACTAGTTCCGGCACCCGTGCTCAGACCAGACCCATTTTTTAAATACGCCTTCAGTTTGATGTCAACTACACAGCCGTGAAGTTGCGTGACTGCATCTTATACGGTTGTGACTTATCAGTTGTCATGGTGCTCAAAACCACGGCTGTGGTAGTTCCCGCTACAGTAGGTGTCTCCACACACACATATACACACACACACACACATCCACACACCCACACACACACACACACACACACACACACACACACACAGACAAGTTGCAAACAACAACAGCTTCACTGTTGCGACTGAAACTAACTGGATTAAGCCAGAAGATTCAGTCCTACATTGACTGAACACGTTTGTTAATATTTGCAAGTGCTTGCTTTGCGGCATCGGAATGCGTAACAGCCTCTTGTGGCTCATTTTTGATATACCTCAAGTTTCAATTTTTTATGAATTCTGTTTCAAAGCTCTATGAAATATTAATTTGAACCAAGCAGCATTTCCCATTTGAGTTTACTCCACTTACTACATGTCATGAACTGAGTAAACTCTAAAATGCACACAGTTTTTCAACCTCCTCACACCTACCGTATTTGATCTGTGCAATATCCCCCACCACTATGTCCGACACAGGCAACTGTATGACCTGGCTACCGCGGACCACCTGGAATTTCTGCTCCTGCTCGATGCGGCTCTGCAGCCCACGGAACTGCTTCTCCTTCGACCAGTCATTAAAGGCCGTCACCAGCACCACACACACCACAGACAACAGGATAGCTGCGCCTTCAATCCAGCCGGCATCCGCCTCACCCTCGTCCTCCACCCCACCTTTCCCCGTGGCACAGGCTATAGTTTGGTAACAACGACAAGAAGGAGAAAAGGAACGTTATATAGATGTCATACATTTGTAAGCACACTATTTTCATATACACTAAGTATTCAGTCGACACACATTTACACACTTGATATCCACTAATTTTCGTACACATGCATGCTTGTATATCTGTATTATAAACAATAAATTAAAAGACACACAAAGGGAAGTAATCAAAACTGTGCAATTGCTCTGCTTATGGACAATGTATGCAATAGAGAAGACAACTCTAAAAACAAAATAAAATGAAATCTGGCTGAAATGACCTTCAAAGAATGAACTTCTCCTCGCCTCTTCATTTATTTGCTCCACTTCAAATTAATGCCCTGCAGTCTACTGGCTGTGCACTGTCATATTTGGGTATATTTGGAAATGAAACACGGCCTATCCCTAGTCCTCCTTGTGCTGCTTCATGTAATACTCAAATATTTCAAATGCCCCTGGTGGGGTGATTTGTTTTGGACTATAAAGCGCTTCTCACAGCTATCTTAGCTCACAAGGGCAGACCCCATATGATAGACATTACATAAGCAGGGTCTGATTTAACCAAGAACTAAACTCCAAGAAGCAATTTGGACTTACTGTTGCACTACAGATGGGTTCAGATCAACAGAAGGTTCATTTAGTGGATATACTGCATATATACTGCATATACTCACAGAACACAAACTCCTTGATCTGTAAGACTACCAGTACCAATGCACACATATGTTATCATCTCTTCATGTAGTTTTGCACAAAGAAAGACATACTTAAGACATTTAATGTATTAAATATTGTTCCTATGTATGTAATTGTAATCTGTTCAGTAGCTCAGTATTCATGGCTTTTATGGACTAACCCATCTCCTAGATGATAAAACAGTATATTCAGACTGGCATGGGTGTGATAAGCCTCTTACTAAAGAGTAAATATTTCATGTAGAACAAATCATTACCATTATTTAACTCACTGAAAGAACAAATACTGGCAAATTAGTGCAGTCCACACATATATATTTTTAAACAATTTAATTGGATGTGATGGTGTAGCCAGTCCCGTTTGGTCGCTGCAGCACATTGACAGAAATACAGTGAGTGGAGTAGCTGTCCATGGTTCTGATTGTACAGCTCTTAGTATTTGGTATGTGTGCACAAACTGTGTTCCTGCCTGTCTCAAAGAAAGACACACTAAAGTTATGCAGTATATTTGTAGCTGTCCATGGTGCTGAAGTGCCAAAATTGTCCAACACTCGAGCCTCCCAAAGCACAAAATGAAGCTGATTGAGAAAACTTTATGACTGGGTGAGATATAAATGAATAATGAATGTATATAAGCTTCAAAGGCACTTTACCAAACCATGCTGGTTTCTGTGCCTCCTTACAGTATTTTCTTAATATTTTTCAGGGCTTTGTTTTGTTGCATGTTGTGTGTTTGATACAGACACAATTAAGAGCCTCCTCATTCAACTGCAGCCAGGCTGTTTCATATGTAAATGAGAATTAAGTCATCCCACCACCTTCTATTTCTGGAACATTGATTTTTTTTTCCAGACCTATTAATAAACAACAACAGTAAACCAGCAGTGTGATGTGTGCTTGTGTATAAATGCATGTGTGATATTTGCTTTTCACATTTCAGTATAGACATTTCAGTAGTAAGATGGGCTATTTGATGGGCTCTAATTTTTATTTATCTTTGACATGAAGTTTAAATATTTTGGTGTATGATTGTTGTTATATACTGGATGTATAGCCATTATCTTTATTTATTTAGTTTCCAGTTAGGTTTACTTTCATATGTGTTACTGTCATTTAGTGAAATTTATTATTAAATTAAATAATAATAAATAAATAATAAAAAATAATAAATTAAATTATTAAATTAAATTATTAAACCAAGAAAAATCCCTTGAGATGTGTCATCCCTAAGACAGTAAAGTCGGCATTAAAATAACATAGTGTCTATGTCACAACTCTTTCATAGCCAAATTGGGGAAAAATTACCAGAAATGTTTGATTCATTATATTAAATATTTGTGTGAAAAATGAGTTTGTTGTGCTCTTGTTATATTTGGCGCTCTAAAAACATCCTCACATCCATTTGGCCTTATTTATGTCTGTCTCGCCTGTGTAACACACAAACACACACACACACACACACACACACACACACACACACACACACACACACACACACACACACACACACACACATTTGTTTTTTCTGAATAAGGTGATTCAAAGTGATATGTATTCATTTTGATTCAAATATACAGTATATATTCATATAATTAAAATATGATAAGAAAATGGCATATTGACAAATGTTTTGCCTCAAGTTAGAGTAAAAAGAAGCTTGATTATGTATCTGGAGAGTGACGCAGTCATTAAC
This sequence comes from Percina caprodes, assembly GCA_013375575.1. Classification (NCBI taxonomy): domain Eukaryota; kingdom Metazoa; phylum Chordata; class Actinopteri; order Perciformes; family Percidae; genus Percina; species Percina caprodes. Next base: position 362,094 of record JABXJD010000039.1, read on the forward strand.
ATAACGATTCCTCTGGCCATTCTCTGCTTTATTTGAAAAGCTCACTTCTGAAGCGCTGCAGCTCAAAGGATGCAAAGAAAAGAAGCAAAGTATTAGGGGAAACGCAAGATCAAATTCCAATTTTACTACCTGATTATTTAACCCCCTCTTAATCTTAACCACACAAGTAAAAGATGTATAAACTCTGAAATAATAATAACCCATGGAAGTAAGACAGTGATTACTATTTCTTCCTCCTTTGGTATTTATGCCACCATAATACTTTTTGAACCCCTTAAAATAATGACGGGACCCTTTAAATTCCATTACCGTAATACGCTGGGAGCAATGACTGATGTTGCTGACTCAGCACATCGTTATGGTCTCTGTCTTAATTTCCTGTTTCACGGCTCAGAGACCTGATGTATGGGCACTGGGAGCTCAAGGTTATTTCTCTACTCATCACTTCATTAACCTTCCCGGTACCTTTCATAAGCACATTTGTTCACAATGTGCATATATGCACACACGCATGCACGGGCGCACATAAGCACTCACGCACACACAAATTACCTCTATGCTCGATGAGTTGCTTGATCTCTCGAGGCAGGTCACAAACGAAGTGTTACCTGCCTCACCAATTAAAAAGTGTGTGGTGTAAGTGTGTCTGGGAGTGCCAGTAATGTCAGAGAAAGTGATGTCAGTGGGCCAATGCAATTATGGCCCTTTGCTGTCATGTGCAATAGCATAGACAGTTAAAGAAATGGACACAGCGACGCTGTAGACTTCCACAAAGACCAGTGAAGTCAAGTAGAAGCACTTTTCGGTGAGTGCTGAGCGTTGCTGCACAGCCTCAAACTGAGCTTGACGATGTAGATGTGACGTGAGCAACCAATCTGAAAGTTTTAAGTCTTCTGGTAGCTGTGCCAAGAGAAATCTCAATCATTCAATGTTGCAGAGACGGAGAGCGTGAGTAGGAGCTGTCCACGAGCGTAGGAGTGGAGCAACTTTTGGTAAATATTCTGATAAATTACTTGGCATTTTACCTATATGCCTCCATGTCTCCCCAACTGCCTGCAAGCTTCTCCTGACTATACGATACGATCTATTGTGCGATAGAAAGTTGCATGGTTATGTCACAATCGCCTATTTTTATAAAAACGCCTACTATGCGGCCATAACGTGTGATACAAGGTAATGGAACCTTTTATACATTGTCGTGTTTCTTTAGAAATAAACAATGGACAAATAGAATCTTTAAATGCTTCAGATGTAAAGTTATTTGCTGTCAAAGTGGCACCAAAATGAATGGCAGTCAATGGAATGCTAACGGAAAAGTGATGGCTTATTAGCCTATGAACCTCCCCATAGGAGGTATGCTTTTGGATGCTCGCTTACCCCCTTGTGCAATAGTGGAGATACCTGTGAGATAACTGTTGTAGAGTGTGTGTGTGTGGGTGTGTGTGTTTGTTTGTACTGTTTCAAGACCTCACAAGAAACGACAATAGATATTTTTAAAGGAAGTGATCAAGTCACCAGAGGTGCTTCACTCACACTCTCCGCCGCTCTCTCCGGGAGGGTGGTAGAAGGAGAGTCCCAGGGAGATCAGGGCAGCTATCTCCAGAATGATGAGGGTGACGTCCTGCAGGGCCTCCCATACCAGCTGCAGGAAGGTTTTTGGCTTCTTTGGAGGTATCAGGTTTTTACCATATATTTCTCTTCTCTTGTCCAGGTCAGTCTGGGCACCTGCGAGACCTGAGACAGGAAGGAACAGAAAGAGAAGGTGAGAGGGAGAAAGAGTTTAATAAAAAAACATTAACATTACAATAGATAACTGTACAATCACCAGTGTGTGTAGGGTATCCTTATTCTAGATATGTATGTATTGCAGTGCAGATTTTATTTATTAGGAATTAGCATTATAGCAACAAACGTGCTTAATTTTTACATTTAATCCAAAAAAAGATCACTATTTTTATCCACACACACGCACAAAAAAGTATTTAAATGGACACTGCTAAAAAACTGCAGTTGAAATTGCCATCTTTTACAGTTTTCAGACATTTTATATTGCTTTTTTATTGTGATTTCCAGCTTTTTTTTCTTACTTCCTTTTTTCTGTTTGCCTTTCTTCTTTTCTTCTCTTTTCCACTCTGACACCACACACCAACCATCTCTAATTACCAGTTTGAGTCATAGTGGGCCATGGCTCTGGTTTCCTTATATAACTCTGCTTAAGAGACGAAGGCCTCGTGCTTTGACCTCATCCACCTCCTCATACACCATGAACTACTGTACATAAATATCCTTGGCTCTTTTATCTAAACAATTTCATACTTGCTCAAGGGACAATTTACTTTTAGAAGATTGTGCAGAAAATTATATTCATGCACAAGCTTAAATAATGGAAATGTAATGCTTTGGCAAGTTAAACTTTGTAATCCATATACCATTACGACTAGCTGTTTGTGTGCAATTGTTCTTTTCTTTTTTAAAGATGTATTATCAAAGTTTTCAATGTGGATGGTTTAGAATCAATGAACAATAGAACAATAGAATATTATGTTCTGTGCAAAAGGGGCTGAATTTGAATAATATTTGATGTATCAATTTCAAGGAGGGGAGTAGGTTACAACCTCATTTGAAATTGTACTGTGGAAGATTCAATGTTGACATGTTGACCTTAACATGTATGACATAACTCACCCAAACTCTTGTATTTTATATTATTAAATGTCAATGTATTAAATCACATTTATTATGGCTACATTAAGATTTTGCTGGTGTGTACAAAACTGCTGTGAACTGTAACTATATGAATCAAACCTTCACAAATCTTTGGAGTCAGCATCAAGTGTACTAATGACAATGCTCTGTATCTTCAGTTTAAATGATTCATAAATAATTTCCATCAAGCTATACTATTGGTTTCTATCTGGCTGCTTTTCAATGTAGTACCATTATCTGGTTGTTGAGAGCACACACAGAGTGTGTATTCACTGTCTCGCTGTCTCTGTGTCTCTCTCCCTCACAACCACAGACATTACCACAGCATGATGTCATGCATGGTGCGTCACTGGGTCTCCCAGGAGTGGCCATGGATTGCACTTGATAACATCACTGCTGCATGTCACTGTTTCACATGTGAATGCAAATGACTGTGAGATGACTTATTAACATCTGCAGAGAATCTCTGTAGTGTCAAGAAAAAGAAACAAAGAAAAGAAATGACAGTGTTTTTGTGTGAAAAGCAAGTCTTTAGATATTGCAAAAAATGAGAGAAAATACAGAAAAGTTTTTCTTGCTTAAAAAAGAGAAATAGAGCAACAAAGAGGACAAAGGAGAGGACAGAAGAAGGGCATGCTGAAAAAAGAACAATTTCCAGCTCCTACGTAGGAGAATGCCCTGGTTACAAATAGATCAGTCTATAAATAGCCTCATTATCCATTCTCTTTTAATTGTCTCTGCGAGAGGACCAAGCATGCTATCCCATTGATCTCCACAGCACCCTGCCTCACATCGCACACAAACATGTCTGTGTGTCCATGCATGCGCTTGTGTGTGTATGGATCTGTGAGTCGTGACTGACTGCCTGCACATGCTTTGTGTGTGTGTGTGTGTGTGTGTGTGTGTGTGTGTGTGTGTGTGTGTAATAAGGCTGGTTAAGCATGTCGACAGTTGCTTGCACTACCACACGCCTAAACTAGAGCTCATATAATCAGGCTTTAGCCAGTTTCAGTTGGTTAGACACACACACACCCACACACACCACACACACACACACACACACACACACACACACACACACACACACACACACACACACACACACACACACAGATAGTATACACACAAGGGCAGATGCACATATGTATACCCACATTCAGGTTGTGTAAACCCCTCCTCCTGTAAACCTGCACCTCTTCTAGCTTTGTAGCTAGGTCAGGTGCACATCAAATTCAAGATTCACTCATACAGTATTTCTAAATACATATGCCAATCCTCCTACTCCAGATTTCTGTCCAGAGGCAGTCCAGGGGAACTAGTTATGGCATGCAAATGCACCATTCTGCACAAGGGCAGCAATCTTGTAACATAAAAATACATTATACTGCATACTCTTAGTGATTTCTGCTATGAGATGGTACCTCTGTATATGAGATGGTGCATCGCCTCGGCATGACATCTAACCTTGTTAAATGTTTTGATTCCTTAAATGCCTCTGAGATGTGAGCTATGCTGTAATCAATCTCCCTGATCATTAAATACTCATTGCTTCCAGGAAAATCCTCTCCTACACACAATTATAATTCCTTCCTGGATAACTGATTGCAATGCTGCTTAAGATTTGCCAGATTATGAAATATTGTAGGCTAAATACTGTCAGCCCACCTAACCGCTCTGGCAGTGGATTTTGAGGAGGCAGTGAGAGGGCAGAACAACTGTAGCGATACAGAGATGAGTCACAACAATATCACAGAGGATTAAGAGTGATTGCAAAGGAGTCTTTGTGCTTGAGTCCATCACCAAGTAGTGAAACCTAAACATATACCAAATGTACATGCACAATAGATGGGAATAAGGGATAAGGGACTTATGGTACTGTATAATTTATTGTATCAAAGTTCATTGTAATTGTTCTTATCAAGGTTCAAAAGGACTTCAAGAGCTTCAACTTAAGAATCTTTCCTCTATTGATTCATCTCTCTTTTACATTTCTGATTTATCATATGTCTATCATATCTTATTGTTAAATATTTACAATGTTAAATAAAAACAAGTGAATACAATTTAAAAAAGTTGAAAAACTCTGTTTGTTTTGTGGATCCGACCATTCAAAACCTAAAGATATTTTGGTAAAATATAATGATAAAAAACAAGCAGCAAACTTTCACCTTGAGAAGCTAGAAATATTTGGGATAGTATTCCTAAAATATGACTGAACTGATTATCACTACTGTCAAATAACTACCTGTCAACTGACAAAATGTTTGAATAGATTACAACCAAAGAATTACAGAGAGTCTTTAAAACTTGATGACGATAAAACCTTGGATTTCTCTCATCCTCTTCACTGTTCTCACTCCATAATGTATGGCTCGTAATGTGCTGATTTATCAAATGATGATCTGTGATTCAAATCCGCTTTGACAAATGACACTTACATCCTGTTTCCAAATAGACAAGACAGGGATGTAAAAAAAATAAAATCTTTATGCCATCTTTTCTCCAGGAGAGGACATGGATTTTTTTTAGTCAGAGGGAAGATGATGGCATATTTTAACAGTTGGCCCTTTTTTTTTTATCTGTGTCTAAAAATAGATCTCCATGGAAACACTATGCATCCCACTCGTTTAGTGGAAATACCCGCGACTCTAAGCCTTTAAGAATATGTGAATATGTCAGTAAGTGTGTGTGTGTGTGTGTGTGTGTGTGTGTGTGTGTGTGTGTGTGTGTGTGCGTGCAGGTACAGACAGTACAGTATGATCCACCAAAGAAAAGACTATAAACACTAAAATGGCGTGATGACCTCCAAATGTCCTTGAAAATAGTCACAGTGGAGCAGCGCAGCAAAAAAATTCCATAAATTATATTAACAAAATTTAAATATTCAAAATAATTGACATTTTAACATGTCTGACTGGGTCCCACTACCATCTGACCTTCCTCTTTTTGATTTTAAATCTTCTTGCCTCTCTTTCTGAACTCCCCCCACCTCCCACAATACTGTGTGCCACAGTGTCCAAAACAAGTCACCATGGCAACAGGATTCTACGACGACAATGGTGATGATGATCATCATAACGGTGCAAAACATTGAAGCTTTTTTCCTGCAGCAAATCAATAGCTTCAACATGTATTCTCAGCTTTCACCATTTTAAAAAGAGTGTGTGGGGGGGGGCATAAGGAGGGAAGACAGAGAGGGGTTGAAGTGTGACTCAGAGAGCACAAAACAGTGAGAAAAAAGAGAAATAGACAGGGAACGAAAGAGAGAACAAGAGTAGGCTGGATGTAGAGTAACTCTATGAATAATAACCCATTAGCGGCTAAAAGATGGATAATTATCATGCTCTTATTAGAAGATGGAGTGATGGAGAAATGTGTCACTGTGTCCTTGAGAATGACCGCCATAACAATAATCCCATTTTATGCAATAAAGGGAGGTTTGCTACTATGCGTACAAATGCAGAATAGAGTAGAAATAGCATCTTAAGGATGACATTTTAAAAAAAAAACACACACAATGTTATATGTAAGTAAATACCATTGATAGGATGAGGGAGTGGGGTGAAGAGGAGTATGAAAAGACAGGTACAGGAAGGTGCACACAGACAAAGAAAAGGAAACAAAGCGCAAAACCAAAATCCTTTGCATGCTTTTTTTGGGTCATGCTTTAAAGGTGTTGGAGTTGTGTCTGTCATGTTGAACAAGGTGGAAGATTTTAAAGCTCTACATACTGTACATTGTCATGTGGTGCTAGTTCAAGGGAGGAAAGAACTAGATGCTTTGACATTAGTCATCTACTTGATTGTCCTTGTTTTAGCTGAATGACTACGTGCCTCTTTCTGTACATTTGTTCTTGGCACTCAAGCTATCGAAAACCAGAGTTAAATTCCCTGTACTTATGGGTTATGTGTTTGCATTATTGTAACTTGGCAAAGTTAACAAAAGGGGTTAACTATGCCCCCCCCTGCGATGCATTTTAAAAATGCATTGCAGTAAAGTTTACTCAGAGTACATTTGACTGACCTATGTTTTACTTTTTGTACACAAGTACTTTTACATAAGTCCAATATTGTAGTACTCTTTCCACCTCTGGTAAAATGGTTCATATTTTATAAAAGAATATGTACTCATTCAGTTTCCAAGTTGACCCATTTCCACAGTGTACATATGTGAGGGGATTCATCACACCTGAGACAGAGATAGAAGTCGCAAAAACTCTTGTAAACTACAAAGTTTGACCCATGTCACACATGGCTCTCCCCGACTAAGGATGCCGTGGGATTCACCCCAAATAGTATTTTAAGCAAGCCAAATAATATACAAATGTACCATAGCATATTTAAATAAATACATTGATGTCTATGACGTTTTATTTCAATCAACTAGTGTCTGAAGTCCAATAAGAAGATAATTAAATTCAAGCCACTGGATTAGAGTTTAGGTTGAACACACATTCATCTAATTAGCTTCTTTAGTTTAAGACAATGTGGGAAATATAACTAAATTGAACAAATGCTTCATGTGAGGGGGGCCACACCCTACAGCACAGCAGGTCCACCCACTGTTAAATGAAGATGTAATAAAAGCTCACATTAATTATCAATCACAATTCACTTAATTTCTAACTTAAACAGGGTTGGGCTGGATGCTTTTTTTGGAGAAAACATCAGGGGCATGATGTTATTACAGCATTTAAAACAGAAAGAAAGGGGTGTCTTGTGTGTAAAAAGGGTTTCTCAAGTGTTGATTAAGCACTGTCTTACTGTATATGGTGTTGTCCTTGCTGTAAGATTAGTCTCTTTGTGGTGTGTGTGTGTGTGTGTGTGTGCTTCTTTGTCATTCCACACCCTATCAGGATTGAGAGTGCAAGAGGGAACGGCAGGAGGCAGGCTCTCTCTCTGTTAGGACGAGTAGATGTGTTGTCTTTAGTGCAGCAAAACAGGCAAGCAGATATACTGTAGTACTGTACTGTACTATATGTAAACAAACAACTGAGAAAATACATTCTCATTTCATTAGGAGTCATAAGGTCACAATAACACACATAGATATATCATTCATTCCCCAACAGACAGCCCCATCTAAAGGGTAATGGACTGGAAAATGACAGTGAGCAACTTCTGACACCATGTCTTTTCCATCACGGTGTGTGTACGTTCATATGTTTGTGTGACACCATATTACAACCTATTATGGTATGTTTCTGTTGGTGCGGACAAAATTACATTTTTATATTGCAAGATGTAGTGTGCCAGATCTAGAAGAAACAAACTCCGGGACAAGGCTCAGTGGCAGATTTTCATGTTCATCTCAGAAGAGCTCTGGGCCCGGAAAAATTACTTTGATTACTTTAAAGTTTTGGGAAATGGACTTCTTCACGTTGTTGTTAGAAGTGAAGACTGATACTACTCTCATGTCTGTACATGATTTAGAGGTGCTGGCAGCCAGTGGTGTAGTCTACATGATACACAGGTATATATATGCACACCCACTAGGAAAGGTCAAAGATTCCAGTATACCCATTTACAAAAGCACCAGGATAACGTAATGAAACAGAGATTGTTCTTGTGACAGAACTTTCACAATTTTATTCATAAATTCTCCCCGTCTGTATAGTGAGTTGTACAGGAACGACACAATTGTTTGGCGGTCGTTCTCCGCACCATTTGAAATGAATTAACATGAATCACTAATCACTAGTTAATAGTAGTGAATCACAAGTATAAACAAAAGTGAATATAAACTATACTCTCTCAGTGTTTTGGTAGGCCTGCCCCTGAAGCTACTGCCACCTTAGAGTGACACTGCAGCAGAGGTTAACGTTACTATGAAACTACATTATTAAGACAAAAGAAGCTGAATATATTCGTAATGCCACAAAATTTGTGTTTTCTATAAAAGGCTCAAATGCTAGGGAAGTTTTCAACGGTCTCCTAACAACCCAAATTAAATGCCAAAAATATAACATGCAATAGTGTTTGTGTGTGTGTGTGTGTGTGAGTCTGTGGGGGCAGCTGTACAAGTGGGTGAGTTTAGCTGTCACGCACTGTGCTCTATGAGTCTGACTCATGCGAGAGATGGCAGAGTGAGGTGAGAGAACACAGCTCACAGCTCTTTTTCACACACACACACACACACACCAATCACTCTGCAGGACAACTGATTATTACTTAGTGTTCCTGCTTTAAAGAATATATAGGGATAAATGTTGTACGGGGTCTTGAACAGAGACAGCTGGATGAAGATTGTTCTATAAATCTTCAGCTCTAAAAGACTAAAGAATGCATCCCACATTAATTTTATAAGCTATTATGTTGTGACCCAAAGTACACATGCTCTTTTGTTTCTATGACGATAATGCACTTGCACTCTTTATTTTATAGTGCTGTGAAAAAAGCAGATTATGTAATGTTATGCAAGAAAAACAAACAACAAAGACCCATAGATATGGTTGGTGTATGCTGCTCATATCACAGAATTGAAATACCCAAAGGTTTAATTTACACCTCTTAGAAATCGTTGTTTGGAGCCTGGCAAGTAGCTCATCAAAAGCACCACTGAGGTGAAGAAACGGAAAGAAGTTTGATTGTGACTAATGTAGGATGAAGGTTTCAGTGCAAATGGTCCTTATCAAAATTCTTGGAAGAGTTTTTATTGTGTGATACTTCGGTGCAGGAGTGATATCCAGTGCATATTAAGGATCCATTGGTCTGGGAAGTCCTGGGTGCATGTGACCGACAAATTAAAAAATCATGTGTATTATAATTAATTACATTAAATCAATCAATCAATCAATCAAACAATCATACTGTATACTGTACCCATACTGTACATCCATTAATTCTCTCTTATACCCATCCATTAGCACTCTGTCTTTTATTCATCTTTCCATTGATGTTATTCATATAATTGTCAAGTAAACAAAAATTCAGTCAGTTCCTGGAATGTTTCTACAGCTAGTACTCCTGTTTTTTTGTTAATACTAATTATATCTTTTTTATTTTTCTCTATGCGTCTGTGTTTATGTTTGTCCACCTGCATTTCCTCTCTGGGGATAAATAAAGGCTTATCTTATATATTGATGAAATGTCAGTGGTGTTGAATTTTTATAATTTATATTTTTCCTTATACACACTGTGATGAATAATAAAGAGCTGATGCTAAGCACAGCCCAAGGTGATTGTGATTGTTTTAAAGAAATGCCAATAAACCAGAGCACGTTTTTCTCCCATCCCGAAATGCTGTGTGAATAGCCAGACCTTCTTCCGCAGCGCTGTGTGGAGGTAAGCCTTAACACCTTGATGATGCTTCATTTTGAATTTTGTGAGTCTGTGGTAAAGGGCTTGGCTGTGGGGCATGACACACTTTTATGTTACGCCATGAAAGAGGAAAGTGTTGAAATCCGAATGTACATTGCCCAATCTGCCCCAAATTTTTCATATAGGATGACAGTCCAGGCTCGAAAATATCTATATGTGTCCTTTAGACTGGTTAAACCCCAGACTACGTGTCTTGGACTTAAGTGTGGTAATTTGTTTTTTTACATGACGTGTAAATAGTGTGTTCTTTAGTGCCACAAAGTGGACACAAGAAGTGTTGCACAATATTTAATTTCAAGTGCTTCCACTCCATGGAAGGAATTAAGTCTAACTGTTGGGTGCAGTTTCCGACGGTCACAGAAATACACAGCTGCATCGACTTGGAGCCGTCTGCATTTACTGAGGCCAAATTAATGCGACTTGATGCTTTTTAAACCACTTATTATTAAATAACTAAATATCCTAAGCATTAGTTGCATTAGCCATCCAAATAATGTTCATAGAAGGTTTACAAAACAATTAACCATCTATCTAAAGTTATAAACTATTTTTTATATTACACTAAACAAATTTATAAAATAACAAATTATAACACTAGTAAACATTATAAACCATAATTTAATTGTTAATACAATAGTAATATAACTTAATAGGGTAATAGTAAAATAACTATTAACTAAAGTTGAATTAACTATCAAGTTACCATTTATTTATGATGGTTATTATATAGTGTTACTGGGAGGGTAAGTATTTTCCCCTTAAGCCCACACACTTATACAAGCTAAACACAAACACAGTGGACGCACACTCCCACAAATTAGCAGCCTTCCCCCCATTGGCATTCAGGGCTGAGAGGCTGAAAGGGAGAATTACAGTGGTCTATCTGCTGTCTCCCATCTGGGTGTCAGTCTCTGGTTTCGCCCAGGACACAATAGGGACAGGTATTAAAATTCAAACTACCAGAGAGAGTCATGAAATAGTCATGACAACAAAGGAAATCTACACACTCTTATGAGCTCTTTACTGTCTCTCTGCTTGGAACTGTAGGGAAATACAATGTTTGGGGTCCAGCAAAAGAAGTGCTGATGATTGTGTATGGATAATACCAGTGGAATTAAAATATAAACTAAAAACTATAATAATTATTTGGCATTGTTCAATATAATTTTGTGAACATATTTGTACATCAACACAGTCTTGCAATAGGAGTTTTCCAACACTGTAGGGGAATAACAGTGGAGAGTTGAAAGAGTATTGATCTCGGTTTGCGCTATGCAGTAGCACTTTGATTGAACTGCTATGTGACTAAGCCCATGAAACGTCATCCAAAATGTTCCATCTGCTTCACAAATGGATGCATCTCCTTCAATATTACTGACATGAAACATAGTGTATGTACTTACACAGCATTCAACACAATTGATTTTTCCACATGCCACTAAGGTTAGGCTAGTCATTTATTAGCAGCTTCATATTTCTGTACTGTGAATACATACTAAAATTCTACCACTAATAGTTTGAATGCATGCCTTTTGTTTATAATAAAGTATTTTTATGACATTTATATATCAGTACTTTTACTTAAAGTAATGGTTCAGAGTAATTTCACCCCAGGGTCCTTTGCACCATGACCTCAAGCCAAACAACCTCCCAGAAGTTTTTATCACCTTGACGAGTTAGCGTGATCAGCTAAATAGCTTAGTGCAGGAGCAAATGGAACCAACTGTGTATCTTGCAAATTAGCCACTAATAATGCCCAAAATAATATCAAAATTCTACAATAGTACACATAGGTTATGTACTCATGGATTGGAAAGTTTGTAAGTACACCAGGAGTTTATTTAAATAACACTTGCCTGCTTGCTTCTGCTCTCAGCTGCTACCGGCAGTAAGACGAGTGCTTTGAAAACTCTTTTTTAAAACAGAATTATACTCATATAGACTCAATCACAATGTTCCTTTACAAAAACTTCCGGGTAGAAAACTCCTGCATCCCGTACATACAATTTAATGGTGGTGGGCAAACGGGGAAGAGGAACAACTGGATATAATCTCATCTCATTAATCCAAAATGGATGAGTGATGCATTCATATGTCAACACTTTCACTAACGTTAGGTTGAAGACCTAATTTATTTTGAAAATTGGTGTAGTTCCCCTTTAGATAAAACATCTAAATATTTATTCCACCATTGAAGGTTTGATCATAAGTAATGTAAAAAATTACCCAATGAAGATTACAAGGTTACATTCTAAGCTGCTGCAGTGTATGTCTTCACTGGATAAAATTGCAATAGCTGACTAATACTGTCACAAGAGAAGGGGTACTGTTGAAGCTGAAATGATGTGTTTGCACATTAGGAAGTAGGCAGTGTCTGAATTTGGTGCTTTGATCCTGGATAAGTGTGACTATCTCTGTGGCAGTATCCATATTTTCCTTGGCAAGACTTAACAGGCTTATGCCCATGGGCAAGGCATGGTATTTTAAAGGTTAAGAAAAGGGAAAATTCTAAGTCAGAGCAAGACAGTATCCATGTTCCTGATTCTCTCAACTCAATGTTGAAAGCTAGCTGCTCTGTGCCCTTGAGAAAGACAGGGCTGGATCAGGTCCAAGATTCTATCTGTTGGTGCCCTTAAAGTAGAAATCCGACGCAAAATGAATCTAGGGATTGATATTATATTTGTACAGAGTCGACTGTTCTCTGGGATATGTTTTCATGCTAATCGAATGTGACCAGTTTTAGCGCAAACCACTAATTAGCTTCTAATGCTAGTAGTCGGCACACTGGTAAAGTGAAAATAACCACTAACAAGGCTTAAAATAGCACTACACTTCCACGGTAACATAATGAGGGTCCCTTGATGTAAACGGAAGCATTGAGAACTTTGGAAGTGTACAGACAGTTTTTTAAAAAGATAGTTTATAAAGACTGTATCGTTCACATATACAGGCAGGCGCCATCTTGGGAAAACAGTCACGATCAGTCGTCGGCATTCGTTGTTGGACTGATCGTGACTGAACCTCATTATGCTACTGTGGAAGTGTGGTGCTATTTTGAACCTTGTTAGTGGTATAGAAATAGTGATTTATTTTTACTTTACCAGTGTCCCGATGACTAGCGTTATAAGCTAATTAGAAATTTGAGCTAAAACTGGTTACATTCCATTAGCATGAAAACATATCCCAGAGAAAGGTCGACTTGGTACAAATATGTTATTAACGCCTAGGTTCATTTTGCACTGGATTTCTCCTTCAAGTGTGAAGTGCTTTCTGTCTGTATTGGGGGCTTGGTACCACCCTTGTTCTGCCCGACAGCGGGAGAAAGAGTGCAGAGAGGTCAACTCAGGAAAAGAGCTTACGTGGAGAGAACCAAGCCGGTTATAGCCCGGGACTGCATATTCAGCTAAAAGCATCAACATGCCTGTCAACTTGCTATCCATACTCCTGGCTTCCAGCAGACAGTTCAGATTCAGGACATTTCAGAGGACAACAGCTGAATGTAAATAGTCAGTTCTGGCACTGTATTTTTGAGCGATTAGCTTTATCTAAGGGCAGACCTTTCAGGCAGGAACTAAAGTAATGATATGTGGTCTGGTGGCTTGATGGTAGAATGATTACAATAATATGTAATCACATTGGTAATGTAAAGTAATATGCGTAGATGTAAAGTGACAACTAGATTAATGTTCATATGAACTGAAATTCAAGTACAGCTTAAAGATTGGTAACACAGTTGAAATCTTATCCTTTCATATTTGAGGTAGATGCTTATTTTAAAAACATTACAGGAAGGTTCACTGAGCACATATACAGGATGTGCTGTTTATTCAGCACTGGATTGCTTTACAGTCAGTTTCACATCAGAAATATACCAAGACGACAACCATGTCTATCTTTTACATTTTCTGTCATGCCTATGTCAGTGCCAACACTAGTAGCATACGTAGCATACACAGGCGGCTATACTATACTGTATAGTGTTGTGAGTCAGCACCAGGCTCACAATAGAGTACAATAGAGTCAGGTTTTTGGCATCCGTCCTCCTAATTCAGTCAGGCATCTCTTGGGACAGCTGACTTCATTGCAGACCATGTCCAGTATCTGCTTGTGTCTGTCTGTGTGTGTGTGTGTGTGTGTGTGTGTGTGTGCGTGCCTGCGTGCGTGCATGCATGCATGCGTGCCTGCCTGTGTGTGTGCATGTGTGCGCATCCATTGTCTATATCTGCCAGCATGACATGCTGGGATTTAGTAGAAGAAATTTTCACAGCCTTAATAATACAACTACAATACAGTATCACACAGAGGCCCATTCAGATATTGGTCCTTGCGTGTTTTAGACAAATGTCTTCAAAAATATGAGAGAAAAATCAATAAATACACATAATGAGCTGTACAACATATTAGGGGTATCTTCCTGATACAACTGCAACCTTTTTTCCCACTGCAAACTCATCAAACTACTTTTCTAGCTCATCTGATACTCATGCTATTGTAACTGCTAGATTTGTCATTAGGGAAATCAATATGATATACTGTTCTGTTTTTAGTTGATATGTACCACTACTGAGGTACAGTTTTCAGATCATATGTGCATTCAAGGCACATTTCTTACATAAAAATGAGGCTTGCTCTAGACTAGGGATGCATTTCAGTCTATGGCTATAATTTTTGTTTTAGTCCAAGACCTTGTTTAATCCCTGTCTGGGAAACCAGCCCACAGTGTATTTCTCTAGAGACAGCAATCAAACCCTGATATAAAAGCCTAAGCATTTTAAAAGTGATTGCACTTCACAACACGTCCCAGCGGCAATGTTCACATGCCATTATTATTCTTTACCTACACCTGCTCATCTAACAACTTTATTAATGGTTAATACTTTTTATTTTTAACACAAAATATCCTTTTGGGTTGGAGAATCTTTCACAGCTTCCTTATTAATATAAAAGACCTCAAATCTGCAGTTATAATTGTGAGCAAGTCGTTTCTTTAGAGCAGAGGGCTTTTCAATTTACTGTATTAAGCTTTCAGATGTGTTTGTACATATGACAAAGTGGGGGAGATTCCCTGCACTCACCACTTGTCCCTTGGTGCTTGTGTGCTTTCATTTGTCCACATGTATTTACACATTGCTCTAGTCATTGTCATATGGTATTCATTATCAGTTTGCTTTAATTTTGAATTGCTTTTGTGTAACATTTCAGCACTTACTATCCCTGGTTTGCTTCTGTCAAAATGATTACATTCTTAGCTCAAGCAATAGTTTACTTTAAAGCAAACACACAACCACCATTAAGTTTCAGTTAGAACTATGAAGTTGCAGATTTGAACAGTTAATTGTTTGTTTTTGCATACCCCCCTGTATTCTTTGTTCCTTTATCTGGTCCACCATGTATATATGTTTGTAGAAGAGCAGCTGAGCATTTCTGGTCTATTTCTGGTAATGATGGTGTCCTCATTATGGGGCAAAACAAAGTGATGAGGGTTTCCTCTGTTTTGGAAATGCATTTGAGGGGTAATTGGAGGACCTCATGAAGTGTTCTTTATTTGTGTAGATGAGAACTGTCTAGTTTGGTAATGTTCAAAATGTTTGGTAGACTTACCTCAGGGTGATATTGGTGCTGTCCAGGGCTGATTGAGAGCCCTATAAAGGCAGTGGCATTTGTATGAGACAGAGGAAAGAGCTGTGCTGCCATTAACACTTTATTTATTTGTTTGAGTAGTTTTTGTTATTTTGTGATAAGTGTTTCTTTTGAAAGTTTCAAGTTTTTTCCCTCATTTATACATGTATGGCACCCTGTAAATACATCTGCACTGCTTGGAATTCAAGAAGTCTGCCTTCTCAAGGTTATTTTACATTTGTGTATACATCCTGGCAATGCAAAATGTATTACTCTTTTTCCTTTGACTAGTTACTGATCTAGAAACATCAATAATATGTTTATTAACCATTAATAATTAATAATTTTTTAAAGACATACCAAAGAAGCTAAACCACTCCCCAAGACATAAGAAGATTTCTTTCCTTGGCAAATCTGCTTAATATTACACTTAGAGTGCTAATGCAGAGTGATTGACTGCACTGCCTCAAGGTCACTGCTACTACAGTCCACTGCAGCAGATCACCTGTGTGAGTAGTGGTGTGTGTGTGTGTGTGTGTGTGTGTGTGTGAGAAAGTGTGTGTGCGTCCGCCCACGATGTAATTTTGCTCCCTTGCAGAGCAAAATGGCTGTATATATCATTTATAATCTGTCCTCTGAGAGCTAGCTCCCTCTCTTTATCACTGCCTCATATTTCATTTTCTCTCATTTTCTACCTCTTCTATCTGTTTTACAGTGTCACTAGGAAAGGGAAGGGCATAGAGGAGAGAAGGATAGAGGGAGGCGCAGTTGCAGAGCAGGAACAATTGTCCTTATTAAAAGATCCCTTGTGGGACAGAGATTAAATAGACGTCAGAGGGGGACATGCTCGTGGTGCTGTGACTGTAAGACGCAATAAGTATGATCATCAGGGATGGAGGGAGAGAGGAAAATAAAGCCAGGAGGAGAGGTTGGATGAGGGACAAACAAATTAGAGGAATGACGAAGAGGAGGCGAAGGAACAACAGGGTTAAGATTAGAAAAGAAGAATGTGCAAAAATGTACCAGCACACAGACTGAAATGTGGACTTTATTTCAAGGGAGAGATAAAAAAAGATTAGAAGGGAAACAGGGAGGAGGTGGGTGTGAATGAAGAAAAATGAGATAGAAAGGAGAGAGGTGTTTCAACCAAACTCTGCAGTCACAGAGCGGATAGAGGGAGACAGAGAGGCCAGAGAGAAGGTGAGAAGAGGTGGATGACAGATGAGTGGGGTGAACAGTTTTCTGAGTTATGTTTAGAATTCATAAACGTCTCATCATGGGAGCAGTACAGAACATAGCATGTGAGATATGTGGGAGGAATGAGAAAAGTGATAGTAGCACAGCACTGTCTTGATATCACGGAGGAAAAGTACAATACTATGTATAATACTAAATAGACAACTGTATCTGACAGAATTTGTAACAGCAGTAGACAAAAAAGAAAGAAAGGTAGAAAACTGTTCGCTAATTGTTATGTACATTTTTATACATCGTTATATACCATTATTTTATCCGTCTGAGATTTTCTGCCAAACACACACATCCCTTTATGTGTCCTTGACATTAAGGCAATGTCAAAAGAATAAAAATGGATGCATACACACAAATCTAGTTCCAGATCAAAAGAGTTTTACAGTATGTGAGACACTATAACGTGTGTGTGTGTGTGTGTGTGTGTGTGTGTGTGTGTGTGCTTGCTTGCATGTGTGCGTGGGTGGATGGTATCGAATCACATTTGGATACACAAGTTAAGCGTTCACCCCCAGCAAGAGGACCATCAACAACCACCTCCCATGAGAAATGCCAGCACCGTATCTGATGTATCATCTGGCCCCCATCTACCACGGTCAATACTGCCACAAACAGCAAAGCAGGAGCATCCCTGCTGGATCTGCTCTAAACACAACCTTCTTAAATCAACTTATGGTCACCTGCATTTCTGCAACCCATTTTTTCTTGTCTAAACCTGCTGTGCCCTAAACTACACAAGGTGAATACTTGTTCGTTAATGGTGTCTCCATTTCAACAAAGAAAAATGTATTACTACCAATTAAAAATCAATTCTCCATTTTGGTTATATATTTTTTAATAGTTTAGGATGTATAGAAATGGTGTGCTACTTTTCCAGCACTATTGCATTCTTACTAACTCAATAAAAGAAGTGATAATAGAAGAGAGGGATGATGAAGGTTATAGATGTGGAGCAGGTCTATTCAGGCTACGCTGTACACCGGCCCACTGGGATACCAGCAACCAAGCAGCACACCGAAATAGAAATGAGAGCAGAGGAGGGAGAGAATGGAGGAGAAGTAAGGTGTGGTGAGACAGAGGAATGGAAGGTAGCGAGAGAGAGAGAGAGAGAGAGATGAAGGGCAGGTGGAAGGGTCGATTAGGAGAAGGACTGGAAGGGACAAGAAGGAGAGGAAGGGAGGAAGTAAGATGATTAAAATGAGAAGATCGAGTTGCAAAGTGGGAAGAAATATTTTTTATCATAAATAGCACTTCATTCCATCACTTTAGTGTGTAAAGTCTTACTGATGGAAGGCTCTGCAGACAGCGAACTGGAAGTTATAAATAAAGATGACTGAATGACAGTCATGAAGCAGACCTTTTAGAGATGCTGGTAGCTGTTCTGCTTTGGACAATATTACTTTTAAGCATACTGTATTGTACTGTAAGCATGCTTCGTTTCCAATTTTGTTTTTTTTACCCACATTTTCAGTCAGTTCAGTCAGTCTGCTTGAAAAGCTTAGCACTGGTGGACAGATAGGTTTCCACAAGTAACTACATTTACTCCTCCTTTCCCGCACAGTCTCATCAAACATCAAAGTCCATTGATGCCCTCTCTCACAATTCCCCGCTCCCTACCCAGGAGGACCCAGAAATGTGCTGCAGCTCTCGACAGTCTACAGTTCAAAACAACAGTTACACTGTGAGCACCTAGCAAATGTCTTTTCTCCCATCTCAGGAGAAGCAGGGTGCTTCTTGAAAACTAAGCTGTAGCCTGACATCCCATCTGGCCCCTGAATGACTCGTGTCATTCACCCGCTGACTGCCTAAGGGAAAAACTAGCTTCTTCACCTAACAGTCACCTACAAAGCATCACATAGGTAACTACATCCCAGGTATACAGTACAGGGAAGCAGGCTACTCAGAAAAATGAAGGTTAAGTAACAGTGAATCCAGACATGTTTTAGAATTACACATGCCACTCAAATTACCATTTCATTATCCACATCATTGTTTATTATCGTATCTTATGCAATTTTGATTTAAAAGAAATTCATTTTACGTCATGGGGATGGCTATGTTTTAACCTATAGGTTTAGAAAACTGTTTATCCATTGGGGTCACAATACCTGAATAAATATCTTAAAGTAAACTTATTTTAGTTCCTGAAACGTTTAGATTTCTAATGTCCGACATATGTTTCCCCAATGTGTATGTGTTTTGTGTGTGGGAGCTATAGTCCTCAATCTTTCATGTGTTCTCTACTACTTCTCTAAAAAAATGAAGTGAGAGCCGGATCCTCTCATGTGCTGTCACTTATGAAATACATTAAAAATTTTTTCATGTACTGTAGCAACAATGTAGCAGTAGCCAGGTGTCTGCTGCATCTAAATGCATGTGGTCCAGAGTGCAACCTCTTAACTGGTTGCATGTCTGTACTTACAGAGCCATTATTGCATGTTGCAGTGGGCTATAGCCATTCATGAACAGTTAGTATCATATGAAAGGGCTTGTATGGGCTAAAGTAAATGGGCTAATAGGTCAGTGCTCAGGGCATCGAACGCAGTCCCCTGGGACACATATATATTATACACACCGACACATGATTATAGCAAACCATATAGATTACCTTCAAGAATAATTACCACGATCATATATTGCAGGTAACATATATTCTGTGGAGCAACCACACACCACAAAAGGGTACCTACAGACATAAACATAGAAACATCTGAGATCACTAATGCAAATAGCACCAGATACCATTACTCAGTTTCAATGTTCCAGTGAGAGATAAAACAATTCATCATAGCAAGTAATAATTATAACCCCGGATGAGAGAAGAGGAGCATTGTGTTTGTTAGCAGTAGGGCAAGATCTCAAACAAAATGTGGCAAACTTGTTAAATGGATTTACACATTAAAAATGATAGGGAAGCACCTCATTCATCCAAACAGAGTGCTGCACAAAACACAGTTTTGGAAATCAAATAAACAAAAAAATTATTAATGGCCACACACATTTGAGATTTCAGACTTTTGAATAATTTAGCTGGCAGAGAATTTGCATTTACATACATTCTAAATTACACCGTAGATCCACATATTTTTTTCATTTCTTTTTGATCTTTTAATTATTATTTTAAGCATTGGTTTACAACAACAAGGATGAGCTGTAATTTTGGACTATGATCCAGAATAATGTCAGCGTGGAAGCTGAAAGATGAATATGCACTGGTAAACATTAAATATGAGACTTTTCAATGTTTTAAATGAGCTTTATCATGTAATTATGTGTAAAATGAAACAAATGTGCTTTCCCCTCAATGTCAGAGATAGTGTTGCACATACTTTGGTAAAAATGTAATGTTTGTGTATCTAATCAGCTTGTTCATGAGAAAATTAAATCATAATTGTATGTCTGTTATGATAATTTGGATTGCTAGCTCAAATTAAGTTTCATTTCTGTATTGCTGTAACACTGCAGGCATCCTTTCACACTGATGTTAATAATATGGTGATGAGCAATATGCATTGCATCCCTTATCTGAGTAAATGTTCATCAGTGCTTTTATTCTATTATATCCCATTTTGATTCACCCTTTATCCGACTCAGAGGATTCTGTGAATTTATGTACTTTACCATGTCAATGTCTTGCCGCAGATATTACCGCAAGCTGACCTAGAAGAGGTGCTAATGGATGAGAAGACCAGGAAACCCAATCTTCTGTGACTATCAGCCTATAGGATTCCAGGTTACCTCTGATGTCACACAGGTGACACTTCATGAATACTGACCAATGATCCGGACATCAGGGGAGGTGGATGACTTCAACACTGTTATAAATATTCAATACACAGATGAAGCCATTAGAGAAGTCTGTTTCTCGTATGCTCGCCGTACTGCAGCTGGGAGCAAAGCAACAGAAGATCTTCCCTTTATGCAATATGTAGATAAAGGGTGGGCCATTTAACATTATATATGTCTGTATAAATATTTCAATAACCTAAAAAGGATATTATGACATGGCTTAGGTGGGTAAGTGACACCACACTCCATGTGAAGGTGTTCATGAATAGTGTTATGATATAACTAAACTAACTTACACCAGGATTACAAAAACCTAATAGGAAATTTCTGGCATTTGCATGACATATATGAAATATATTTCATATATGAAATATATGTCATGATAGTATTTTCCAGTTTCACAGAAAATAATTAAATAGAAATGGGTGCTGTATCTTTTTCCTATTTAATCATTTAATTAGTGGTTTTAGATTTCTCGTTCCACACATGCCCAGTCCATATTTCCAGATATCACAGCACATCCCACATGGCCAAAACCTCTCTGTTGCCCCAGAAACCTGTTCCTTAATAAGGCTATGGTTGATTGGTTGACGAGATGGAGGATGACAAGAGGGGGAGGGGAGGGGGCTCCAAAGAAATTCCTATGCATACTAAACAGGTCAAACACAAGCTGGCCGAGAAGAATTTTTATTAGTCCCTTCAAACAGGACTCCCTCCTCTGTCTGCTTCTGTCTGCTGTCAAACCAACAGTAAATTGTTATGATCGGCTTAACATGAAGTGGAATAATCAACACACCTCAACATGAGATCTTTCATACAATGCACACACCAGTACACACATGTTCACAAACAAGCACATGCACAGACAAACACTGGACTCACCTTCTGTGGGTGAGGTTTTCAGTCGTTTGCACAGTCCCTCTACGCCTGTGTAGTCCTCTTGGAGCTTGACCACTGCCTCTGTGCCACGCAGCTCCATCAAGGAGCGCAGCTCCATGACGGAGCAGCCGAAGCCTGCCGCATGGTTGTCCTCGTTTCTTTGGTTCTTGGCATAAAAATCGCTGTTCGACATGTCCCCCATGATGTTGGCTAGTCAAGTCAGTTAGATTAGTGTTTGTTATTGCTTATAGATCAATCAAAAGCTTGCACACCCAAGCGACGGGGTCAGTCTCATCCAAAAAAAATCCAAATGGGTATCAAGCAGGAAAGAGAAAAAAGAATGCCACTAGGTAAAGTAGGCAGATAGAGAGATTAAAAAGGGTGGAAAAATCCGAGGGGGATCAATCGATGAACAGCTTCTGTTTCAAGAGACACTGTCAGATATCGGCAGACCAAAAACCATTAAAGTGAAGAAATAGAAGAAGAGGAGAAAGAGCAGCAGAGAACAAGGAGAGGAGGGGATGTAGAAACACAAGTGGGGAGCATCCAGGTGAGCGTTGGACAGCCCCAGTGGTCAGGTCCTGAGAAGGGCAATGATGGTTGCAAGTCCTGTAGGTCTCAGGCTCACCACGGCTGCAGTCCAGACCCTCTCCATGTGTGGCTTCCCATTGCTGCTATTCTGCTGTTGCCTCCGCTGCCTCTCTGTTTCTACATGGTGGTCTTCCCCATCACTGCTACAGAGAGGGAGAGAAGGAACGAGAGAGAGAAAGAGAGCGAGACAGAGAGAGAGAGAGAGAGAGAGAGAGAGGAATTCAAAGAGGACAGAAAGTGAGAGAGACACAGAAAGAGAGCATAAGGATGAGCGTTGCGTTCTCAGAGCAGGAGTGAATACAGCGGTAGATGGTGCACAGCTGAAGGACAGCCTCTCCTGGCTGCTGCTGCAGTAACTGTGGCTCTGCTGCCTCTATCTACTACTGGTGCTGCTAACCTAATTCTGAGGGCATGCCAAATGCCAGCGAGAGAGAGAGAGAGAGAGAGAGAGAGAGAGAGAGAGAGATAGGAGAGAGAGAGGATAGGAAAGAGAGAGAGAGAGAGATAGGAAAGAGAGAGAAGGATGGCGGAGAGAAGAGGATGCTCCTTTCTGGTGCAGAGCAGAGAGGAGTTGTGTGCGGGTGGGAGGCTGGGGCTGCTCTGACAACAAAGCGGAGAGGCAGCACGTAACGCTGCGCTGTCAAGGGAAGGATGGGCTTCTAGCTCACCTCTAGTTTCTCTCTCATTCTACAGTAGGTGACCTATCCTATGGAGTCACTCTATCTCAGTGATCCCTTCTTCTCCGCCTGTTGTCTTGTAATGCCTCGCATTCATGTTTTCACTCCATGTCTCCCTCTCGCGTTAGAACTACACTCAGCTCAGAAAAGAGAATTAAAAGTCTGCCACCAGTGAACACAAATTGCAAGGCTGGCATAAGTCTATATATTTGGTTTCTTCCCATGAAAAGACCAATACCAACAGTTGGCTAGTCCATCTTTTAATACTTGTTGTTGTGGCACACCAACTACATTTGTTTCAACTAAAAATGTAAATATTTTAAAAGAGATCACTGATAAAGTTTCACTCAAGAAATGTTAGATCATTTCCTGAAACTACTGTTGCTGGACAGTTGTTCGCAAGTTACTCTGTTGCTCTAGTGAGTATTTTTTGGTGCTAGAAAATAAACACAGTACCTAGGTTTATTGTAATAAAGTAACATGTCACCCATTGTAAGTGTGTGGGTCATTGTGTTTTTAGATAATAATAAAGGCTCTATAACACAAAGTCAATACTTTAATAGGATTAATTCTATGTTATTCTATGTTATGTCTTTCAATGAGAGTTGTTTACAATAGAGGAAATATAGAATATTGTCATCCTTTTCAGTTTCTCACAATTTTCTCACCTCCACACAAACATGTAATATCACAATACAATGCACGAAACAGAGACTGTCCTTTTCCCTCGAAAAAAGCTTCCATAAGTTCTTTGTTTGAGCAACAATCACGACTCATATCTACGTTTAAAGTGGCGTGGCCCTCTACTGGCTTCTCATAACTATTACGGAAAGCAAAGCAATCCACGTGAAGACAAAGGTTGGGGTGGTGTATGGGTCAAACAAATACAGGACTCACATCCAGGACACCGGGTTTCATGTCCGGTTTGAAAATCAAAACTAAACATCGGGCTGCTTGATCATGGAAATCATAATCGTGATTATTTTCGTCAATAATTAAATCACGATAACATAACACCATTTAACCCTAATCCTAGTCAGTGATTTTCACCCAAACCCCAATCTTCTTCTAAACTTAACAAAGTAGTTTTTGTGCCTAAACCTAACCGAACTGTGACTGTTTCACAACTTTCCCAACATCTTTAAACCCTTGATTGTTGGGGAACCGCCAAGGCCCTCCGGGATATCAAAGAGGGCCGAAGATATTCTAAAAAATTATTAAAAAGTCATCAGTTGTAAGTTCATTTTATCAATTAATAATTTGTCAATCAAAATCTGAACAAAACAATTTTTGATAAAATAAACCCTAAGCTATGAGAACATTGTTGCAAATATATTATCCACACCATTTTCAAGATTAACTTTTAAAGACCTACACCAGAGCCTTATTTGGAAAACCAAATCTTTTGAGAGGCATTTCAACTCCAGCAATTACACACAAACTTTGTTTTCAAGTAATGCAACTGTCATTGGTAAGTTATTTAAAATTGAATAGGGCTATTGATTTTATTCTGACTGCAGATGCCACTGTTACTGTTTATTTGGGAAAAGTGTCATCATGCAGAATTACTGGTCAAATCTGTAAATGTACCAACGCTATGAACATTTATGGTACTTCCACATAATGACCAAATAAACCATAACATACATGTATATTAAATAGGAAGCTGTGCTAATCTAACAATATTATTTATTAACATTATTGCTTGTTTGTGGTGGTGGGTTCCAAAATGCAGAGATTGCTGTTCACTGTCCATGGTCCTGAAGTGTCTGTCATTAATGGTAACTGTATGTGCACTGTCATGATGTGTATTGGGCACATAAAATGTAATAGGTTTTGTTTAGAGGGTGGTGGGGGCTGGAGTTTGCTTTTTGTTACCAGCGAGGTAAGGGGGGTGAAAGGGCCAAGGTCTAAGAGTCACAGTTCACTACTGTGTGGTTTAGAGGACGGAAAATGCTTCTGTGTGTTGGGTTAACCCATTGGGGTAGAAATAGGGTGTAGGAATAAACAACCTATATCGTCATATGGTTTGGGGGACTTGTTGAGAAAACATAATTGATCTGTCATCAATAATTTACGTGTGTGCCTCCATTTTCAATCAATGAAATCAGTGACCTCTAGCTTAAAGCTGCCCTTACTTTCCACAAACTCCAAAGTCACCACTGTATTGCAAAGGCTAAAGTTAATCAACACTGAAGCACAACAACTGGCTGGCTATATGTGTCTCCATCATCTGTAATGCACAGTATTAAAACTATAGATAATTTGTCAAGGAGTCATGATGCAGGAGTACAGTGGAGGCCAGCTGAAGACTCTTGGTATATTCAGTTAAAATCAAGAAAAACTACATCAATGAAAACATGGCTGGTCAATCCATTCCTTTAATCATGCAGCTAATTAATTGGTCATTCACTCTTTGGAAATCAATAGGGTTGTAGTGTACAGTCTGCCCCACCTCTGCTTTACATCACACACCAAGGTCCTACTGTTTGCAAAATGCCGACTTATATACCAGAACTAATTGAATATTATATATATATATATATATATATATATATATATAGTATAAGGTAAATCAAAAGGTAAATCAAAAGTGAAACCAGCCAAGAGCAAGCATTCTTTTGTTACTGCAGTGTGCAGTGATGGAGCTACCCAGTCTTGTGTTTTCAAAGTTGTTTCACCTTGTTCCTTGTATTTAGTAAAAATTTAATTGAATGGCTAGGTAACATGAACATATTATTTATGTCTCTCTCAGCAAGTAGATGTTACGTTGTAAAACCATTCCTAGAACCTAGAAAACACACTGATGCTGGAACAGCAGACCTACTGAAATGTAAGTTAACAAAACCAGGTAGCCGGTTACAAGATGCAGTTTGTCTGTCCATTTATACCAATTGGAATCAACGAAAATTCACTTAGCAGCAAATAAAACTGAGAAACACTGACGTTGTTAGTAAACTAAGAATCTTGGTACTGTTGGCACACAGTGCTTTATTCTGTGAACCTGAAACAATCAGCAAGGTGTCCAGTCACACATATCAAGTTTGATGATACCGACTGGACTAGTACTAGACACAATAGCTCTGGAACAGCGGGGCACCGACCTTGTCACTGCAGGGTGGTAAGAGATCCTGCCAACACGTGACTACACATCTGTAACTCCACAGGAACCAGGCCTGTCTGGTAATGAGCTCAGGCACTTACTGAAGTGACAAAGTCAGACAGCATTGGCAATGTCACCTGGACAGCAAACCTGCTAAACATTTCTGTAAAGCATTTCCAACTAAGGCAAATTATTTTTAATACAACAGATACTACATGTTATTGCTTAGTTGGGTTTTGGATACTCCATATATTAAACAAAAAAAAGGACAGCATGCAACAGGACTGCATCTTTCTCTTTGTTTTTTCTCCAACCTTTTATGCTTCCCCCCTGCCATTCAGGTCCAATCAATGTTGTCAGTACTCTTTGCATGACAAGTCAGACATGTGTCATCTGCCAGATCCTTCAAAACTGTCAAATGAACGCAAACAAATGCTATCCCAGGAAATTAGGAGGAAACCAATAATACTGAAAATTACAAAATTAAATAAATGCATAATTAGATCACAAGATTTATTATCTAAGTACTGATTACCAGTAAGCCAAACACAATCCTGTACAGTGTACCCTCTATAATTTAAAATGTAAGACAGACTTAAAGGTCCAATATGTAGACAATTAAATCAGAGCAGCTCCCTCCACATCTGTTCATTCCAATCTCAACCATGTAAGGTGGTGTGTTTCCTGCTTCACATTATCATGTTACTGACGTAGTGGTAGCGTTACATGCTGCTGCCGTGAAGCTGCCTATCTTTAAATTATGATGACATGTGCAGGAGTGGAAAGATTGAGACATGGGAGGGAGGGAAATGAGGAAAAGGAGGAAGGCGGAAACCAAAGGAGGGTTTAAAAGATTAATAAAGAATTATGAAATAAAGAGGGGAAAGCATAGAAAGCAAGGGGAAAGGTAAGATAGAGGTCTTTTTCATATAATGTATATAATGTAAACACACAGCTGCACTAAAATGTATTATTTTTTTCTAGGAAAAGGAGGGGAGCTGTAAGTAGAGCTATTGTTGGTGTTTCATTTGCATCATATGCATAAATATACGTATATACATATAACAGATAAAACATGATGAAGGCAATGTGCCACAATGGTTCTTCATCACATGTTCCTCAACATCAAAGGGTGAGCAACTTTATTTTCCTCAAGTGTTGGAGATATGGAAAACTTCACAAATTTGTTTACAAATTGCAAAAACCAAATTTCCACCACCACCATTCCCAATGTGCCGTACTGTTCTGTTTTTTGTTTTCTGTTGTGTGTAATTCCCTCAAGGTGTGCACCTGAGCATGTGACGTCATTCCCACAGCTGAGGCTGCTCAGCTATAATGAGGGGGAAGCGTTAAGTACCAGTGCTGAGCTGGTGACAATCAGAGGACCTTCAGTGGAACTGTGTGAAACAGCAACAGCAAGAGCCAGAGTCAACCCAGTGTGAGCCAGAGTTCATGCTCTAGTGTTTAGTGAGCTCCTTTGTTTCTAAGAATTTCACTTCTTTGTTTACCTTTTTGAGAAATAGCTGTCTTCCTTTTGAAGATCATTTTCAGTTGTTAGTTAATTAAATAATTTATTATTAATAAATTATTTAATTAATCTTTAACTGTTTCCACCTTTCCCTTGGTTTTCCCCCAGGGTCATTTAGTTGTTATTGTCCTCCGCCCCTAGACACAATAGGGACATAACAGTCTTTGTACTGTCTTTGTAGCTGTCTGTATATTGTACAAGCAATCTTTATGCTGTAGCTGCCTAAAACACTCCTGTGATATTCTTCTGTCCATCTCCCTGCAAGTCTGTCTGCATACCATTTGGCATGCTACCCTATGGCTTGACAGTGAGTAATGAGTAACATATGATCAAATACTTTTTATCAATAATTAACAGCTTTTTACTTAAAGTGCAAGAACACTTAATTGGACTTTATGACCTTGAACACCATATGGGGAACCACATTAAAAGATGAAGCTCCAGAGCCAGATGCTAATACCATCTGACCACCATACTGTACAGTATTTGCCGTACAACAAAACTGCTGAAAATACACAGATCTACTATAGCTGAGATACAAAAAGGGCTATTAACATAAAACTAATCCAGCAATATTTGGGGAAAAATGTGTTGTATCATTTCTTGCTAGTTGTAGTGTTTTTGTGGTAGTTTTGTCTTTTTTTTTTTGACTTATTGAACCATGAATTAACATTTTTGTCAGACTTTGAAATTATTGCTTTTTTTATTTAAATTGCAAATTATTAGTTAGCTTTTATGTTCTACAATACCACTGAGCAAAAACACAAAAGTATATACACTCAACTAATATCATTGCTGTCCTGTCTTATCAATATTTTCCAATGGTATTTGAGGTTGTAAAGGCTTAAGATTTGATTTTAGGGCATTCAGCTTAAGGTTCATCTTTGACGGTATAGTTTTAGAGCCAAAAATCCCATTAGGCAACTTTATGTAATTGTGTCTTCATGACATCACAGTCTGTCTTCTTCTATTAATCTTCAGGAGAGGATTGTTTAAATTCACACATTACGCACAATATAATATTGTGCATTCTATCTTAGCATTGCTTTTACCTTTTAAGGTAAGGTTGAATTTATCATGCCCAGTGAGTCGTCTGCTGGGTCTCTCTGTTCTGCTCTGTGATTATAAAGTTCAAGTGTTAATGATAAAACAGTGTTCTATAATAATTGCTGCTTTCTCTTTGATGAGAAGGTCCTAGTCTGATGAGCAGTTGGTAGTTTGCTGTGTTCCTCAGTGAATTCATGTACGTATTCCCTGTGTATGTTTCAAAATGTCCTTGAGCACAGTAAGGCCGAGCTGAAGTAGGAGCAGTGCCCACTGCACCACTAGCAGAAGCAGCAGCACTGACATACAGCTCCTCCTGCCTGTGACAAAAAATAGTGCAGAAGAATTCTGATCATAGAGCTGCTTATCACCTGCACATCCATAAATGTTTCATTGTAATTTCAGACGACAGGTTAACAAATGCCAATGGGTTTGAATCATGACATGAAGAGTTTCCTTTCAAAACATTTTTAGATAAATTTCTTTTAACAAGGCATTCATGTGGGAGGGAACAGATGACAGGAACACCACTCAATTATATTGCAATGGATACAACGCCACCACAAACTGCAGCCTTGGAAATGACAATCAACAGCTCACTGACAGAAAAACAAGTATAAGCTTCACAAAGGTAGCATTTAGAGCAATGCTTTTGGATGAGGAAGTATAAGATTGTGAATGTGCCTATAATAGTGTCCACATTTTGTCTGCTACAACATATACAAAGGAATGGACTTGCTGATTCTGTATGTTTGTTATGTTGCTGACTGGTTTATGGTGTCCCAATGTGGAAAGCAGAAATCAGAAAAATGAAGGTCTACGTTGCCTTAATAACACTGTTTTGACCACATACTGTATACGTATGTTTCAGTGGGGCTTGCAAAGTCAAACTCTATGAACTCAACGAAAAAATTACACTACACTGTCAGTTTCTGCGATGAACCATTTATAAAATGTAAGCTACAAAAATGTGGGCAATGAAATAATGAATATCAGCTAAGCAGCAGAAGCAGTTATTAGTACAGTATGCTGTTTGGAAAATAGGCTCCCGCTGTATTTTCATGTGAGGTAAATAGCTAAGTAAATATGATATTCAGAATCAGCACCCAAAAAGCCAAGTGATTGTAGTCCGTCTTATTATGCATTATATAAATGATGTCATCTAAGTGTGAAAATGGATCGTGAAAATTTAAAGAGAAAAAAATCTTATTCCTTCAATAAAAAAATCAATATTCACAAGAAAATCCAGCGGGATTGCACAATACACCGTACTATATGCAATCTTTGGGAATCCCCAAGGAAAGAAACACACTCACATACAGTACACACATTGTACAGCAGCTGCATTTCAATACTGAACTGCAATATCAAAGTGTCCCCACACACACACACACACACACACACACACACACACACACACACACAAGAGAGAAAGCCACATTAACTGACATTGTCTCTGAGGTGAATTGTTATAGAACAACCACACAGATAGCCTACTTTGAGCCACCATCAGTGCTCTCTAATTGGGTTGAAAGCCGCTGTCATGCCAACTAAGCGCAGCAGACACAGTCTGACGAAGAAAAAGGTTATTTTGGAAACCAATGCAGGAGCTCGGAAAGGA
Organism: Percina caprodes; assembly: GCA_013375575.1. Classification (NCBI taxonomy): domain Eukaryota; kingdom Metazoa; phylum Chordata; class Actinopteri; order Perciformes; family Percidae; genus Percina; species Percina caprodes. The sequence continues at coordinate 392,221 of JABXJD010000039.1, forward strand.
CTGCAGAGAAAAGGAGAGAAAAAAGGAGAGAGAGAGGAAGAATGAGTCAGACAGAAGGGGGGAGAAAAAGAGAGAACAAAAAGCGTATGAATGCCTAGGTCCGTGTGTGTGTGTGTGTGTGTGTGTGTGTGTGCTTAGCCTATGTCGGCTTATAGATGGTGGGTTTGTTTTTGAAGAAAGGCAGTTGGCCAGGCAACCCTGACAGGAGCAGGGGTTCCTGTGTGTCACTGAAGAGTGAGATTGAGAAGCAACAAAGTGAAAACAGGTGATGATATGTTACAGCTGTAATATGGCTGGCATTGAGCAATATAAGCCCTTGGTCCAAATAAAGAAAGCCCTAATTTCAACACACATCTTCAAAAATCCTCTCTTAAAGAAGACAAAAAGGGCCTCAAAAACATGTCAGTGTGCCACTGTGGGTGACTCCATCTCTCCCTCACTCATCTCTTCAAGGTCCCATGATATATTACTCTTTGGATGCGTTTGTATAGACCTTAGTGGTCCCCTAATGCCATATCTGAAGTCTCTTTCCCAAAATTCTGCCTTGGTGCAGAATTACAGCCACTAGAGCCAGTTCCACAATGAGCTTTCCTCAGGACGTGCCATTTCTGAGTCTGTAGCTTTTGAGGAGGAGGGGTGGGCAAGGTGGAGGCTGGGGGTGTGGCCTTGACCAACTACCACTTTGCTCGTTTGAAAGCCATGATGTCTTTCTCTCATGGGCGGGCCAAATTCTCTGGGCGGGCAAAGCAGAGAAAGGGGAGGTAACCTAGGAGCAAGATTCCAGATCCGCCTATTTGAGCTTTCATTTTCTCAAAGGCAGAGTAGGATAGGCTGGGGAATGCATATTAATGTTAAAAAACCTCATAGTGAAAGTTAAGTTTTCATGCCATGGGACCTTTCAGGCCCACCTGCCTCCTTTGCTTTTCTTGCCTTTTCTCGGCTTGGTACTTTCTGTTTCTTCAATGGGCCATTTTTTGTTAGGGATCTAAGCCCGAGGCTGTAAGAACCGTGGCTGCAAAGCAACGCAGTTCACACAGGGCTGCTATCAACACGGAAATTGGTCAAAAATGGCCACTAGGTGGCGCTACAAGTACAAAAAGTTTATATCTCATCAACGGCTCATCTGAGTTTTACGAACGGTACTAATTGGTCAAAGTGGGCATGGCCTATGAGACCCACGTTTGGATTCCCCATTTACACTAATGTGAACAACTTTTAAATTTACAGGGTAGATGTACAATGGGTCATGTACCTCACCTGCCAAAAGTTACACATGTGGACCACTAGGTGGCACTATAATTTGTTTTTACCTTTAACTCCCGCATTCCACATCATACATTTAAAAACCTTACATTCACATGTTCCTTGAATCAAGCTGAATAAGATGATATAGGCAACGCCCATTTCCGGTAAAGTTTTTTGCAATATAGTGCAATGTACAAAACCAACTTTTTTGAACTCGTCCTAGGCCGCGGAAATGATCTGCACAACCTGATAGTTAGCATCTCCAGATGGATCTAACCAAAAGCTATCAAAAGAATTTTGCTACATTAAAGTATGCGCATTTTACGACCAAACTAATTTTCCTAGCTAGCTACCAGACACAAAGTTTGTCATATCTCTGCCAAATTAAATGCTATCTGAGGCAATGTACAATATTTGGCAAAGATCAGCCCTTAGGGGGCGCTATAGTCAATATAGACCAGTTTTGGCCCTTCTACTCAGTCAATGTTAATGGGATATTTGCAACGGGAATGTACCACAGACCTTGCAGCTCACACCTTTCGATATTTCCTGACCTTTGCCTCCCCACCGTTATGCTTTGGGTTCCGGTTTCATGCGCTCCCCGCGTTGTCAGGGGCGACTCACTTCGGGGCGGACTTGCACAAGGAGGCTTGGACCCTGACATAACCTTGCAGTTCTAGTTAACATTGCTTCATTCTTTCAACAACCACCTTTCTTGTCCTGCTGTTGGAGGTCTGCTGTATTCATGGCCACCTGAATAATACCTTGCCCTGGGTGTTCCTAGTAAGAAAATGGCAATATACATAGATGCTGTGTGGATGCACAACTGTAACCAAATAAATACTCACATTTTATTGCCAAGCATATTGAAATGTAACAAACAAATGTAGCACAAAAGCCATTATTAGGGAAAAAAATTGCTAACCCAAATCTTAAGTGGTAGAGTTTTTGCTTAATAGTGGATGCTCTGGTGCATTTACAGGCAATGGTTTTGTCTCTGTAGGAGATCATCTTATAAATGAGGAATTGTGATATTTGCTGATAAACTCTTCAATGAAACGGCTCCCGGCCTGATTTCCCCGCATGGAGCATGGTCTATGGTTGCCTATCACCTTGTAAAGGAACTCAGGGGATGTGAACCCTGGTAAATAAAAAAAAAAAAAAAACATATAGAAGTGCAATGAAATGAACTTCTTTTTCTGTTTTTAAAGTTTTTCCTCTAAAGCTTAGCTATTCTGAAGTTAAGGCAGGGTTTAGTTCTAGGTAGTCAGTACTGTAACTCCTTTTACAAACAATGAAACCATCACACACCAAACAGCACACTTCATAAATCAGAGCTAAGCACATGATAGGTACAGGGCAATAAGCAAGACTCCATACTGTCTCCTCTAACATAAACAATTTATTAAAACATATGAAAATATGTTCATGTTGAGAAGCTATAGCTACTGTATGTTCTTTTAGCTAGCGGTATGGCTTTAGGATTGGCAATGTCAGTTTTTAGGTACACTACTTAAGTCCAACAACTATTTGATAGATTTCCATCAAATTTGGTTCAGATATTCATGGTGCCCAGAGTATAAACACACCCTCACACCCATGAGGTACATTATTACAATGTTAAACAGCCTTTGTGAACATTTCCAGAAAATGTCAAGAAAATAAGGCCTGGTAGACTCAGTTAAATACTGTAAACAAAGAACTAACATGTAGTAGTGTCTAATTTTTCACTTCTGCTCTTTGTAAGGATTATAACTTTCAAGCCTTTGGTGCTCAAAGCTCCCACCGAGCTTCTGTGTCTTAACCTTAACCTTCATATTCACTACAACAGAATAATGCTTCCAACAAGTGGATGGCCCATTTGCTAGTGGGCATTTTGCTAATCCACACACAGTATGACACATTGTGCAGTCCACATATAAGAGAACAGTAACGGCACTCAAAGTGACATTTGCTTAAGAGGGTTTCTAACCGCAAAAGGGCCTGAAAAACATACTGAAGCATCATCATTTTTGAGTTTGAATGCTTAAAGTGCTCAGATTTTGCTTTTTGGCTTTTCCCTTTTCTTTATTGTGTTATGTACCTTTTTTGTGCATGTTATAGGTTTACAAAGTGAAAAAGCCAAAGTGAGTTACCAGCTCCAACAGTAACACTGTTCTCAAACTGCTCCAAACAGCTCTATTGTAGTCCAGCCTTTACTTCTGTGACGAATGTGCGTCCCTTTGTAACACACGTTATAATGCTCGCCTAGCTGCTGTGTGGCACGCCCTCATACTATTTTACTGACTAGCTAGTAGTGCTTACCCCAACAAAGATGGAAGTGAGATGCCTCACTCTGTAGCTAAAACAGAAAGCTCAACACACAGGGTGAAAAGAGGAGAATATGAGCATGATATGAGCACTTTAAAGTTGTGTATAATGAGGCTGAGACTGTGAATTTAATCTTGTAAATTCTGGTTTTGGGTTAAATCCATAACATAATGTTAATTGTATAACTAAGGGTCTGAATACACATCAGGGCATGTGCAGAGACAGATACAAAATGCACCATTTCTTTATCACCAATGCCACAAAAGCTTGGACTAGGACTATAGCATGTACATAGGGGTTTATATGAAAATCTTTCAAGCAAAAAAAAAAGAAAAAGGTATTTTGGACAAATTTATCTACAGTAATATATTGCTAACAGAAGAGGGGAGAAGTTCAGCAATCGTCTCAGCTCTGTAAATGTCACAGAAAAGAAATTCTGCAATCATAAATGAATGCCGGCATGCATATTTAAAATTTTTAACAAAACATGTTTTTAGGCCACATTCAGATTTGACTCTGATGTAAAGAGGCTGAGAATTTTTTATTGTAAAGACAATGTTAGTCTTTGTCGTGTGGTGAGCATTTATTAGATTCTTGGATTGTGGTGGCACATGGATCGTGGTTGCAGCTGCTGCCATGGTCCTACTCTGTTTGAGGTTTCTGCCTGTTAAAAGAAAGTTTTTCCTCGCCACTGCATGCTCTTAGGGGAATTGGTGGGTTTCTGGAAATGATCTGTAAAGTGTCCTGAGATAACGTTTGTTATGATTTGACACAATAAATATAATTGAATTGGATAGTAATAAGTAAAAAAAATGATCTGTATCCACAGAAACAAAAGCCAGTTTTTAATAGCTTATGAGTTTGACCCCCATTTCCTTCCATTTGCTTCCCTGTGGGCCATGATCTTGCCCTCAGATTGCTCATCTGTTCCTAGTTTTGTAATTCTGTTTTTACATTCTGTTGCTTTTCAGCATGACAATCTGCTTAATCTGTATCCAGAAAACACACAGAGATCACAAGACATGATACAGCTTCTTACAAAAGTCCCTTCTATGCATCTAAATGGGCATGCATCATCAAACATCTGAGGTATAAAAAAGCCCCTCAATTGCTTTGTCATTTCAAGGAATAGAATTGCATATCTATTTGTAACATGACAAAATTAGTACATTGGTACGTTGAGGCTAAAAAAATCTAGGGTACAGAGCACCCACATGAAAATGACTAAAACTGGATGACACACACTTTTTGACTGGCACTGACAAATTGTTTTAGCTGTCAAACATGAACAGACAGAGCACACACTTGAGGATATGTTTGATGTGGGGAGCACTGATTACAAGGTGAAGATGGGGATTAAACACTGCTGGAGTTCTGAACCCTTCATCATTTCCTAAATCTCACAAAAAGAAACGATAGTTACATGGGTAACTCCAGATTCTATTAGTATAGGCTATTGGGTTTATCCCTTCGCGCATGCGCAGTCGTGAAGATTTTCTTTTCCCGCCCTTGCGTCCAGCACGGGCCTCAACTACGTCCGCATTTACTGTATATGTACACAGCGGACCCGTTGTTCGTCTCCCAAAAACATCAGCTTTTTCTTCAACTAATGTTCTGGGAGCAGGTGGCCCGTACCTTAGAGGGCTACGCCTATACTAATAGAATCTGGAGTTACCCATGTAACTATCGTTCTATTTCGTATAGGCTTCGCCCTCTAAGGGCTACGCTATTGGGTTAGGGCGAAGCTGATGTAGTCTATGCCACCTGCGACACAGGGCCAACAAGCCGAACATAGACCACATTCCCCTACAACAATGTAGGCTCAGTCAGTCATTCTTCTGATCAAGCCTGCCATGCCAATGGCGTGGCCTGAAAAAGTTCATAAGGCCCGCAACATGATGGCAGTAGTTAATCATTAATGGAAAATTGTGCGTGAATAGCCCTGTTGTGCATGCGACGGAGTGACATGATTATCTCCGTGCATGTAACGTGATTATGATCATGTATGGGATTAAGAACTGCGTCTCACAAAGAAATACTCCAGAATGAGAGTGGTGAGACAGTAGAACAGTTTCTTTTTTTTTTTTTTGCACGCATCCAACACGGCATTACGTGTCGTTGACTGTGGACAGAACTGAACTGGACATGGAAGGTTCAGACATGTCCCGCAGATAGAAACGGATGAAAGGGCACGGGGAAGCCCACGAGGCTGCCGCACAGATGTCGGCTACTGCCATGCCTTTAAAAAGAGCCGCAGACGCCGACAGAGCCCTCGTAGAGTGCCCTCGGATGTCGCGGGGGCTCTGCCTTCCATGCTATAAGCTTGAGTAATAGCCTCGCACAGCCAGTTAGACAGACGCTGTTTTGAGAGGGCTGATCCTTGGGAATGTTCTCTATAATGCACAAACAGCTGCTGAGTTTTCCTGATATTTGCCGTGCGTAAACGTATTGAGAAAGAGCACGCACTGGACACAACCGGTGGGAAGCCTCCTCCGCATCGTTGGCATGAGGCGGGGGAAAACCCGCGAGGGAAACACCCTCGACCGAAAAGAACTAGTTAGAATCTTCGGTGTGAAGGAGGGATTTGGCTGTAAGGTGGCTGCGCCCCGTCCCCTCTAATGGAGAGGCATGACGGGAAATTGACAGTGCACACAAATCACTCACTCTTTTGCTGACGTCAGAGCAAGGAGAAGTGCCGTTTTTAGCGACAGCATTCTGAGAGAAGCTTGTGCCAGAGGCTCAAAGGGGGCTTCCCAGAGCCCGGAGCACTAGAGCAAGGTCCCATTGGGGGGTGAGGGGTCGAACAGACGGTTTTTGACGCCTAACCCCTTTTAGGAAACGCTTCACCAGGGGATGCGCAAAAACTGTCCTCTCACCATAGCCTTCGTGGCAGGACGAGATGGCTGCTGCGTAAGCCTTGACTGTAGATGGAGCCAAATCGCTATCCACCAGAGTTTGGAGATACGTCAACACAAGAGGCAGGGGACACGATGTGGGATCCGCGTCCCTCTCTGTGCACCAGCGCTGGAAAGCTGACCAGCGTCCTGCGTAACATGCTATGGTAGAAGGGGCTCTGGAGCCCTGGATGGTGCGCACCACGGCAGGGGGCAAGCCCAATCTCTGTAAGCGTTCCCGTTCAGCAACCAGCCCCACAGCCTCTGGGTTATCACCGGAGGGTGGCAGATTGCGCCGTTCAGCTGCGACAGTGCGTCTCCCTGCCACGGAATCTGCCAGGGGAGCCACCAGCAACTGAACGAGGGTCGGGAACCAGGACGCGCTCGTGCGCTCTGGTGCCACCAGAACAATCGACAGGTTCTCTTCCTGGATGCGCTCCAGGAGGCGAGGTATCAGCGGAACCGGGGGAAAAGCATATAGGAGGGTTTTGGGCCAGGGCTGGTGGGAGAAGGCGTCTACGCCAAGGGGAGGGTTGTCCCGCGCGCTCAGGGAAAACCACAATGTGCACTGTGTGTTCTCTCGTGAAGCGAACAGATCTACCTCCGCTTCCCGAACCTGTTCCATAGCGTTTGAACAATAGTGGGATTCAATCTCCACTCGTTGTGGGAGGGCCCTCCCTCGACATCAGGTCGGCCGCCCGGTTCAAAACCCGGGGATATACACTGCTTTGAGAGACAGCAGATGACTGTGCGCCCATAGCAGGAGGCGTCTGGCTATTTCCAGCAGTTGGGCTGAGCGTATGCCGCCCTGGCGGTTTATGTACGCTGCCGCCATGTTGTCTGTACGCACGACGACGTGTCTCCCGTCACCACCGGGGTGAAGTGTTTCAGCACTTTCAACACCGTGGACAGCTCCAGGCAGTTTATGTGGGGAGAGGGGAGGAGGCCAGTCCCCTCCCACCACCTGTGACTCGCACATTCCCCCAGCCAGTGAGGGACGCGTCGGTGTACACCGTCATATATGACGTCACTCTGCCCAGGAAACCCCGGAAGACAGGGTCCGGGATTCCCCCAGTATGACAGGTCTGACCGGAGGGAATGAGGGATGGACAGCATTCGCCATTTTTGGCGAACGGGATCGAGCCGTTGACGATGAAACCACCTTTGGATCTTCCTCATGTGGAGGAGACCCAGGGGAACCACCGTGTGTGCCGCGGACATCATGCCCAGGAGCCGCATCACTGACAGCGCTGACACTGTAGTGTGTGGCCTGAAGCGGGACAACAGAGAGGTCAGGGCAACCTGTCTCGGTGCTGATAACCTGGCTCTCATTGTAATCGAGTTCATGTCCACCCAAATAAACTATTGATTGTGCTGGGACTAGAGCGCTCTTTCGCCAATTTATGGCAAAACCCAGCGTTTGCAGGTGCTGCAGAACCTCCATAGTCTGTAGCGCCGCCTGCTCCCGAGAGGGGCTAGGATGAGCAGATCGTCCAAATAAAAGAGGACTCTGATGCCCCTCTTTCGTAGAGGCTGGAGCGCTGTTTCCATGCACTTGGAAAAGGTGCGGGGGGCTAGCGAGTACCCGAACGGCAGCCGGTTGTACTGGAAACGGGCCCCTTGGAAGGAGAACCGCAGGAATTTCCTGTGCCTGGGAATGATTTGGACGTGAAAGTAAGCGTCTTTCAGATCCACGGACGTAAACCATTCGTGGCGGCGCACACATTCCAACACGTGCTTGACGGTTAGCATGTGGAAAGGGCGCTCCATGATGTATCGATTGAACTGTGACAGGTCGAGGATGGGACGCAGTCCCCTGACTTCTTCGGTGTGAGAAAGTAAGTAGAGTAAAATCCCCGTTCTCCTCCCTGGAGGGACGCGGAGATAGCTCCGCTCAACAGCAGCCCTTCTAGTTCCGACGTCATAGCGTCTGACTCTGCTAGGGATGATACAGTAGTCTCCAACACGCCCGCGAAAGGAGGCGGGGGAGGCAAACTGGAGTGTGTAACCTCGTGTTATCAGTTTTGACATCCATGAGTCCATGTGTGTCAAACTGACCCATGCCGCGCTCTGATAGCGGGCGAGCACATATCTGAGTGTTGTTCACCGACATGGCAAGCAGGAGCGCAGAGCCCATCCGCCGCTGGGCGAGACGAGTGATTGTGTCGCCCAGCCCGTGGTAGGGCTTTTCGAAAGGGCAGTGGCCAGCCGTCGCCTTGTGGGGCGAGAGCGGACACTGGGTTAACGTGTCCCTTGTCCCGCCGGCATCGCCGTGGGGAAGGGGGTTGAGCGGCGTCGTCCACCGTGGGTGGATCATTCCCGCTGCCAGCATAGCGAGGAGGCAGTGGTGCCGCGTGCAGCAGCGGTCTGGTGTGTTGTGTGGGAACGACTGTCATAACAGCACGCTGTTTAGAGCAAACAACGGCTGTTTGGCTGAGGAAACGGCTCTTTAGTTGTGAGTGTGTGGCCCTTAAAAGGGCCGTTGTGTTTCCAACCCTCAGCTGGGGAGTGACAGGCGATCCCGCGTCCCGTCATTGCCACCGTCTTTGCTGCTTGCAGGGTGGCTCGGGAGGCGGATTGGACCAGGTGGGAGCCGCTCTCATGGGTCTCCGGCCCGCGTAGCTTGCCGGCCGTGTGGAGCCGGTTGCCGCTGCGGAGGGGACCAGGTGGGGGTCCTGAAGCCGAAGCTTGGGAAGACGCAGCCGCAGCAGGTGCTGTGGGGCGCTTCCTTTGTGGCGGTTGTCATGGCGACGGCGGGTTGTGAAGGAGCCGTTTCCACGAGCCGAGCCTCCGCCGCTCCGCGTCCTCCGCCGCTTGATGGAGATGAGACGTGGCAGTCTGTAGGCGGGGCCCAAATAGTCCATCGGGAGCTATGGGGCCGTACAGAAGCTCGCGTCTAACTTCCGCAGGCAGCTGGGACATGTGGAGCCAGATGTTTCGCTGGGCCACAGTCTGCCAAGCCATGACCCTGGACAGCGCCACCGTGGACGCCGTGGTAAGGGTGAGGATGGCGGTCATGGCTTTGCCAATTTCTGTGGCCAGCTCCGAGGGAAGGGACCGAGGGAAATCCCGCGTCTGTGTCGCCTTGAACCCGAGTAAACGGGGCGTAGCGAGAGACGGGAGCCTTCAGTTTCCCAGGCTGTGAGAAGGCCTCCTCCACAAAAGGCTGAAGCTCCGCGAAGCGCGGCCAGAGTGGTGCCCGTGAAGAAGGCTGCTCCTGGGCGTAAATATCCCGCTCAAAGGCCGCGAGCTGGGCTGGCGCTCCGCTGGGAGCGCTATGCCTCTCAGCTCCGCCGCCTTCCTGATGATCTCCGGCAGGTCAGCGAAGAGAGCTTTAGCGGTGGAGGTTGGAGCCGACTGAGGCAAAGGGGAAGGCCGCTTAAGCGGTGCCCCTGGCCGTTCGGGAGACGGGGAGAGCTCCAGTGGGAAAGCGTCAATCGCCGTCTCAAGGCCCAATCCTCCCAGGGGGAAGAGGGGATCCTCCCAGGGGGAGGAGGGAAACCAGTTACGGAGGCGCTGTCCGAGAGAACTGAGCCAGCGGACTCATGCTCATCGAGCGCCGTCCGCCAGTGGTTCCAGGGTGTCGCGGATTCCCGTCTGTCTGCCCAGCTGCCATCCCCGCCGTCAGCCTGACAAACCAGAAAAGTTTCCGCCCGTCGATTTAGCTCTTTAGATGACAGGCGGGCACAAAACTGGCAGGAGGCGTGGCGGGTGAGAGCCTGGCCGGCGTGAACGGCGCCGAGGCAGGTCTCGCAGCGGGGTGGAGGTCCGCTGCAGGATGTAGCCGGTCCGGCAGGAGGGGCAGATGCGAGCACCGCTGGAGAGTCTTGAGCTTGTCTTCATACTGCGACGTTTGAAGAAAAAGTGGGAGACGAACAACGGGTCCGCTGTGTACATATACAGTAAATGCGGACGTAGTTGAGGCCCGTGCTGGACGCAAGGGCGGGAAAAGAAAATCTTCACGACTGCGCATGCGCGAAGGGATAAACCCAATAGCGTAGCCCTTAGAGGGCGAAGCCTATACGAAATAGAACCCATGTGGTGCTGCTACACTATATAAACACAAACAAACATTGAAGTGAAGTATTTGTTTTGCTTTATTTGTCTTTCCCTTGCTCAGACACTTTGAGGCAATTTAATGAAAGGTATTAAGTGTGTTTTTTGGCAAAACATGGGTGCTTCACACACATCTTCAACCCAACAGCACAGAAGATCTAGCCTCAAGGTACCAATACACTATTTTTGTCATGTTAAACATATATGAAAATGCTATTCTATTCCTTGAAATGACAAAGCAATTGAGTGCATTTTTGTTACCTCAGTTTGACCATGCATGGGCAGTGCACACAAGAGTGTCACCAATACAGTGTTCTCCTAAATGTGACATTTAGTCACAATCTCCCCTTCTGTTCCTGATTTATGGTATGCACTAATGGCCAGCATTATGATGTCAAGGTGAAGTTGGCCTTTGACCTTTAGGGTATACTAAGTATCACTTCATCATTTGTAAACAGTTGTGTGAAATGTTGTCTTAATTAGTGTATGCTTTCTTGAGTTGAGTTATGGCCAAAAATGTGTTTTGTGAGGTCAGAACGAACTTGACCTTTGAGAAAAAAAAAGCTAATGTGTTTATCCTTGAGTCCAACAGTTTTTCCAAAAGTTTAAGAAATTCCCTCCAGGTGTTTCTGAGATATTGTGTTGACAAGAAAAGTACGAACAGATGGACCACCAAAAGCCACATGACTCATGTCACATTTATCGCAGACGTGGAGGCATAAAAATCAAATATTAGATGACCTCAATTAGATGATAAAATTACAAGTTCATTTGGGTCAACTGTGTCATTCTTCCAAACTAATGCAGGCTCAGTCTCAGTCATCATGGCTAGAAGGGGCCTAACAAATTAGATAACATTATCTGCTTTGTGTTGTAACATCAGTCATTCCCAGAGGTGGGTAGTAACAAGTTACATTTACTCCCATACATTTACTTGAGTAAGTTTTTGAAAAAAATTATACTTCTAGGAGTAGTTTTAAAACTGGACTATTACTCCGCTACATTAGGCTACAATGAGCTTTTAACGTTTCTTTGTACCTCTTTGTTATTCTATGAGTCATTGTTTTAGTCCCCGCTACATATGCCGCGTTTTATGTTTTATTTTGACAGAGAGAGAGACTTCCGCTAAAGGCTCTACCACGTGACTGTGTTTCACCAATCAAACGCAGTCTCGTGATGTGACCATACTCAATCTAAGCGGCGGGACGGATTAGCTTTACAGTCGTAGTAAAACAAAAATGTCAGAATCAACCGTCGGCAAGGCAGACACAGACGAGGAGGAACACCCCCGGCCTCATATTGAAAGCATGTCTACCTTAGTAAAAGTGCAAAAGAGCAGCTACATGCGGTGTCTTCTGTGTCTCCCAAAACAAACTGACATTTCAGCACTCAAAAACTCAACTTCTAACTTGAGGAAACAATTTTTGTTGTTGCTGTGGATAGGCAAATGTTTGTATTGGGTCTATGGTTACATATGTTTTAAAAATGTCCTATGTATGTATGTATGTATATATATATATATATATATATATATATATATATATATATATATATATATATATATATATATATATACATATATACTATATATATACACACACACACATATATATACATATATACTGTATATATATATATATATATATATATATATATATATCCATCCAAATTTGATGTGATAAGTTCTTTATTTAAGCTATTTTGTAATTAATAAATACATTTTAATTTATTTTATTGTCTAGATGAACTATAAATTTGCCTAAAGATGATTATTTTGTATTTTTTTCTTTCTCATTGAATTCTTGTGTTAAAAAAAAAAATCTGATGTTACTCAACAGCTACTCAGTACTTGAGTCATATTATTCCAAAGTAACAGTACTTTTACCTAAGTACAATTTTTGGCTACTCTACCCACCTCTGGTCATTCCAGAGGGAAAGACTTTTCATAATTTCTGCTTGATGCTTTTGTACCATTTTTGCCCACTGATCTGTTCTGTCTCTCTCTTAATGTACATATGTCTATAACTACTCTACACATTTTTATTTCTGCCACTTTGCCTATTTGCTTTAAAATAAACCGCCCGCCTGTTTGCCTGTTCTGACTTCTGCTTTGCCTGCTTGCTTCCTATATGCCTGCCTGCCTCTTTTCCTGCTGATGGTTCATTACACATTGCTGGAGTCTTTCTACAGGTGGACATTTTGAGAATGTTAGGATCCTATACTGGGTGGGGGGTTGACACATGTATGGGAGGAATTGGTATCTGTAATAAATCTGTCTGATGCTGCCACCAACAATAGCTACACTGTTTTGGGAGAACAGCAATTGGTTCAGGCACAGAAAGAAAAGAACTGATGCTACTGTTCCAGGTTTCACTGAAAATAGACCAACAGCCAAAAGTCCCAGGACGATCAGAATATACATTGTTTGTTAATAATGGTAAGAATGTTATTCTTTCTTTGAATTCAGCGGTGTACGGAGAGATAAAAAGGAACTGAAATTGAGTAATGTTGGCTTTAGTATGTGCACATTAGAGCACGTCTGTCTAACTGTTAACAAAAAAAAAAAGGGGGGCTTACAAAAGATGTACCGGTAGCAGTTTTAGTCCACTAGAACACATATATCACATTTTTATCCTGAATTAGTACCAGCTGCACTCTACTTTTCAGATGTTTCAACACAGAACTGAATAAGCACATTACAATGTGCCACACCATTTCTATGTGTTAATTAAGTAGATCACAAGTCAGGCATTCTGGAGACTGAAAGACAGCAAAACTAGACTCACTTGTCTTTCAGGGGATGGTGTATACAGATAAAGGCTACTATTACATCAAGCATTTTAGCCATGGCATGCATTTAAATTCATGTATTCACTCAGCGAGAACACACACTTCATTCTTTCCAGTGCACATGTACATGCTGTGTGCGTGCGTGTCTCTCTCTCTCTCTCTCTCTCTCTCTCTCTCTCTCTCTCTCTCTCTCTCTCTCTCTCTCTCTCACACACACACACACACACACACACACACTAATTTCCTGCTGCAAGGTCACTGGAAGATGACGGAAAAAAAGACTGCTGTGGCCCTCTCCTTGCTCCAGATGAGCCTACAGAAATCATAAGGGAGTTATTGGTCTAATTATATTCAACACATGCAGGCTACGTGGGCTAGAAGGGGAAGCCAGGACAAGGAGGAGAGAAGAAAACAATTGGTCTTTTAAAGAACAATGTTCTTTGAATCTACTCTTGGTGCACATACTGTAACATTAATATAGTAACTGTAGAATACGCTAAAGCTTAATGGAATATTTTGTTTTTTATCATATTATCAACCCATATTGTTGCGCAGACACTTAAACTGGGAGTTTATCTACCTTTTTATCTGCGATTTTTTACACATTATGTGACATTTAAGACAATTACATCATAAGTGTAAAAATCTACTCCCTATCTGGATGCACTGACTCATATTAAATACCTGACAAGTAAAAACATTGGCTAAAAATGTGTACAAGATAGAAGCAGAAGTTTTGAATCAACTTGTACAAAAGTGAATGCATTTACCCTGACATACTGTTTAGTTATATATTACTCAAACTTATGAAAACAAGTCCACACTCCCCAGGACAAAAAAAAACAACAACTCCTTAACGAGAAAGAAAACAATGCACAACAAGTTAGGAATAGACATACGTAGATAAAAGATATTGATCACTAAGCTATTAATCACTGTCTCTTACTGAGTCACACAAACACATACATACGTTTAAGTGCACATGTATTCCATGCTGTCAGATTCTCACATAATTGATTATTGGAACTGGAAGTCATTTCAACTGGATAAGATTAATTAGAAACACCCAGATGCTTGTTGCTGGACCCAGCAAAGTGACACTACACTCAAAGCAAGTGGCCATCCGTGTCAAGTGACTGGACTGCCTGAAGTATCTTAAACCCTTCCTTTCAACCGATGTTTTTATGACGTAGTCCCAAATCCAAAATAAGTTGTGGTTTTAACATTTAGACAAACCTATGGAAAGCAAGCAAGAAAATAAATATAGGACTATAATACTAGTGTAGTCAATATTATTTATATAGCCAAAAAAATCCAAAATGTTCCTTAAAGAGCTTTACAATATGTACAGCATACGTTCACTTTCTATCCTTAGACCATCAGTAATTTAGTAAAGAATTGATTGCATTTGAATTAGGAGGAAGAATTGAATTTAAGTTATCCTTAGCATGAGAGCCTTTTCCTCATAGTTACTACCTATACTCCCTCTCTTACACACCTCACCTCTCCTTTTCTTTCTTCTCCACTGTTTTGTACGAATTCTTCCACTGGTAGCCAAGCCTACGAAATAAAAACGAGCTATTTATAATGTTAGGATAATTCCTGTAATTTTTTATTACCAACCAGACAAGAAGAAATACATAAATACTTACTGTCTCTGTCCTTGGCTTAAGTCTCCTGTTAAAGTTTTGTTGTGTGTGTGTTGAAAAATGACTGTCAAGTCTGCTTTAGCACTGTGTTTGTCGCTATGCTCCACAGAGGTGATGATGACACAGCAAAATTGAATGCACTGCGACGCTAACAGATTCTCTCTATGAGATGTGACAGAGCAGGGCAAGGTATGGATTTTCTGTTTTTTTCTTGTACACATCTGTTGTTCTTTTTAATGGTCACATTTTAAGTATCATGACAAATTTCAGGACAAAAAATTGTAAATATATACGTACATTTTGGTGTATGCATTCACGTGGAAGACGGAACCTTGGTATTTCAGGTTGGTGCCTTTCCTATACATATTTCTAGACCTGTATTATCTACCCTTAAGTTAAAAACAGTAGTAAAATATCATGTCACTGCATGCTGATAGATAGATAGATAGATAGATAGATAGATAGATAGATAGATAGATAGATAGATAGATAGATAGATAGATAGATAGATAGATAGATAGATAGATAGATAGATAGATAGATAGATAGATAGATAGATAGATAGATAGATAGATAGATAGATAGATAGACACACAGCCTTCTTTTCTCAATTTTCACTCTGTGTGCACATGTGTGAATGTGTGAAATGAAACAGAGCAAGAAAATATAAGGGAAAAAATGGACAGAAAGAAGACTGACACTCTGCTTCTGAGCTGCTTGACTGTCTTGGTGCAGAGGATCTGATGGTTGAGGTCATCCCCCAACAGAGGACCAATCAATTTCTTATGACAGCCTGTCTAACTGTGTGGTTGACTGACTGTATGACTGACTTGCTGACTGAATAAATGCATGATTGATTAAACAACTTGGTGGCATGGCAAATGGCTGGCTGGCTGTTTTTTTGACTGACGTTTCTCTGTATGGTTTTCTTTTTTTGGTGCACAGTAACTGGCTGTCTACAGAACTGACTGACAAGTCAGCCATCCAGACAACAAGCCAGTGACCCTGACCGTCAGTTGGTGTGATAATTAGTCAGTTGATCAGACACGCAAGAAAATATTCAACAAACCAGCCAGTGACATTACCAATTCATTGGACGCTGACTAAAATTAGCCACAGAGCCAGCCATCCAGAAAAACAAACAGACAGCCAACAGATCAAGGAGGAGAGGTGATAATGTTCCCTATTAATGCAGTCACCATGCCAAATAGTCAGTTAGCTAATGCAGTGAAGACAGCATGCTACCGAACACACAGGATCAGTTACGGCAGTGGAGCCTGCTGCTATGACAGAACCAGTCAGTAAGCGTGACAGAGAAGAGAGACTGCAGAGTGCAGCCAACAGATGGCCTGACTGAATGAGGAGGTGTGCAATAAAATATCTTCATCTAGAGAAATTACTAGACAAGGGGATTTGATATCTCAAAAGAAAATCAGAGATTGACATAGAGAATGGCTCTAAACAACATGCCTGATATGTATTTATAAGGAGATATACATACACACAGATTTGTATCTGCATATATATCATGAGTATAATTATAGATGCACACAGATCAAATAGAGCTCCTAGCATCAATATTTCTACCACAGATCATCCGCTTCTCTCTTCTCCCCCTATAACAAATCACCTTCATCCTAACTACCTTGCCTACTGATACCCGGCTACAAAATTTTCCATTCTGCACACCCACAAACCACAGACACACATGGAACAATGTGTAGAGATTAATATTCACACACCACAGCCTCCCCACATGCAGATGATTTACACAAACAGAATCAAAAGCACCTAACAAAACTAGCAAACACAGACAACCTGTTCATTCATTCACATTTTACATGAGGACAATGCATACTTACATGGCAGCAAGTTTATCATCACCATCACAGTGACATTCAAATCCTCCCACTTAAAAATGATATTGCAACAGCACATGCAGTAGTAGACTAACCACCACATCAGTGTGCAGAATGTGTGTGTGTGTGTGTGTGTGTGTGTGTGTGTGAGTGAGTGATTGAGTGAGTGAGTGTAGGTATGCGTGTGTGTGTGTGTGTGTGAGGACTCGCTAAGCTGCACACTCACTGCTACTGCCTCAGCTGGGGCTGTCTCAATGCACAGCCTGTACCATGTCGGCAGGCGGCAGGGGTGGGCATGTGTGTGTGTGCGTGTGTCCCTGCGTGTGTGAACACTGCTAAATAGCAGAGAGGCTGCCCTTCACTTGACAAAGATTTTCCCTGATTGGATAGAGAGATCAAGATGGATATATGAGAAGATAAATTGATGGGTTGATGAGGATAGAAAGAGATGAAAGGTTGGAAGCATGGAGAAAGAAAAAAAGAAAAGAGAACAGATATGACGATAATATGTACATCTCTCTTTCTCTGTCTCTCTCCTACCCCCTCTCTGTGACATTTTGCCCTCAGAAGAGAGCAGGAGGTCCACTGTAGACATTCACGCAACCTTTATTTTAGAAATGACTGGAGAAGGACAAGAGAAAAAGGGGGCGAAAGACTAGATAGATGATGTAGAGGAGGATGTTGAGGTAAGGAAGGAACACGTGTATGAGGGAAAAACAGGGAAGGGGGGAGTGGAGAGTAACTTTCAAGGACATGGATTGCTGTCAGGCTCATTCTTGACTTCTGCAGATCGATATACCCATACAACATATACAACTATACAGCTCACCCCAGTGGACATGATGGCTGCAGAACACAATACTAGTGTGTGCCTGTACATGTGTGTACATGTGTATGGCTTATCCATACACACATTCACACAAATACACACCTGTTCTGCCCCAGCCAGTCATCTGGCTATCCAGCAGGCCAGCTTCGACAGGAGAGGATAACAGCTCATGTTGTCGTCACGTCACTATCCCACATCTCACATCTCATCCTGTCACAGCTAGCAGGGAGAGAAGGGAATGAGGAGGGGAGGGAGAGCGAGAGACTTACTATGTCAAACTGCTACCCCACTCTCTCTCACTCTTATTTGCCTTTTGGTTTTTTCTGTCTCTGTTTTGTCAATGTCTGTTTGTTCTGTTTGTGTAACACTCTCTCTCACCCGTCATGTCACAGGTGTATTATGTAAATATCAGATGTTAGACAGAACCAGCATCACTAGCAACATTTCCCCCCACTTTAGGTTATTCCTACTAGGATGAGTTCAGGTTAAAGAGAGCTGAGCTGTGCACACCCAGGCTGGGCAGGGACAGCCGATACAATACACAGCATGTGCTGACATACCTACAGTATTGTAGAGGTCTCAGATTTTACCTGCTATACAGCAGCACTACTGCTGCACAATTATTCCACTTGAGAAGCACTACATCCTCAGATATCTGACATGTTTTGAGTCACAAAAAGCTTTCAGCACAAAGTTTGCAACAAAGAGAAAAAAAGGGGCTACTGTGTGGCTGATCTAAGAAAGGCCTGCTTCGTAAATGTCAAGCTATCTGGCTTGCTTGCTTGTTTAACAAGCCTTAACTACTGCAAACATGGCTAGGATTAATCTGAGACACCATGTCTTTACAAGGACTTTGACTGTAGAAGATCAAACCTTAACCGCTCAGCTTACTGCTTTCCTCCTGTTGTCGATGTTGCCTTTTGGATGTTTGCAGTTAAATAGGCCATATATTATATAATTAGTAAGTGAATTGGTCTAACTAAGGACACTGTACACATCTTTGATCTAATCTGATGAGATAAGAATTCAAATCACAGAAGATGGACAAAAATTAATTTGATTATTCATCAAATCAACACCTTGAGCCCAGCATCTCCAGGAGAGAGTTTCCACAGTAGCCGCAGCAATGCAGTTAACAACAGGTGAAATAGTACAGGTGTTTGGCAGGCCTTTACATTATTGAGGTGACTGGATAACTCTGTACTAACTTTGAGTATATAAGTTCATATATAATGATGTTGTGTATTGAGGAAGCCTATGGTAGGGTGTGGACAATATAAGTTTTAAGAACAACTGTCAAGACCATTTATCTGTGACGGGGCAGAGAGAGAGAGAGAGAGAGAGAGAGAGAGAGAGAGAGAGAGAGAGAGAATAGATCAGTGATGGGGATCAGAAACAGGTCCTGAATATCAATGCAGCACATCAGAGAATTCAGGGCTGCAGTGCACCAAAACCTGGGAAAAAGAGCACGAGAGGACAATAACATCACATGCAGCCAGAGCTGGGGGTACCTGTCCTGTTCTCGTGAATCAATATGTTTGAAAAGCTACGAAAAGATAAGCACTGTAATTCATATGATTTCCATGGTTTATTTTGCTGTATTACAGTCCCTGCCTTTAGGTTAGTTTATGCTTCTAGCCATGTGTGTATGTAAAGTCAGCTGTGTGGTTGCCTGGAGAGGATTGGCCCTTGTGATGATGGCTCCGCCCACTTCCCTTTTCCAGTCCATCAGCATTGTTAATTGGTGCGGTCTGTGTAGATACTTTCAATCACCTGCCTGCAATCAGCCCAACTGGAGCTTAAAAAGCTCCTGGAGTCATCAGTCCAGGTGGCTGAGAGTAGAGATCAATCCGCCATGCTGTCTGTCTGGCTAACATTTGTTTGAGCTTGTTAGGAGATCGTTAGAAATTGTTAAAGTGTTGAGAGACTGATAAGAGTGTTAGAAGTGTTAAAGACTGCTGTGCTACCATTGCAGTCTGGTTGTTTTCTCACAGGACTTTCAAGCCAGGGAGTGGAGTTTTCTTCCCAGGGAAAAGAGCGTTCCTTGGGAGTGTTTTATTACAAACCACAACCTTTTTCCTAAACCTAACTAGTTGTTTAAGTGCCTAAAACTTTTGTCACGGCATAACGCCTTCTTTTTTATGCCTAAACTTAACCTTAATCTCCGCTGAAATGACCGGCAGCTTGCGGTGCTCTGTACACAGCGCCCAGTTAGCTATTCTCGTGAAAGCTGGTATCGTAGAGCTCTGTAGCGGCTAAACGCATACTAACTGCCACTGATACGACAAACTGTGACGGAGGTCTGTAGCCGTGCCACAAAGCTCTTAAGCGGCTAAAACAGCTAGAAACTGATGTTCTAGAGCACGGAGCTCTGTAGCCAATGTCACGTGACCAGCAGGCTGTCTACTAGTTTTTGAATTATAGCATACGTTTGAGTGTGCATTACTTTTCGTACGATATCCATCAAACGCATTTATGAGAATGTGTTGGTCCCGCACAGCTAAGACCATGCATACACAATCGCCATAATGCTCCACCAGCATGAATCATAACACATCATGACATTCCGTTAATTTAGATTGCCTATTTGAAGTCATAAGATACATTTTCTTTGTCATTGTAATTTCAAGTTCAAATAAAAAGAGTTTAAAAATAGATGCTAAAAAGTACAATCCCACACCTTGTTTTTAGTGGAAAAAAACTAGTTAATATGAAAGTCAGACTCTCCTTATCCAAAATCATGCAGGAAGGCCAATTTTAAATAAATGCTGCAGGGACGCTTAAAAAAAGAACACACACACTCTCTCTCTCTCTCTCTCACATATGAGTACGCACGCGCGCACACACAAACACACACACACATGCACACACATATTTAGTTTAAGAGAAATGTATGCCATCCATCTTAATGAAATGACAGTCATTCAAGAAATCTATTAGACACATTAGTAAGGCTCCTCATCCTCTCTATCCTATAAATGGTTTCCTGCCTCTACCCATAAAAGCTCCATTTCCTTCCAGAAGAAAACTGTTAACCCATAAAGTGACATGTTTACCTCAGGTCAATCAGACATCTCATATCCTGGTCACCAGCCACCAGCCTATAACCATTAGCTTTATTAATTGCTGAAGCCTTAGACCATCTCCTGAGTGCTGCTGTAAAATAAAACCACGCACTGTGTCTGTGTGCAGGCACGCTTACAAGCATGTGGTTATTGAGATGACTCTCAAAGGTCACTAACCTTTATCTGTGAGAGGTCATCATCACACACCATCCCTCTTATCTAATACATTACTCACACGCTGCATGTCTCTACTACCTTAAAGCAATAATCTCTGACAGTTAGTGAAAGACCATTGACAATTCTACAACTGTGTGTTAAGAGTGCCCGTCAACTACCCTGGAAATCCAGAGTTCTCGCAAGAGCACTAAATTTGCTCAGCGACTTACTCTGGCATTAAGTAATGCTGCTAATTAACTATAACCTTGTAGCTGAGCTGCAGCAATCACATTGGTTTATCTGGTATAGGCGGGCCAGAGGCGAGCTAAACACATGACGACAGTTTAATCTACTAGTTAGCTCCACTGGTAGCTAAGTGTTTTGGGCTCTGCATACCTCACCTGTGTTATCCAATTGCGTGCAGTGCGATTAGGGCTGCACGATTATGGCCAAAATGATAATCCTGATTAGTTTGATCAATATTGTGATCCCGATTATTTGTTGATTTTAACCAAAACATATTTTATTGTCACATAGGCTATTTATAACTGTTTCACATCCATATTATGCTACATTCTTCTTATGTTGAAGTTGTATGTTGTATAGACATACAGCTGCAACACATGTAACTGAAAATTATCTATCTGAAATAAATAGCGTAGGATATATATATTTTAAATGTATCTCTGAGAAAACTCCTTGCTTGTTTTCAACAATAACCGATTAAAAGAGCTAGGGAGAGAGAGGGAGTGCGATGGACGCTACTCACAGAGAGACAGCTGACTCATTATGAATGGGTCCAGCATGGGTTGAATGGGGGTCAGCGGAGTTACACACGTTGTGTGTATAATATGTCTGTATCGGCACTACGCTGCATTTTTATGAACTATGATATTCTGGCCATGGGTCACATCTCTCGCCTATGTCCAGCAGGCTCCGTCTCACACGCTATTACTCTACCAACTGAAGTTAGTTGCATTCATAACTTCTTCTGTGTTTTCGCCCTGGCGGCTGCAATAGCAGAGTTACCCGCGGAAACTCTGTTACAAATACAGGTTTGCCTCTCATGCTTAACAATATACAGCTGTTAATAACAGTAAAACTGTAGATAAATGTCAGAAGTGTGGACCGGCAGCCGCTGTGTGGCGGGGCTGCGCGGAGAGTAAGAGGAGAGAGAGTAGAGGAGAGAGCCAACACAGGCACGGCTTTACAGAAGAAATGGGTCATGTAACGTAAAATTAAACCATATCCATATAAACAACATTGCAGCGGATGCGAGGACATTAGTGCACCGGTGCCACCTAGAGGAAAAATATTACTCGCGCCCTAAAACCCTGTGAGCTAACAGACACTAACTAGCACTAACTAGCACTGGTCACTGCTGTTGTCTGAAAAACAACACAGACGGGACAAAATGTTGCGTTTACCGGTAAACTGGTAAAACTTGAGACCGACATAACCGACTGCTATCTGTTGAATTTTCCTCACGTTACTCTCTCCTCTGTGACTGTCTACATCTAGAAACTAAGCTGCGCGGTGCAGGAACAACTCTGACTGGCTCATGATCAGACAGTGGTTTACGGAGCGGTAGATTGGCTTTGCAAAAATACCCGAAAAAAAAAAATTGCTCGATCACGCAGATTTGATCGTGGGAAGTCAAAATCATGATCGTGATTAAAACTTGATTAATTGTGCAGCCCTAAGTGAGATTTTCAAATGCATGCTTTGGGTTTGGATTTTCAGGCTATATCTCCACAGTGCTGTGTTAGCACTGGAGTATATAGGCTCGCTACACGCCTTATATTATTTGGAATAGAATAGATAGATGATAAATCAAGACAAATGATAGTGATCCATATGTGACCATTGGATGAAGTCCTGCAGAACAAATTATTGTATCTGCAATTGCTAATTTGCGAAACCAGCCATTGAAACAGAAGAGTGTTGAGAGAATTAGTTGTACAGTACACTCCCTCAAAACTAGAGCTGATCCATATTATCTTCATCACCAAGATATACTACCTAATCAGGATGCAAACTACATATACTGCATGTGATTTACTGCATCTCCACTATGTAAATCACTAATCCAATCATTTTTTGCTGCCCTTCTTCAACCTGCATGATGACAGTCTGATTTGTGGTCCACAACCAGCCACTGTGCTTTATTTTTAGCTATATATTATCCTATATATATGGCATGTTGTTTAAGAAATTATATATTATGTGTGTGTGTGTCTGAATATAGTCTGAATATATTGAATGATATATTGAATGAATATGTGGAATTATACGGAGCCCCAGAGGTGATATGGAGGGAAAAAATACACTGAAGAAAGAAAAAAAACAAAGGAAATAATAATAAATAAATAAAAATATAAACATGTACAGTCCAAAACCCAAAGATAGCTTGTCATCATGTAAGACAAATAAAAGAAACAAATCTACATATTTGAGAAGGTGGAGATATGGAGAAATAATGTTAACACTCCATCAATTACCTAAAGAGTTACCAATTATCTTCAATATAGAATAGGCTAAATGTTTAGGTAAATATTAATAGCACCTTCCCACTCACAAATCCATTGGAGACTCTGTCTTACCATTGTTTTAAAACAGGACAAGAAAAAATAACTAACAAAATCTAGGTATTTAATATGTGGGCAATCATACTGTAACTCATACAATCCCAACCAGCATGGCAGGAAAAACACTCTTATGATGGCCTTATCATCCCATCCCATTTTCCTCTCATAAACCTCTCTCTACACTGCTATGTCCCTTGTCTCTTCTCTCAGTCCTTGTTCAAGAGTGATAGAGAGCTTCATCTAACTCCCCAGGGACAGCCATACGACTAATGGAAACACACACACAGGCTGATAGTCGCACAAGAACTCAGACACCTACTGTACATTCGCATACACACTCTCCCACACACAGAGCCAGCAGACAGGGCAACATCGTCTGACAGTTAGGGTAAGCTCAGTCAAATTCTCTTTAGCTAAGCTTCCTGCATACCAAACAAAGAGGCAAGGATAGACAGAGGAGAAGGGGACATTGCACAAAGACAGATGTTGCAGGCAGTACATAAAAACAGCAGCAAACACTCACTTCACCTATTTTCACTGTGATTGTACCCCTTGGTGACAAATGAGTTTTGTCAAAAGATGAAGTAAGAATTTGTCTGTTCATGCCTTATAGCTCAACATCCCTGTTTCTGGTTGCGTTTTAATGTTAATGAATTTACGTAAACTGGTCTTTGCAACAGAAAAATCCCCTCTAAGGAGTTTATTAAGTTAGCAAAACATTGCATTAATTATTAAATATTTATGTCACCACATCTGTAATAATAAAACTAGTGGTATGGACAGAAACTCAGTATTTCAAAAAGCAATAGGCAGTCACAGTATTACTGGGATTAATATGCAAAGTAGTCAAATAACCTGTGTCTTTAAAAACACACAGACATACTGTGGTAGCACGTATAGTACATTGATAATATGACATGAAAATATGTAATGTATAGCATGCTTTTGAGTAAAAAAAAAAAGAAATTAAACAAACAGGATTGCCTGTGTTGAACTACTTTATTTTCTATTTATTACTGGTAGGTTAGAGGACAGGGTAGTGATCAACTTGGCAAATAAAAAATGAGAATAATGTATTCTGTTCCAACTCTCCCTACATCAAAAGGCCAAGCTTTGCACCTTGAATTTGGATTTAATTTTATAAATACTTATTACATATTGAGCATCAAACTGTACATTTAATATTAATTTTGAGAAAAAGGACCTTAAAGTGCTCATGTAATAGTCATTTCAAGTTCATAATTGTATTTAGAAGTTGTACCAGAATAGGTTTACATGGTTTAATTTTCAAAAAACACCATATTTTTGTTGTTCTGCACATTGCTGCAGCTCCTCTTTTGTGTTGAGCTCTCTGTTAGCTACAGAGTTGGGTCTCACTTCTGTTCCATCTTTGTTGGGAGTTGCACATGCACAGTAGCTATCACTAAAAACTAGTCAGTTGCAGAGTATGAGGGCGTGCCATGCTACCAGCTACGCAAGCATTATAGTGTGTTACAAAGTGACAAGCGTTTGTCACAGAAGTACAGGCTAGACTACAATAGAGCTGTTTGGAGCAGTTTGTGAACAGTGTTTTCTGTTGGAGATGGTAACTCTCTTTAGGGTGGGCTTTTTCGCTTTGTAAACCTATAAAATGCACAAAAAGATATATAACACAATAAAAAGGGGGAAAGCCAAAAAGCTAAATTCTGATAACTTTAAGCACTCATTCTTTGAAAAGTACAACACAGGTGTCAAAGGAGGAAATTCTCACTCTGAAGGAAATTTCATTCTCACATTAAACTGTTTTGTGAGACAGCAAAGGAAAGATGAGCTGCAGTTTAAGTCAAAAGCATGATTAGACATCATTTTTAATCTCAGTCTATTGCTCCAAAGTGAAGCAGATCAAATAAATTACGAGCTTTAAATTAAAATAGTTTTTACTAGATGATACCTGACAGGTCATATGGTGAAAATAAATTACAAATATAATTTACTTGGGCAAAAGAGTAAAGGTAATCCAGCTCACTGTCTGAAGTTAAACAGACAACTTGTCATGGTGGACAATAAGATATATTATTTTCTAACTTTCCCTTTACCTCTTTTGATAAACTCTGCACAATGACTTTGGACATTTAATGTTCCTCGGCTTTAAGAAGAACAGCTCTAATGCCATCTGGGCTTGACCCAGTGATGGAGACCCTCAGTCAGTCAGGCAGCCAGCTGCTCTCCTCGTAGTCTGTTAAGGCCTGATTTTACCTGAAATTTAAATACAGCTAGTTAAATGAATGGAAAAAGGTGCATTTGGAGCACACTGTCAGTACTCATATTTTGATAAGAAGATTAACATTATGTAGTTTGTCATGTAAGTTAACATTTAGAGCAATGCGTGGAAGCTAAACATCGTTCATTAAACACTGCAAAGACACAAACCAGTGGAAAATTGGCATAACTTCCCTTTATTGATAATGTACTTTGACTAGATATAACATTACAAATGTTATACATAAGTTACGTTAACTTAGCTAACATTAGTAAATTATCACGTTAATTATCATTAATAACTTCTTCAGTAATGTTATCCGTTTGCTGTTGTACATTGATCCTAATTAAAAACATGTGTGTTGACTAGTGGATAACTGCAGTGGATATTGTCTCGGATGGAGCCGTGAACTTTACAGTGCATGTCTGCTAGCATGTCTGTGTGTGAGCGTGCACGCGTACATTGGGGTTGGGTCTCTTTGTTGGTGTTTATTCGAGATGGCGTAAGAAGCGTTAGCATATAACGCACGAGAGATATGTTTTATTAATATTTTCTGATCAGATCTTCGCTAATCACATAGGTGATCCACTTTGGCTTCAAAACTGCAAAATTCGAATGGCAAAATCTGGACAAAATGTTCAAAGGCATGTACAGTACAGTGTGTTACATGTACAGTATGAAAGTCTAATTTCAACCACCCAATTCCTGCAGGAGAAACCCATCACCTTGGGGATGGTGGTATTTGTTCCTGATTGGCTGACCCCTGGGAGCAGAGCTTATTCTTTAAAAAAAAAAACCTTGTTGCACTGATAATCTAACAAAGCTGCCAGCTTCTGACATCTGTTCAGCGGGCAGGGTATTCACTGAGGTACAGACGAGAAAAGCTGACCGTCCAAAGCCATTAATCTACCCTAGCTTCCTCATATTTTTTCTTTTTCATTTATCACCTCTCCCTCTCTCCCATTCAATATATACACTCCCTCCTAAATAGCTATATATTCAGTTCTTATTCCCCCATTTGCAGGGGAAATTAATGCCTGGTTGAGGTGAGGTGTGAGGATTAAGCTGTGGGAGAGGATTAATCAGTCTTGCATGTCTTTAAAATGGACAATTCACCATAGTTTATAAAAAGACTGGAACATGCATATGAATAGATACAGCCAATTGTATTTGAATGCAGTTCAGTCATAGTTGAATACAATAGTCTTCTCAGCAAGACTGGACAACTTTTGTTATAAAGTGCTTTTTATTATTTTCCTTATGAGCAGTATTTACATAATTATCTTGTCAAATTAATTTTAAAACACATTGTCAGATAAGGATTTTGACACTCTCACCAGACTATTTGCCCAGTATGACTATAACTCACTGGCTTTCGGAAGAAAAAAAACAGAATGCTGATTTTCTTGAGGAAAAACAAACATCACTTAGGCCTAAAGGTTAACTGTACTGTCTCAATACATCATATTACCCATTTCTGTATGGTTTCCTGAGCCAGTGGCATGTGGAAACGTCTCTAAACACACTATAGCTATGTTTCCATCCACACGTTTTTATCCTAATTAAGTGATATTGAATGAAAAATGCCTTATGGAAACAGTAAAATTTGATGGAATTTCATGAATATCAACTCAAAGGAAATACGTTCAATCTCATTGGATTTTATCTTGATTGATATACGGCTTATGAGATAAACACTGATGGAAACGTTATTTGCCGAATAAATAATGAATTGCGATTAAGTTTTAGGTCATTTTATGTCACGCAAACCGGCACAAAACGAAGAAGAAGTTTCAGTTAATTTCTGGCCAGTATTTCCACTCTGTTTGCACACATTGCGGGTGTCAACAAAGACAGATGTAAGTGGACGAACGAGGAGACGAGAGACTTTGTGAATTTAATTTATCAGGAACTCGTCATGGGACGTTCTCCGGAGTAAATGGAAGGCACTCAAACAGCGATACATGTCTCAAAAAAGAGTTGTCTTGCAGCGGTGCCGGAGGGAGAATAAAAGGCAAGTTGCATCTGCATCATCATAGCAATGTGTGTATAGTGTCGTTGTTTTCTTATTATAGCTTGATATGTTGCTATCAGCTGGCACATAAGCACTACGCAATCCATTTTGTCTAGAAACACTGGAACAACAATGGAAACAACTTAAAATGTCTAAAATCAATTTGATATACCAATTTGATCGCAAAACAGCATGTGACGTCATTACGCACATGTTTTTATTTGCTTTAAAGCCATTGAATGGTAACACTTTCACCAGCTTTATTTGCATGAGTTTTTTTTTACTGAACCATCCATCCATCCATCTTCATCCGCTTATCCGGTATCGGGTCGCGGGGGCAGCAGCTCCAGTAGGGGACCCCAAACTTCCCTTTCCCGAGCCACATCAACCAGCTCCGACTGGGGGATCCCGAGGCGTTCCCAGGCCAGGTTGGAGATATAATCTCTCCACTTAGTCCTGGGTCTTCCCCGAGGCCTCCTCCCAGCTGGACGTGCCTGGAACACCTCCCTAGGGAGGCGCCCAGGAGGCATCCTTACCAGATGCCCGAACCACCTCAACTGGCTCCTTTCAACGCGAAGGAGCAGCGGCTCTACTCCGAGCTCCTCTCGGATGGCTGAGCTTCTCACCCTATCTCTAAGGGAGACGCCAGCCACCCTCCTGAGGAAACCCATTTCGGCCGCTTGTACCCTGGACCTCGTTCTTTCGGTCATGACCCAGCCTTCATGACCATAGGTGAGGGTAGGAAGGAAAATTGCCCGGTATATCGAAAGCTTTGCCTCAGCTTCGTCTCATCGGTGCGATAAACTGAATGTAATACCGCCTTCTCCAGATCCACAAAACACATGTAGACTGGTTGGGCATACTCCCAGGCCCCCTCCAAGATCCTTGCAAGAGTGAAGATCTGATCCGTTGTTCCACGGCCAGGACGGAATCCACATTGTTCCTCTTCAATCCGAGGTTCGAGGGCCGAACCCTCCTTTCCAGCACCTTGGAGTAGACTTTACCAGGGAGGCTGAGAAGTGTGATACCCCTGTAATTGGGTAGTTTACCAGGTCTGTCCAGAGTCTTCCTCCACCCCCTGACCCAACTCACCACCAGATGGTGATCAGTTGACAGCTCTGCCCCTCTCTTCACTCGAGTGTCCAAAACATACGGCCTCAGATCAGATGAAACGATTATAAAATCGATCATTGACCTTTGGCCTAGGGTGCTCTGGTACCACGTACACTTATGAGCATCCCTATGTTCAAACATGGCGTTTGTGATGGACAATCCATGACTAGCACAGAAGTCCAACAACAAACAACCACTCTGGTTTAGATCAGGGAGGCCGTTCCTCCCAATCACGCCTCTCCAAGTATCTCCATCATCACCCACGTGTGCGTTGAAGTCCCCCAGCAGAACTATGGAGTCCCCTACTGGAGCCCCATACAGGACTCCATTCAAGGTCTCCAAGAAGGCCGAATACTCCGAACTCTTGTTTGGTGCATATGCACAAACAACAGTCAGAGTTTTCCCCATCACCCGCAGGCGTAGGAGGCGACTCCCACCGGGTAACCCAACGCAGCGGCGCTCAGCCGGGGACTTGTGAGTATCCCCACACCCGCCCGGCGCCTCACACCCTGGGCAACTCCGGAGTAGGACAGAGTCCAACCCCTATCCAGGAGTACGGTTCCAGAACCGAGACTGTGCGTAGAGGTAAGTCCCACCAGATCTAACTGGTAGCGCTCCACCTCCCGCACAAGTTCCGGCTCCTTCCCCCACAGAGAGGTGACGTTCCACGTCCCCAGAGCCAGCCTCTGCCGCCCAGGTCTGGTCCGTCGAGGCCCCTGACCTTCGCCGCCACCCATATGGCAGCGCACCCGACCCCAGCGGTTCCTCCCACAGGTGGTGGGCCCATGGGATGGAGAGAGAGGAGCCACGTAGCGCTCGCTACGCTGGCTCGCTGACGAGCCCACCGTCTGGGCCTGGCCTTACTGAACTTCAAATAATTTGATTGACATTAGTCAATATTGTTATAAAGGGCTGTCAGTTTAGCTGGCGGTAAGGAACATCCATAAAGAAAATATCTGTCCTTAATATTTTAAATCTCCTGTGTCAGAGTCGCACAACTAAATGTCCACTGTGACCTCCTTTTCTGATAGAGGACTTTAAAGGCCATTAGCAGCATGCTAAACTAAGATGGTGAACATGGTGATCATTTCATCTGCTAAACATCAGCAGGTTAGCATTGATTGTGAGCATCCTTCACTTAATAATTAATTTAATAAAATGCTTCCACCAACTAACAGCAACTTCTTAGTTGAGACTACTGCCATTGTAATACAAAAATGTAAACAGTAATATGTCCACTTGTTTGATAGTTCCAACTACTGAGATACACTTTGGCTTAACTGTCATCTGGAAAAGAAAAAAACCTACATTATCCCCACTTTGTTAGAAACCAGACCAGAGTTAGATAATTACTTTGGGTAAACACATGCTTTGCATTTTAGCCAGAAGCTCTTGTTCAACTGACACTGGAGTTGTTAGGGTTGGTTTAAATAGGGAAGAGCATTTTCAAACTCATCTCTAGAGTATCCTAATGTTACTTACAGTTGACAGTGACAAGGTTTAAAAGAGTGTCTTCTTTACAGACAGAGTACAACACTTTGGAAATGTGTCAACTTCACTGAACAATGCAATTAACAGAAAAAATATCTGTGCTCACTACTTATGAATAAACACTATTACACTTTTACTCTTCAAACTCCATCTAAGATAAGATGTTTTAAAGTGGGAAATTTTTACGGACTAATGTTTGTTTGAAAAAACGGCAGTTAATCAGAGCTACATTAGGTAGTTACATTGAACGATTACCAGCTCTCTTCAGCGCCAGACATGACAGTGTTGACAGAGAGAAGAGGAAGAGGGAAATAAGAGAAGAGAACACTAGAGTGCTGACAGAGAGGCACTGCACTCCTTAAGAGATCGTCTCTGACCTTGAATGGGAAAAAAGATGGAGACATTATCTGAGTGCATGAAGTCCAACACCTCCACCAATGGTGGTGCCACTGGTGCCTATAGTATTGTCTACTGCCTATTGCTTTACGTCTGTCTTTGTAGGTGATAAATTAATTGCCATATATCAGCCTTACAAATTGACAAAAGTGAATATTGGTTAACATTTTACAAAATACAAGGGCTGTCACCTTTGGTGTAGTATGGAAAGGCAATGAGGAGTTCCCATTTGCTGGTGTCCAACATGTATGGGATTTATGGCACTGGCAGTAACGCATACAGTGCTTAATCTTCGTGTAATCTGAAATTTACTATAGTTTGTCAAAAATAAAATTGGTATGGGGTTAAATATCCAGTAAGACATGCAACACAAACGTAAGCAAATGCTATACTTATTGCACTGATCAGCAGCATCCACATCCAATACTGTATATTGAGCAGGATGGAGGATATACACTACAGGCCTAGAAATTAAACAAACATTGCAGTAGCCAATCAGTGCAATATAGAGAATGCAAAAAATGAAAAATGGCATGCATTATTCCCTAGAGGTGTCCTAAATTTTATCACTGGCATGTCAGCATAGTGTGTGACAGATTTATGGGCAGACAAGCCAATCTACTGCCCCTCCCCCAATTTTAATGAGGGGTCAACTAGGTTCTACTACTGTATCAGTAATGTGATGTGTCTTGGCAATATATTGTATGTTATTGTGGAAAAACCTACAGTAAGTGTAGCCTACACAACATCTCACAAAGCTTTGAAACAAATTAAAATATAGACGCCAGGGACAAATTTACAGCTACAAAACAGTGTGCAATACATTACTTCAATTTAGTGCCACTCTTATACATAATTTAAATGACTGCTGTGTGAAACTACACCAGTGCAGACTATGATCATGCTACATTACCTATAGTATTGTCTCGCATTTCTTTAAACAAATCACAATTTTGTTGGGTGGCACTGAGCTACGGATGCACAGATGATGGCTCTGCATGATAGTCTCTGAAGGGAACTTGTTCAGATGGAACATTTGCACCCAGCAAAAGAAAACGGCAGATACAATATTAAATAAAGTTAACTCTTCACCCAATACAGTAATATCAGCTATGTAAATTCGCTGGATACAAGATTAAACGTAATTTACTCTAATCAGTGTATCACCGTGTGTATTTTGTCCAGAACCAATCCCTGCCATGAGTTCCAAAATTTCCCAGTTACAGAGTAAATGCTATAAATGTATTCTTTGTAAATCTTTACAATTGTTCCGCTAAAGAATCATGCAGGCTTGCCTAATTGCACGATCCACATTTTCTTAAAACTTGCCATTTTAAATAAGTTTAAATATGGCAACACAAAGAGCGAAAGGTGAGGGACATCTGGGGCGCCATTTTGTAAATGAGAAAGGAATAACAAATAAGGGGGGTTTGAATATTTTGTTAAGCCCCGCATAGCATCCTGTCTTTTTTTTTTCTCCAACCAAGAAAAAGCCAATGTACCCACTCATAACAGCTCTAGTGCAGAAATAGCAGACAGCTCTATTTAGGCTACTGTGGCAATAAGTGTCTTAATTCTCAAATACTCTGATCCAATGATTAAATGTTTGGAAACTGCAATGATGGGAAAAGAATCGACGTTTTTTCATCCAGTCAATGAATATTTTAGTGTAAAGTTAATTGAGAAATGTGGCAAGGCAAGGCAAGGCAGCTTTATTTGTATAGCACATTTCAGCAACAGGGCAATTCAAAGTGCTTTACACAAAGACAGTTAAGAAACACAAGAATAAACAGTTAAAAATTTAAAAAATTAAAACAGATAAAACACAGGAATAAAAGTTACAGTGCAGTATAAGAAATTAAACATTAAAGAAATTAGCATAATTTAAAGAAAGGCAACATCAAAAAGAAAGGTCTTCAGGCTTGATTTAAAAGAACTGAGAGTAGCAGCAGACCTGCAGGTTTCTGGGAGTTTGTTCCAGATATGAGGAGCATAGAAACTGAACGCTGCTTCCCCCTTTTTGGTTCTGACTCTGGGGACAGAAAGCAGACCTGTCCCAGATGACCTTAGAGGTCTGGGGGGGTCATAGTGTACTAGCAGATCAGAAATGTATTTTGGCCCTAAACCATTTAGTGATTTATAAACTAGCAAAAGTACTTTGAAATCAATTCTTTGAGGCACAGGAAGCCAGTGGAAAGACTTGAGAACTGGAGTGATGTGATCCAGTCTCTTGGTCTTAGTGAGGACTCGAGCAGCTGTCTGATTGATTTTTTAGGGAGACCTGTAAAGACCCTGTTACAGTAGTCAAGTCTACTGAAGATGAAAGCATGGACTAGTTTTTCCAAATCCTGTTGACACATAAGCCCTTTAACCCTTGATATATTCTTAAGGTGATAATAGGCTGACTTTGTAATTGTCTTAATGTGGCTGTTAAAATTCAGGTCAGAGTCCATGACTACACCAAGATTTCTGGCTTTATCTGTTGTTTTTAACATTGTTGTTTGAAGCTGAGTGCAGACTTTTAATCGTTCCTCTTTTGCTCCAAAAACAACCACCTCAGTTTTTCCTTCATTTAATTTCAGAAGGTTCTGGCACATCCAACCGTTAATTTGTTCAATGCACTTCAGTCTTTGTATTTGTCAGTTTTTGTATTGGACTATAGTCCCCTGGCGATAAGGTTATGTAAATTTGTGTGTCGTCCGCACAACTATGGTAACTTATTTTGTTGTTTTCCATAATCTGAGCCAGTGGAAGCATGTAGATGTTAAACAGAAGAGGCCCCAGAATGGAGCCTTGGGGAACTCTGCACGTCATATTTGTACGCTCAGATGTATAA
This sequence comes from Percina caprodes, assembly GCA_013375575.1. Taxonomy (NCBI): domain Eukaryota; kingdom Metazoa; phylum Chordata; class Actinopteri; order Perciformes; family Percidae; genus Percina; species Percina caprodes. Next base: position 425,751 of record JABXJD010000039.1, read on the forward strand.
TAACCTATTGACACAAAGTAATCCCTTTGTGCTTAGAATTTGCTTTTGAATAGAAGAAAAGGAATTATTATGAAATAATTATTATTATTATTTACAAGAACAGCAACACTAATAATTCACAAGGCTTTACAGAAAGAATTACTTGTAAAAGAAATATAACAGCTATGACAACACAGCATAAAAAACACATTTCATGTAGTTTGTCACATTAATAGCGGTTTGGCAGCAAGATGTTGAGGAAAATCTCAGGGACAGAGATGGAAATGTATTGCAAACTAAGAGAAAATAAAAGTTTTTTTGTGTATGTTCATGTCTGTAAAAGACAAAAGAGAAAGAGCTCCACACTCTTACTTTTTTTGACTGTTTACTGAGACACAACTGTCTAACTCTGGTACTTTCTGTGAAGTAAGCACAGTCCTTGTCTGGTCTAAATTTTCAGTTTCATTACAGTAAAGGATGAACCAGTGAGTTATTAGTAAGTTAAGGGCAAACATTAAAAAAAATAAAAAGCATGAGACTTCTCACCAAATATACATCTATGACTGGACCCAGGAGTCAGCAGTCAGCAGTAACCATCACCATGGCAACATTTGATTGCAGCTGGAGACAAACAGCTGCAATCAACAAAACAACAAACAGCTTTCCATTTTTACTGTTCTGACACTGGTGAAAGAATTCTTGCCCTCAAAAAGTTCTTGTTGCTATGCAACTAATCTGCCTGGCACTAAGAAAATGCTAGCTCACATAGGCTACACAAAGTACAACCCCCCCCCCTCCCACACACACACACACACACACACACACACACACACACACACACACACACACACACACACACACACACACACACACACACACACAATCTTACCAAGCAGCTCTTAGCCTACATCCTGTGCTTGTTAAACAAGATTGGGCTGTTAAAGGAAGTAAGAACAAAATATATTTACTCTGTATAGTATCTAACTAAATAAGCCTTGCATTACAGCGAGCAATTTCCATTCACTCATGCCTAAGGCTGTTACATTTAAACAGGTTAAAATAACTTCTATTGCATAGTTATATACAAACTGGTACATGGCTAAATGTCTCTGACTGTTCTTTGCTTCCTGTGTTTTAAAAAGCAAGATTACAAAGACATTTTTCACATACACATTTAAGCATATGAGAAATTAAGAACAGTACTGTTATGTTAGATACAAATACAGTAAATAAACACGCCTGTGCGTATCAGCATGCTTTAATTTTACAACATTATATTTCCAAAAGAAATGCAGATGCCTAACAATCCAAATAATTCTGCTACTTTGTTGTAATTATACTTTGATCCATGATGGAGGACTATAATACACTACAACAACTGCGTTGCTACAAATAATAATAAAACAGATAGAGAGACTAATCTACACCATCAAGGAAGTAATCAGACAAGAGCCCTCATCCTTACAACAAATAGAATGTATTAATCTGTCATTAGCCATTCCTATTTGAATGTAGGTCCTGAGAAGGACTCCTGAATACTTACTTACCTAGCTAGCGGCTACAGCTGAAAAAGATTGGCCTAATATACCATTTTGATACAATGTTTGTTCCCCTTTCAGTGGCAAGTTGGCAGTTTAAAATAAAAGTCCGTACAGTATACTTTGGCATCTGCATTCTGCCATTTTGTTAATGCTTTACTTTTTTACAAATTTACAAAATTGGCCTCAAATCCATTCCAGAAATGGGCTCAACGAGGTGAAGCTCAGACAGTGAGCCACAGAATAAAGTGTCAGTCAATTTAAAAGAAAAAAGTAAGATTAACTTTTAACTCCCTTCAATTGAGGAGAAGAGAGTCAGAGTAGATGACCAGGAAGTGTGTGATGAAGCAAATAATACCAACTTGTGCTGCCCAAGACACACACAAATACACACAGACACAAACACAGGCTATGCTTCTCTCACTCTCCATCTCTTTTTCCTATTATCCGAATACACACACACTCATACAAAGTGACAACAACTTGCTCACTCACTGGCTTTCCACTGCAGAGCTTTAGCCTATCTCTCTCACGGTCACACCAAGGGCATCCACTCCCTTGAAACAGTACAGCACAGCTCATCACAGGAGAGGAGAGGAGAGGAGAGGAGAGGAGAGGAGAGGAGAGGAGAGGAGAGGAGAGGAGAGGAGAGGAGAGGAGAGGAGAGGAGAGGAGAGGAGAGGAAAGGAGAGGAGGTCCCTTTAATGATTATCATCACTTGCAAATAAGGAGCACTATAAAAAAAGGTTCATTGTTAAATGAAATTTAATGGAATAGTGATGAAAATGGTGCGGGTGAAGGAAGAAAGAAGATGAGATAACTGAAGGTGGTAAAAAGCAGAGAGTGAGCACAGGACGTTGCTGGGTAATGGAGATGAGATGTTAATGTGCCTGCAAGTGATGCACTGCAGCAAACTGAGGGAAGAAGGAGAAGTAGAAGAAGGAACAAGAGGTGGTGTAGGAAGGGTAGATTATAGGAAGGGGGATGTGAGAAAGAAAAGAAGAAGAGGGGAAAAAGGAAAAAAAGAAAGACAAGAAGATAAGGATTAGAAAAGGAGGGAAACAGAAAGAAGGTGTTAAGATTGAAACTGATGAACTTGATTAGGCTGATGATGCAGCAAGATGATGCTTGAATAAACTAACTGTGTGTATCTTCTGGCTGTAATGTAAAAGGTATTATGTAAAGTATGTGTATGATTTTCCTAAAAACAATGCATAGATTATTACAAAAGTAATCCCTCTGAATCATCACTTATGACCAACTAGTGTGTGGCGGTGTCTGTATCTACAGAGACCCTTCCCTCTGCCTGTATTTTCTTTTTTTCTTATTATTTTCTGTGTGCAGGACGTTTATGGGCGTCAGCAAAGAGCCTTTGGGTCCCATGTGAGTGTGTAACCCCCAGCCAATAACAGTGTGCAAAGTGTGCAGCCCGTTCTCGTTCCCAATACAGCCGCTTTGACATGCCCCTCAATATTTGATACAGACACACAAGACACCCAGAGGGTGTGTGCTGTGTGCTGTTGACACACACAGATTCAGCGACAGGATCAACTATGCATTCACGCAAAATTCCGCAATGCGGCACCTTCCACCAGAGGTGTGGATGTGTTTATTTGAGCTTTAGCATTTAAAACAGAAAACGTGAAACAATCAGAAAATACTGAGGATGTGACGAAACACAGAGCTCACAAGACGCGACGATACATGATATTGGGGTCATGAAAACCAGACAAGACTTTAACCCTATTTTAAAGAAAACTTCAATGATAGAATATAACTATAACTTCTATTCAATCAAAAGTCACGAAAATGAAAAACGAACACTGGGAAAGGCTTTGTCACAAACTCAAATGACTGGCTTCTCACCCTGTATAACGTCTTCAGACTTTATAACTGTGGCATAAGCTTCTTACTTCTAATTAAAGGTGTGTGACCTTCTAATTGGACTACCTTCATTTCTTCAAATAAAAAAATAAAGATGGTAAAAATAAAAAAAATTCATTCAAGGTCTCCCACGTCTTTCCCGAATGCTCTCTCCCACTAGGCTCCCCAGCTTTCCCGTCAGCGCATCCCTGTCGTCTACCTCCCCACTTCCCATTTTGCACTACAATAAACTTATGCATTATTAAGCTTTGCATTTAGGTCCTTCTGTTACCTGTGTCACAGAAGGGCTTTCTACAGACACTTCTGTAAAAACTGAGTTTTAAAGGTTGAAAAACACAGCTTTCAAAATAATTTTTGACAATAATTTTTTTTACAAAGTGCAAAGGCATGAATTCAAACCTACTCGCCAAAGCCCAAAAGTGTTAAAGTCCATCGTAATGAAGACAGCACTATCAAAAATATAAATTATTCAAATGCCATGAGTGTCCCATTGCGTGAGGCATCTTTCATGACCTCATAAAACTAGAACATCATAACCAACATCACAACCCAACGAGCAGCTCCCTCATAATGCCAAAACTGTGTGCAGTATCCAGACCAGACCCTTGGTGATGTGGACACCAACGTATTTGAAGCCCCCCCATTCTCTTCACTGATATTAAGTTCCTTCCCTGCTTCTTCCCAAAGTAGGGTCCAACAATGAGTGGCCCTGTGGCCTTGGATATAGCCAGAGTATGTCACATTCATCAACCAGCCACCACAAATATAAAATGTATGAGGATAAAGTGAAAGCATACAAAACACTATCAGACTATCAGATCAAAACTGAAGAAAATTAAAATGAATTCACCATTATTTGGCAGTACCAGAGAAAAAGTGCAGGGCTTTTCAAAGGTCCAGATCAAGGGGACTGAGCGGAAAGTCAATCTGGACCAAGCCCATAGTACCTCATGTTATGAATACAATACGGTATGAAGTGTAACTTTTTCTATTTTTAAACACATTTTCTATTGATCTAGATATTGTTAGTGGCGTTCAATATGCAGCAGTGGTGTGAAGGACTGTATGCTTTTGACCTCCTTTAGGCATTGGTTGCATCCTCATTTTATCTTTAACTTGGCATAACTGATAGTCAGCTTGAGTGTACTGGTGACTAACCTGCTAGATAATAAGATCCAAAATCTAAATAAGTACTTTTACATGTTTGACTAAATCAACTGAGCTATAGTACATGCATCTCTGGCACCACCTCTGTACAAATAGAGATGAAATCAGTATCAATTTTCTAATTTGACTGCAAGATTGTGTGATGGAAAACAAGCATATTTCCAAGAAAGTTGAATTATCCCTTTAATAAGAATGGCTGTTCTGTTGAATACAGTAAACACAGCATGACTGGATCTAAACGTCCCTGGGGTAGCATCGTGTTTTGGAAAATGAGACACAGTTGGTTTCTTGTGGTGATGCCTCTGTTACCTGGATATTCATGTTAATGAAATATGGAAAGTGCTTGTGGTTTACATTATGTTGCAAAGAGAGAACTGTGCTAAAGGTGGCAGAATTGTCACCATTATACCAGGTAACTAAATTGGGTTCTCATGGTTTACAGGACGATTAGGGGTAATTTAACATGTCTCAGATGCTACTTATTGTGTTCATGTTAGTGGATTTCTTTTTTGGGAGGTAGGCTTATTTTATTTTATTTTATTTTGGTTTGTTTTGCTTTAACTGATTGTAGCACCAACATCATTTTTAGTCTGCAAATATGCAGAATCAAGAGCTGTTTTCATAGTATCTTCCACACTTGTTGCAGTTTTTGCAGCCATTTTTCTGTCGCTATTTCTCATGGATGTAGCTAAGTACCTAGCTAGCTATGTTGGAAGATGATGCCCATATTTTCAATCCTGCCTACAATTTTCTGATTGGTCGACTCCCAAACTGCCACAAACTGTGTGCCAAAAAGCACAACACCTGACCTAAAGTTGGAGATGTGTCTGGTGATTCAGAGGACTTGAACCAGGGTAACATTATGGTAATACTGACAGGCATAAGCACTATCCTATACTGAAACTGCAAGTGTGACAGTGAAAAACAATTCATCTGAAATTCCTCAAATATAAAAATGAACTGAGGGTAAGAACAAAAAACCGTACTTTTAACATAATGGAAATGGGATTACCAGCAAATAGATGTATGTGAAAGTTTTAGCCCCTACACCACAGAGTTTAACAATGGTGCATGAAGAAACTGGGCAGACATCCAGTATTACCTCTGCAGGGCGATACATAACTCTCTCTTACTCACATTCACTTTCACAAACACACATAAAAACATACAACATGTATAAATGGCATACACTGCAAAGCACAGTAAAATGAGCATGGCCCCAGTGCACAATTTATGGTAATGAAAATGCTTTAACCACAGGTGCACAGCACAGGGGTTTAGATTAGGAGGAATGCACTGTCTGGTTGACCTGGTTTAAATTGTAACCATTACATTACTTCTTCTTTCTTTCAAAGGCAGGGAGCTCTCCATTGTGGTGTTCTATTAATTTGATACTAGAAGAGAACAGTCAGCTAGAATAACCTCTCACAGAAGGAAACAGATGTTATTGTGTCTAATTCCAAAAAAAAGATTATACTGTCAAGTACCATCAATAAGCTGCTCAGGGTCAATAATGTGGAACTTATTTGGTAGGCAACATTAACAAAATGTGAGTTACTTTCTAGGGCTGGGGCTGTTCTTTTGCATGTGAACAAACCCTATTTATATTTAGATATAATTGCATTCATAAGTGAATAAAAAATAATGAAGCAAATGTATCTAGAAACATGTTAACTAATATATTTCACATTACTGATTTATTTTAATGTAACCTTAAAAAATATTTTTTGAAGCAGAATTTTCCTCAGGGGCATGGCCCAATTGATTAACACTTAATATTCAAATTATTTTAGGTCTCAATTAATTGCAGGGTACATTTGGGAATATGGACCTATAGTATCTCTGAAAGGCCCTTTCCTACTTTCAAGCAGACTGTACCGCCAGTCACTATGTTGTACCATCAACATAGTGACTGAGAGACTGTCTTTTATACTGCCACGCTAAAACCTTTGCATTTTAACTAAGTAATTTTAAGACTTAAGACTGATGAATCTAAGACAATCAAAATCCATTGCCCTTTTAGCTGTAGTTTAGTCCACCAACTCTTTAGAAAAACGTCTGTGTCTTTAGCTTGTAAGACGCTCAATTATCATGTACTTGTTAACTTTGTCACCCTGCTGCTTTGTGCTGGGCGAGAAGCGCACACTTTACTGTGCTTGTTTGCTTGAATTGGTGGCCAGTCTTAGTGTCTAGACACATGATGAAGTGGGCAACAGACACATTTATTTGTGTGTCCTGGCAAAATAGGTAGTCCTGTAAAGTCGAAAAGACCGTCAAAAACAGGTCAACAATGTGACTTTGCTTAGTGAAATTGGCATTTCACTAAGTGAAATTTAATTTACCTCTGCAAGCTAATCCACTGATAGCAAGTTTAATTAAATGTAATTGATATCAGTAATTTTACTGTTATGAATGCTCAGCTCACTGGACCCATGGTCTTCTTAAACCAAACATTAAGTCTATGTACAGGCAAGAAAACCCCCAAAAATGGCTAAAAGAGGCTTGAAGTTGGGCATATCTACAAAGTTGTGTGTAAATTCTCTGGTTTGGCATTACAAGCAGAAACTGGCTATAGGGCCCTATCTAGCACCTGGTGCGGCGCAGCACAAATCTGAACGCAAGTGTCTTTGCTAGTTTAAGAAAGATGCTGTTGTAAATTTTTCTAGTCCAGCGCCTGTGTCGTTTAAAATAGCAAATAAACCTGCGCCCATCTTTGCGCCCATGGGCATGCTGGTCTTACAGGGAGGTGTAATCAGTTGAATTCTTGGCGTATTGCTACTTTGAGGCAGCGGGAAGTGATTACGCCATTGACCAACAAAAAACCTTGGGTAAAGTCAATAGCGCCGCATTTCATTGTTATACAACAATAGGCTTATGCACAGCGTAATATTAAAAATCCGCCATCATAATGGCAATGTGACAAGGTACAATGCGCCTGGCTTTTAAAGGGAATGGGAGATGACACTCTGATTGATTTATTGCATGATACGCCCAAAACACACCAATGAATTAATAAAGACACTAAGTACAACCCCTTTGAACCACGTGCCTGGTGCACGGACCTTTTTTTCCGCCATCAAAATTGCAAAGGTGGACTTGGACACGCCAAAGTAAATGCACCTGCTTCATGTGCTTCACGCCATGCACTTAGATCATTAAAATAGGGACCATAGTGCGTTGTTTCTGTTGCTCCCATGAGGAATTCTAAGTAATGACAGCAAAACTGTCTGCGCGTCTACATGATACAAGCCTTCCCTTACGGCACACCGCCCCACTCCATGTTCCTAGTAGCTAAGGACGATATAGGATTAAAAAAACATGATAGACGTATCTTTACTTGAGCTCCTGCGCGGAAAAAGTAGGCAGACGCCAAAATCTTGTGAACATAGCCATACTGAGAAATACAGAGAGAGTTGTGTGAAGCTGATAGTCATTTGGCAACAGCTTGAAAGTAAAGTACGTTCATTAATATCAAAAATGTACACACTAAAGCTTTAAACCATTTGTAGTAAATGGATAGACAAATGGATTTGGCAGGAATGGCTCTGCTCTTTAAAAAAATTTAGTAAAATGCAAAATGTAGTAATGTTTATTTTACTTTTTAGTTTATATGGAATCACCAATTCAAAATGCACTTTTGAGTATTATAAATGAAATATAATTACATAATTAGCTAAATAATAATACGATGCAGCCCTAGTGGATATAATGACCAAACAGGCACTAGCACTCATTGCTTTTTTCACTCTGCTAATACAGAACATTAAGTAATTTAAAACCAATAAATCCCTTATGTAAATTAAACTTAGAGGAGAGCCACTGCTGGGGACAACTGCACAACGAATGCACAATGCAGAGACTTCTACGGTGACTCCTACCGTGAAATGTATGTGAAAGTACAAAAACACGCACAGACGTCTATCTATATAATTAAAAAAAGGCGCACAATCATTTACTTTGTTGAAGGGAGAGTTACAGCATGTTTACGGCAGTAAATTATATGAAATTATTTGTCTGTGCACATAAAGATTTCATAAGCTTTTCCTCTCCCCCCTCCTCTGCTCCTCGCTAACTTCCTCTTTCTCACCATCATACCATTCTTCCATCATGTCTCCTCTTTCTCCTCCTAGCTGCAATCATTACAAGAAGCTAATTAACTAAGTCCACTCCATGACTGAACTGAGTAACCCCATGAGCAGACTGGACCAGCTGGCTATTTTAGGAAAAGTTTGCTGTTAAGGCAACATAGAGATACTATGCATAGTATGGACACAATCCCTCAGCCACATCAGAAACAAAGACAGCTGGCCCGAGAAGAATATCTGTGTCCCTGTATTTCTGGGAAGCAGGAACTCTGTGTCAGCTAGGGCATGCAGGTAGCTCCTCACTATGCTCCGTCCTGCACTGTTCTTTGGTGAACTGAGTGTGTGGGTTCATTGATTGTATCTCTCTCCTGGCACTTTAATGGTCGTGGTACACTCGTCTCTGGACCCAGCATTAGCATGGTCAAGTTATTTCCTCTCAGGGGCTATTTCCACTGACCGAACAAGATTTTTCCGTTCACTCCTTCAAACTTGTGAAAGAAAACAGCAAGCTGTGTTTTTCCATTATTTCTTATACACTACCTGGTGTATACAGGGAGCACATAAAAAAAATATAAAAAAACAGAATAACAATAGTTGGAATGCTGTTGAACAGCATTCCCACTAATTATGATTAAGGCCATGAGAGGAGGTTGAAAGCTCTGGAAAATGTTCAGTGAGTGGCCCTTGTGATTTCCCTACAAAGAGAGACGAAGAAAAAAGTCTTGAAGCAGAGGGTAAGTGAGAATGAATAAACAGAAAGCACAAATAGAGAGGGGAAATCCAGGTGGGAGTTATCCATCAAGCAGCTTTTCTCCTGCAGTAAATGATGACTTGCTTGGGGTAATTCTACACACATTCACACACACTATCCACAGCAGATAATTGGTGTCATAAAAACTAGCCTGTCAGTCCACCTGAAGGTAGAAGTGCTCTCTTACACCCCAACCCGCACCTCACCCCCTCATCTTCCTGCCCTCCACCCCCATCCCTCAGGTTTATTCGGTGCTACACTTTTTGAGCTTACTCAGTCCTTATACTGTCTTTAACCAATTACATTTCATTGCACTCAATAAGAAAAGATGACAATCCTAAGAATATAAACCTGCCTGGCTACTTGTAGAGAATTAAAATTACGTATGTAAAATGCCATCCTAGACTAAACGTGAAAACTGAATGTTATTGCCTAATACTTCCTGTAACTTAACGCCAAGAATGAAAGAAAAAAACACATCTGCAACAGATGCAATTAATTACATTTTGATTAAAGGTAACTCCTGTTGCTGTTCAGGATCCCCCCTGCAGTATACCACTGGATTACAGTATAAAAACTGCAGTATGCCATTGGATTACAAAGCCTTTATACAGAACATATAGCCACATGATGTCTCCTTGAAGGCCACAGTAGCGTGCAGCAGGTGAGCTGTGTAGAACATTGTGCAGGCACAGATAATGATTGAAGACGCATATTGTCAATAGCATTGCAATTGCCTATATAGTGGCAATATGGGACTTACACACACATTTTGTGCCACACTTTACACCTTGAATACTGACGAGGCATAAAAAGCAGAAGCAAAACTCGGCTCGGTAATTTAAACTGGCCAAAATAAAGTCTAATGGCCATAGACTCAGCTCTTTGCCACTTGCCAATGTTTTTTATACTATCAGCCAACTGTGGTGTACACTTAGTCATGTATGCACGTGCGTGTGTGAAAGAGTGGACTCAAACCTCTCAGGAGACTTTCCAGCCCCTTCATGTTGTCACAGGGTTTGGCACTGGTCTTGTTACTCCAGATGTTCCCACCATCCTGTCTGCCTCTCTCTCTCTCTCCCCCCCCTCTCTAATGTCTGTCTTCTCTCTGACTTTCCATTTTTAGGGATGAGAACACACTTTTAAACTTTCCATGTCTTGCTGCCTGCTTCCTCTGTCAATTTGCGAGCACAACCATCACCCAAATCCCACCCCCTCCCTTTCCTTTGTAATGATGAGTAGGATAAATGTTTTCCCTGCAGAAAATATTTACCTAACTGTAGTATTTCCCTATTTAAACCCATGTCAAGCATGGTGTGTTTGCAGAATATAAAAAAAAAATATCAAGAACAAAGATTACAGTTTTTTACGATTGCTATGACAATTTTTTTCAATACTTTTAACAACTTTCCTAAACAGCACAACATATGTCTGTGTGGCTATACAATTAACACATTTCTTGTTGCTTTGACACAAAATGCATACAGTTAACACAACATTTAAAATACTTGAACATCTTTTACACACAAGCTCAACCATTACCAAAACAATGGATTTTGACTGACAAATTTGCAAATTCTTTCACACAGTATGTAAGAACAAATAGCATCATGTTCTAAACCTATCTTAGGCTAAAGTCAAAGTGAACAGCTGCTCATATTGTAAATTGTATATCCCCTGCATTTTACAGTGTCCAATTGTTACTGTAAATGAGAGAAACAGCTGATTCAAGTTGCAAAGAGATCAATCACAGCTGATTTCCATCTAGGAAACACACTCAGCTGTTGAGGTACTTTTAATCAAATGATCATCTGTTTTTACAGTATTTTTTAAATATTGCAATAAGTGAGTGTTGTACTTTGACAGCAAGGATTACAGTAACCAAAGTCCCATTCCTTGTTTGTTTACGTAAACCTGATTTGTTTCAGTAGTACATCCAGTAAAAGAGGACATTCTGTCACTGCCCGATGTGAGTCAAGTGCAGATGTGAGTTGCGCATGCTCAGATTTAAACGGTTACGGCATAACGTGTCATACTGAAATTTGCAAAATCCATGAAATAATAAACTTTTCTTATTACATACAATAACAGAAGATGGAAATCATTTAAAAAAATGTTTTAGCTATCTATGATTGTTTGATTGCTAATGTTAGCTCAAAATGCCATGACAGCCTTTGTTGTGTTTGATTGCTAGCTTGTAGCCAACAGTGAACTAACTTTGTTAAGTTGGTCCACTTTTATTATATTGACATTACGGAAGTCTCTCGTTAGCATCTAGTAGGCTACTCGTCGCAATGTGACACATGCGCAACTTGACTCACATCGGGCAGTGACACATTCTAAAAAGCTAATCTGAGATGGCTCATTCATTTTTGTATTGAATTTCTGCAGCAAAAGAAACAAAATGCATGCATTTACTAAACCCAATACAACAAAAATGTAGACAGGCTTCAAGAGAAACTGCAGTGTAAAACTAAATCTAAGGTCAATACAATATACTATTATCTATCGTATAAAGGCAGACCTGAGACATAAAACAATGCAGTTTCTGTAATTCCACCTGCTATTAGTGTTGTTATGACATTGGGCTATGACTGACAAAATGTTCTTGTTGGGAGAGAACATGTGTTAGTGTTTTGGAAGAATTATGTGATTTTGAGACATGTTTGCAGTGTTTTGGTAGACATAGTGTATTGTGTTAGTGTATTATTGTATTTTGAAAATTAGTGTTATAGTTTAGTTTACAATGTGTGATTTTGAGCATAAAATTAACCGTTTTACCAGTTGTGTGTAGTTGTGTTGGTAAGTTTAGGTAAATTGTTAAAAGTATTAAAAAAATTGTCATAGCAATTGTAAAAAAAACTGTAAAGGGAAAGGGGCACTAAAACAAGGAATGACATATTTGATTTTTTTTAACACTACAGTGTTAAAAAAGCTTGTTGGTAACATGCAGTTGTTTTAAGCAAAGGCTTTCAAGGGCAAACTTGATCTTTGTACAGACTCTCAAGACCTTCAAACATTGACTATGTCATAACAGACCAAATATTATATTCCACAAAGTTACTTAGAAGCCAGTCTCTTCACATTGCTTTTGGACCACAAATAAAAACTAATACTTTTGAACCTCATGTTTCTTTCCACACTGTGGTCTCTAGAGCAGTTCTGATTATTCTGCCCATTTCAAAGGCAGACTGATACATTGAGGCATACAGTGACATCGACTGTTACAACAGTAGTTTCAGGAATATCAAGTGGAACCATATTAAAGGATTACAAAAACTGAAGTACTTCACTACACGTCAAGTTTAGTGTAACTGCTTCCAACTAATCCCTTTGTGCCTTCTCCATAGTGGCAAAACCAGACTCTGAAATTCAACAGAAATGCCATTGTTTCAAAAGGATTTACTTACAGTGGAACAGTAGAGAGAAGAACATGTGGTGGTGGTGCTAGGTACCGTTCCACCAGGTATCCCTTTTGGTGCTGATGATAGTTGTAGTAGCAGGGTGGCCTGTCCAAGACTAAATATAACCTTGAGAGCTTGTAGCAGGAGCAGACAGCAGGCCGAACTGGGCTTTTCCACGCCACATGGACAGTGTATTTGCCATAGGCCAACTCATTCTGAACGGCTGGAAAGCTGCACTGCACGGGCAAATACAGGAACAAGAAGCTTCACACTAGGGCTCTGTCCCTAGAACAAATGAAGGGAGGGAGGAAGGTAGGGAGGGAGGGAGGGAGGGAGGGAGAGATGAAGGAAGAGAGAGGGAGGGACTGAGCTGGGTATATATGAGTATATATAGGACCTGCTAGCATGAACTCTTATAATTAGAGCACTCACTGACATACACATAGCCAGAACGTTTGGTCAATCTAGAAAAATACTGATAAATTGACAGTCATCAACTTTGCACTCAAAGGGATTCCTCTTGTTCTGCAAAAGATGAGTATTTGCTTTGTTTGCATTCTCTGTGGTTTTAGTTTCCTTTTTTCTGAGACAAAAATGAATTAAGTAAAATGCACATGTAAATCAGCTACAGACAGTAAGCCCTTTTTCCAAACGTGCTGGCTTGACTTGACTCGGTTTTAACTCAGTGTGCTAGCCCAGTACGGCAGGGATTAGCACCTCCATTATATCAGGTGTAACCACCTGAAGGTGTGTCTTTAACTGTAACTTGCTTGTCTTGAGTCAGGAACGTTTAAATGCAGCGGGCAGATCCATTTCTGTGACTAGTGACAGAAAGTAGCGAGTAAACGGGTGGATTAACACTACTCATTTCCTAATATTGATTCACAATAAAAGTTCCGCTATTTTGTTATTTAAAATCTTTTATTATGAAGCAGCATAATCAGGAAATGTTAGGTTTTCATAAGCAGTAACTCAACACAACTCCTATACAGCTTAAAGTGAACATTAAACAGTCAAATAAAGCCGAAATTTGAAAGTGCAAACTAACAGTTCACAAAGGACAAACTAATCTTCAAACCACAGAGATTCAATTAGATGTAATTGAATCTCTGTGCACGTGTAACCCGTGCACAGACACGGGTTACACGAGTCTCGGAACACATGCTTGTTTGAGGGGTGGAGGGAGTTGTCACGGACTAGCCGCGGTCAGCGAAACGTCACCGCAAACCACTTGGAGGCAGGTCGGGCATGTTTTGGCGCCACTTGGCACATTTCAACTGGTAATGGAAACACAAATCAGCATGGCATGGTTTGACTCGGCGAGCCCAAAAGTGCCAATGGAAAACCACCACTCGAGAGGACGAGTAAAAAAGTCCAAATACAGAAACTTAATTTGGTCCTGATGCATTTAGCCTATAGATTAAAAATAGCAAATACTATTTTTCATATAGAATGGACTAGTTACAGCCGAGGTTGCATTCTTTGAAATTGTAGGACGGCAACCGTCTCACAGCTGGGTGGTGACAATCCCTGCAAAAATGTTTTTTTTTTTGCTATTTGAATTTGGGAATGTGATGGGAATCAGTCCTATCTATTAATTAGTAAACACTTTTACACCTTATTTCACTGGTCCAATCCATATCTGTCCCTCCAGGATCTTGCAGACTTTTTTTGAGATTGTTGTATCCCAAAATGCCTGATGTGGCGAGAGCTTTTGTTAAATATTTCGATAAGAGTTGCAATATTTTTTGTATTTGTGTTTGTTGCAATGAAGTTGCGGGAGACAGAGAAAGTTCCACATTTTTTGTATAGTTCTTTAAAAATAAAAAAGAAACTTGTTTTGTGGAGAATAAAATTACTCTAGGCTGAGTTTTCCTAGGATCTTAACAAAAAGGCTCAGGATGCTGCAAATGTGTGTATAATATGAAAATGGCTGGTGGATTTAAGACAAAAAATAATAATTTATTGAATGAATCAAATATGAACATGTATGTCAATGGCTTCTTGATCTTTACATTGTTAGATAATTTCCTGCTTGGCTCTCAGAGTCACATACTGATACAAATTCTGGCACGTGGGACTGCTGGGATTGGTTGAAGTTGTGGGAAACTCCGGTTATTAGTCAAATTTGCGAAAAAAGTTGCGGTGATTGGTTAAGATTGTGAGACGCACCAAAGTCACGGTGATTGGTTGAATTTGCGTGATCGACATTGCAAAATCCCAGATAAAGTGCCATATTGACGGCAGAAATTACTTCTATTATAAATAGGGTTGGTCTGATGGATGATGTCATCGTCCATTAGCAAAGACGGCCATCCTGATCTCACGACAGATATAATGATGTCCCTCCACCCTACACCCACACCCACACCAACACCGGGCACAGATTGCTTTTGCAAGTGCATTTACAGGTGAACGCTCAGGCTGTCACTCTGTTACCAAAATCATCAGTTTGGATAGTTATTGCATATTTCCTCTGGACAGCATGCATCCAAGAGATAGAAAGACAGAGAGAGGGAGCGGTGTGTGTGGGTGTGTGTGTGAGAGAGAGAGAGAGAGAGAGAGAGAGAGAGAGAGAGAGGGAGAGGGAGAGAGAGAGAGAGAGAGCAAGTACAATTACAAACACACTTTTTTTACTGTCTATGAATGCACTACATACTAGGGAAACAACGTGACTATGGATAAGATGAAAGACATCCTTTTATTCTTAAAGTTGGTGGATTAAGCCCATATGTTTCCATCCCACATGTTTTAAGTGAATAAAGTGATATTAAATGAAAACTGCCTTATGGAAACAGTAAAATTTGATTGAACTTCACGAACATTAACTCAAATTTTATACGTTCGGTCAGATCGGATTTTTTCTTGATCTATGTATGTTTATTATGCAATAAACGCTGATGGAAACGTTATTTGCAGAAGAACTAATGAATTGCAATTAAGTTTCAGGTAATATTAAAGTTAAACAGATGCACCTGTACGGGTCAGAAGTGGTGAAAACCACGCACCCAATGCACACTGCCGGGAGTTCCCGACGCAAATGTCCGTCACGATGCAACGATCGCCTACTACAGCCTGTAGTACGATTGATGGCCAGCACCTTCTATAGACAAAATCCCTGCAGCCTTCAGCAGGGGGTCTAATTGGGACGTGAGTCCCATCTTTTGTACCATACACCTGTGGCACAAGGTGCACTCTGGACTTAAGCAGCGAAATCTCATGCACCTCATCCACTCCAGGAAGGTACTTCCCATCATCCTCGTTCGTATGGCATTGCATACGGCGTAAACACACGGGGGTCTCGCTGACCCCAAAAGATTCACCTGCCACATGTAGCCAGTTTGTAGAGCGTGATGACGAAACGCTTCTCGGTTGGAACCGGAGGGCCATGGCTTATCTGGGTCAAGGGACGGGCCAGTAAAATTACACAACATGTCAAATCCGAAAATGCTTCAACCAAAGGGTTTCCGGGTTTTCCAAAGTGTCTCTAAACCACGATCTCTCGTTCCCACACACCAAGCCGCCTTCGTCGGGCATTCACATGCATCTGCATCTACATCATCATAGCAATGTGTTGAGCATCATTGTTTTCTTATTGTAGCTTCATATGTCGCTATCAGCTGACACATAAGCACTATTATTATATTATTTGTGCAATATTACTCATTTGTAGGTAGACGCCGCAATCCATTTTGTCTGGCAAAACTTTGTTCACAAATGTCAGCTTGAATCTGATTCAGTGCGAAATTGAATGGAAACAACATCAAATGTGTCAAATCAATTCAATGTACCACTTTGACCACAAAACAGCATGAGACGTCATTATGCACGCAAGTCTTTATTGGCTTTAAAGCCATTGGATGGAAACACCATTTTCTTTTACTGAATTTCAGATAACTCGGTTGACACTCAGTCTTAGTCAAGCAGTGCAGTAGAGAGGAGACACAGAGAGGCCAATACAGACATGCAGCGAGAGCGCACTGGGAGCAAGATGCCTGAATATTGAATAAATTCATATAAAATTTCACAATGATGTCAGTGTCCATCATGATGCTTCGCTGTCGGATTCATCATATTGCCCAACCCTAATTATAAATGTGTTTGTCATTTCATTAAATAAGGTGAGGATTAGCTTACTTTTTCAGTTGCCTCCACCAGAGTTTATTAATTATGATTTATGGACACTTTTAAGGGCATTAATCAGCCTTTTCCATGATCAATTGCCAAATTATTATTTTAAGACCATTCATTTATAACTTTTCTTTTTCAAACAGTGTTTCCCTGGTAACACGGGACAGCATAGCCGTGGTTATTATTTCACAGCTATAAACCAATCAGATTGCTTAATTTGAGCTACCTGTTTAATGATACAACTTAAACACAATTGATTAATTTAGTTTTATTAACTATGGTACAAAAGTCAATTGGAAGTGAATGGTTAACAAGCTCTTAAGTAGAAAGTAGATAGTAGGTTGTTGTTTAAACGTTTTTTGAGAGATTGCAGGCAACCAAGTGTTTACAGAAGGATGGTTATGAATGTAGCATTTTAGGTTAAAGTTGCTTGAGAAATACAAGGGTAAGGGAAATTAATGTGAGCTAGGCTAAGCCTCCACCTCTAACACTACAGTTGTTTAGGGTCCCTTGAGCATAGCAGGTAAACACCTGCTCCCACGAGGAAGGCAGTTGCCAGAAGAGTGTTGTTGGGCTGGGAAGCTGAGGATGTTTAGACTAAAGTGAAACGTCATTTCTTCCATTTCTACGGCCTGCCGGGGAGTTTGGCCATTTAAAGGCCCAGTGAAAAGAAATGTGTGGGCAGGGTATCATTTTGAGAGGGATTATTTTCATTATCAGTTAAGAATGACACAAAATGCCGATGTTTCATTGACTCAAGCTCAACTCAATTATTTAATTACACTTTAGTTTGAAAGTTCATTTTTGACCTTGGAACTAGTAATTTGACGAAGCTCATTTTAACTTAAGGTCCACTTACCAGAACTTTTATCCACATCTCATAATACTAAGCCATCTTCATGAAAACTGAGCAAACTAAATGAAAAGCACTGCAAAAGGTCAGTGAATGGACATTGTGTTAGGATCATATTGTGTGGAAAATAACTGTAATTTACTGAGTGAGCCTTTAAGAATCGTAAGGTGGATAACTTGTTTTTTTAAGATTTTTTGGGGGGCATTTTCAACCTTTATTTTTACAGGACAGCTAAAGACATGAAAGGGGAGAGAGAGGGGGAATGACAAGCAGCAAAGGGACGCAGGTCGGAGTCAAACCCCGGCCTGCTGCGTCGAGGAGTAAACCTCCATACTGCATATGGGTGCCCGCTCTATCAACTGAGCTATCCGGGTGGCCAAAGGTAGATAGCTTGTTAATTTGGAAATATCTCAACACATTCATATTTTGAAAAGTAATCAGTTTTGAATCATTCTTCAATTCAAAGTAAAATAAAGTCAAATATACATTTGTTTCACCATTTGTTTTTGTTTTTTGGTTTTTCTAGCTCTCTCTCTTCCACTCTCAAAATAATGAATCCCTATTAGTGGAAGAGAAAGTATTTGGCCTTGTAAACAACCAGCTATGGGGGGAGCCACAAGGATAATCTTGTTAGATTTCCCCTGAACAAATGTGCATGCATGAGCAAGAGTGTTATATTCTTTTACTTATGCACTAAGACTATTTTCAGCAACCTTGATACAACAGGGTTTGTGCATACACAAACACACACAAACAAACAAACACACACACACACACACACACACACACACACACACACTGTGCTTAAAGTCCAAGCAGAAAAGGACGACACATGTGGCAGAGTGGAGGTCTTCCCATGCCCCCCTGCCCTTTCTGTTGGACTTTGACATCTCCCACAGGCTGAACCGTAAATAGTCAGTACCCCCAAAACCTTCACACACAAACACACACACATTCTCTCTCTCTCACACACACACACACACACACACACACACACACACTATACTTAGATGCCTACTCTGGCCTGCCTCCATATATTCAAACCTCTCTCCACAGTGAGTTGGAGCACATCAGCTTGACTTTAAACAGAGACAAAGCTACATCTTCTCTCTCACTACAGGAAGATTACATTTGAAATGAACATGAAATAATACAACTTAAGATAGTTGTGCAAACATTGGATTTCACCACATACAGCCTTGCTGGCAACCTCAATGAATATCTGTAACTGTTAACGTCCAGTTCACAGTAATAGTTTATATATCAGGAGGAGTCTAATAGCAACACCTCAGAACAGAAACAAGGTTTTATTGAACTAGTTGTTAGAAGCAAGCTACTTCAAAGATTGCACAGTACATTTACTGTATTAAAACTCTGCAACAGCCAACCTAGAGTCAATTAATGTTTAGATGTTAGTTTGTTTTGCTCTTCAGTTGGGTGTAATTGTTACCGTTGGCTGTAGACTTGGTATGGTAGAAAGGTGCGTACACATGCAAACACACTAACTCACACAGACACTGAGATGTTTTGACATATGATCTGATCCCTGCAGCCAAAAAGCACTCAAAAATCAAGAGGCAGTGAAAAAAATAATTTTTCCGCTCAAAGTTGGGACATGAATGTTACAGTAAACTGCTTACAGGGGTACCCCTCATCATGCATCCTCTTACTGGTAGTCCTGCAGCAGCCACTGCAGCTAAACACTTTTCAAGTGAACTTTAGTAGAAGTAAGGCCAAAGCTTGCAAAGCCAAACAATCAAATGACAGATTGACCATTAGGCATGGATTGGCCATTGGGAGTAACGGGAGATTTCCCGATGGGCAGGTCTATTTTTGTGGGCTTGATACGCTGTACTCCAGTTTGATTAGCCCTTAAACATCATTGGCTCACTTGTGTGTCTTTAATATGAACACTGGCCATTTATATCCTTGGTCTTTGACTGACAGGCCCACAGACAGGACAGAGATCACATGATTGGTTTGTCTCTCATCTGAACACTGGCTAATCACATCCCACTATGGCCCACTTCCATCCTATTATAAGGAGGCAGCACATTTAAATCTAATGTTGAACCCTGCTGGTATGTATATGTGTTGAACAGGAGTGCAAGGACGGTTGGTGTCTGGTCGATTGTGTTGGGCTGGTCTAGGTCTCAAAAGTCCAGGGCTAATTATTATTTTTTTTTTTTTTACCCCAGTCCAGCCCTGTTGACAATTACTTATGCAATTTGGTATTTAAGAAGACTGAGCTGCTTAATAAACAATACATCTTTAACAAGGGCACTATATTGCAGCATTTACTGATGTAGTATGACCTTGTAGGGGTAGTGGGACCTCAATAATGGTTATACCTGAATCTTGATAAAAACCGAATAGACAGGGAAAGCCGGAGTAATCAATGCTGAGGGGACAATATTTCCAATGCATAACATGCAAATAAACTGCTTTTGTTTTTTGGGGGGCTTTTCCCTTTATTTTTTAATAGTGACAGTGGATCGACAGGAAAGGTGGGAGAGCGATGGGGATGACACAAAGCAAAGGGCCACATGTTGCATTTGAACCCGGGCCACTGCAAAGGACTCACACGCTCTAACTGGGTGAGCTACAGGTCGTCCCAAATCAACTGATTTATAACTTTTCTTTACTTCACATGATTCAAAATTGATCTACATTTCCCAGTTAAATGTTGCTCCGTGAGCACAGTGCATGATCACAGTTTGGAAGTGTAAGGATAGTTAATTTGTGAAATTGTGAATTTGACTGTATTTTTGTGCATTGTTTTGCCAAAGAAAATGATAATCGGAGAGTACCCCTCCACTTTACATGAAATCTGCTCGTACTGACAGCAAGTCCTAAGTGTGTTACCTAATCCGACAAAACAAATGTCAAGTGTCAGATGCAATTGCAACATTTTGAACACTCTCTCTCTGAAAGGTTACATAGTGCACAGTGCTGTCCAAAAAGGTTTTTTCTGTGTTCTCTCTGTCACTGCATTTAAAATTAAATTTAATTTTATTTAGCTTTGCTGAACACATCAGAATAACTACATAACCTATATTTAGAAAAGTAACAAGTTAACATAAACTTAGTCATCATATTTAGTATTTGGTTGCAAATCCTTTGTATCAAAGATTCTCTATAACTAAGATACCGTGTTACCAGCTGCACATGATAAAAAAAAAAGTACACACTTGAATGGCCGTGGCCTCGTTTGAAAGTGTAGTAACGGTCGTGTGGATGAGTGAAAAGTTACATTTGTATAATGTATTATTTTCTTTTGCGAACCTTATATATTTACACATCTAAAAGCCATATTTAGCATCACGAAAATGTGTTTTGTTACAGCGTTCAGGAACATTAGTTAGCTTATCTGTGTTGCCAGATCTCGAATGAGTTTGTTCCTGAGACAGAAACAGGACTCAAACAAAAATGCCATTTTGTTTCAGAATGTTCGGAAGATATGTGACTTGTGAAAAATGAGTCCAATATTTTCCTTGGTAATTATGGGGTGAAAGAATTGGTCGTAATCATCGTAACCAGATAGGCGTGGCAGAGGAGAAATTATTCTGAGTTGAGGTGTCTCAGTTCTAAACCATCTCTGTTTGAATTCAGCCTCTGCATAGTTGGTTGCAAATCCTGCCTTAAAATATGTAGACATCAGGCAACACTTGGTATCTTCCCTGATGATACTATACCAAGCCTGTACTGCAGCTATCTTCCTTTTTTGCTTTTTTGGCTGAGGGTTGATTTCAGTCTAGTCTTCTGTAAATAAACATTTTTGTTGGATTGAATTCAGGTGAAGAAAATGTTATTGTTAGACTACAAAAAAATAGTATAAACTAGTATAAACAAAGCATTTTATATATGTTTAGGATTACTGTCCTGCTGAATTGCCTTAAATGGAGGTGAAGTGTAAAAAGAATATGGATCTAACAGCCCACTCTGGACCCAAGTAGGAACAACCCTGACTTGCATCTATTTTGAGTTATTCAATTTGTTCTTCCACTGGGCATTTAGCAATTAGCTATCCCTTTCACAAACATGATGTGCAGTCCCACAATGCAACTCAAAAATGCCCCACTCTTTATTATGCCGCACAAGCATGCAGGAACTCAGAAGGTACCTGCTGTGCCTCATTCATAGCAGGAATTTTAAGCCTAGGAGTATGAAAAATCCCCCCAAAAAAACAATGCATGTATAAAACATATACAGAAATGTATGACACTAAGAGCATTTGAAAGTCATATATAGACAAGGATGAGGATTTCTATTTAATTCCAAGTTAGTTATCTACAAGTTTGTCACTTACATTGTTTTAAAGCTCAATTCCTTCGAAACTGAAATCCTTTAGTCTTACTAAAGTCTTTGTTGAGCAAAAGGTTTAACCTGAATGCACTCAATACACACAGCCCACTGTAAGCTCTCTAATGTGCAGTTTACCCTGGAGTCTAGTGCTGAAAGTCGTCTTTTGCCAAGACTCAAAAATCAGGCAAGTTGACACAGCATGGCCAACAATAGCCTAATTAGACCTTCCTTAAATAATAAGGTAAACAGTAGCACAAAGCTGAATTGGGTAATAAAAGCTATTTAAGGTTAGAGTGCAATCTGGTAGCTACCCTTGAAGGGCACTGTTTGCAAGAAGCATCAGTCTTTCTAGATGGCTATTAGCATAACTGCAGTCAATTTACAGGTCGAACAGACAAATATTTTAGAGGCAGTACTGCTAACATCAAAATGGTAAACCGAACACATAACAGTTGTTTGGCGTTGGTGTGTTCTTGATTTTAAAAAATGTGTCTTTCACAGGATGAAGTCTGCATGTATCCAGTGAACACTGTGTCTGACTGCAGATGAGAAAGTCCTTAATGTCAAGTTTGACAAATTCAGAATAAGAGACAGAAGCTGCTTCAGTGTATCCTATCCATTGCATTAAAGTAGAGCGGTAGTAGAGCCGTCGCCTACCAATTGGGGTTTGATCCCTGGCCCCTGCAGTCTACATGTTGAAGTGTCCCCGGGCAAAATACTTAATCTCTGATTGTTCCCAATTAGGACTGCACGATATTGAGATCAGAATTAAGTATCATGATTATTTGTTGATTTTAACCAAAACAAATGTTATTGTCACATAGGCTATTTATAACTGCTTTCACATCCATATTATGCTGCATTCCTCTTATGCTGATGTTGTATGCCCGTTATCTTCCGGGCAAAATATCAACAGGGATTTTGGTGCCTCATTACGGTGCCACTTAAATGTCTGCGTTGCAAAAAAAAAACAACTTAATGTCAGAAGTGTGGACCGGCGCTGTCGCCGCTCCGTCTCTGTTGCTGGGAGCCGTGTGTGAGTGAATGGGGCGGGGCTGCGCGGAGAGGAAGAGGAGAGATCCAAACAGAGGCACGGCTTTACAGAAGAAATGTGTTATGTAACTCATTAAAAAAAAATAATAATAAACGGAGATCGTGATTAAAATTCGATTAATTGCGCAGCCCTATTCCCGATGCTGCGCCATCAGTGTGTAAATCTGAGTGAATGTTTATCTAATTAAGCACATGGCAGTGTATAAATGTATATGTGAATGGGGTGAAAGCTTGTTGTGTAAAGCATTTTGAGTGGCAAGTCTAGAAAAATGCTATTTACAGTACACGCATTCAATTACCAGAACCATTTATAAAGATGCTTTTATAAAATACAAAGAGGAAACTATCATGTACATACCTTAGAAGTATAAAAAAAATCAACCCTAACAACTAAACACTAACAAGATTTAGAAACAGATGTGAAATAGCTGTGATCTCAAGTTTTTTTTTTTTTACAGAACAGCCAAAACCATGATGCCATTTATCATTGAGTTTACACCATGGAAAACATGCATTCAATCAAGCTACAGAGCCATATGGAGAGAGGAGGATGAAGGGGAGAGAGAACACACACACAACAAACATAATGAGAGATTGATTTTTCATCCATCTGTCCAGAGATGCTGTGAGGACCACAATGCTTGCAATAGTGTTTTTGATTGTAAAGTGAGAATTGGTCATGGTTAAATCAATTCTAGCACCGTGCCATGGTATGCAAATGACAGACAGAAGGAACACTGAATCTGCGGCAGTAATTAACCATCCTAAATGGCTCATTAGAATTCATGATTTTATTAGCTAATTAAGTATTTTATGTGCTTACTTAAATGCTGAATTGACAAGAGTGTCTGCTTTTGGCCAAATTTCTACAGCTGGAACAATCGCTCAACCAACCTTCATTTGGGAACTACAGTACCTCTGTTAGACAGGAGCCTCGTATAATAAGATGTTACCTCTACTATGTTGCAAGCAAAGTCATTATGTACAATAGGGCTGCACAATATGGGGAAATATATGCTATAACATTGTTGAATATGGCGATATGGCTTGCGATAAATTTACCGACATCAAAGTGTACTCGGTTCTGCATTTCTGCTGCTTTCATGTTCTGCTAAAAACAAATACAATACAACAAATCGCTTGTTGAGTTTAAAGCTAATGAAAGGAAATAATTTCCAACATTCTTCTATTGAACATTAAAACAAATCACTTAAACAGAGAAAGACAGTTATATTTGAATGTGCAGTTGTCTACTGATTTTCTTTCTTTCTTCTTTCAACTAACACAAAACCTCTGAGTCTCCATTGCAGCCTTTTGCAATGTGTATATTGATAAGTTGATATTGCAATGACGATTAAAAAAAATGATATATTGTGCAGCCCTAATGTACACATTATTAATTGACAGTGTAAAAAAAAAAGAAACAGACATCTAAAATAAATATTTGGAAGTGCAGTAACTACAGTACTTCATTATGAGGAAACAATGCAAAACCTTTCTTCTCACTTCAAAATAAGTGATTTAAATACCATAATGTGTTAAAGAAAAGGCTTGTCCAAAACCAGTCACATTGTTCACAGGGTTAGATCCAACCCCCTCCACTGTAAAGCTGTGTGTGGCAGAGAGGCTGTGTCTCCAAATCTCATGGCAATATTTCTACTAAAAATGATAATAAAAAGTATTATTTAAATAGGAAACTAGAGAGACGGGGGATCTACCAGCCCACCATACCTACTGTACACTCTGTTAAAGGTAAAACAGACAGATCTCTACTATGACGTTAGATAGTATGACTAAGAATCTGTTCAGTAACTCCTTTTACTTTCTGGTCACCTCGGTAGAGTTTTGTTAAATTTGAACACCTGCCAGGAATCAAGGACGTTTGCTTGTAAAGATGAAGAGCAAAAGAAATACTAGAGAGCCTAAATGGGTATTTGTCATGTCATTTTACTGTAGGTGTCATTCATGTGGAGTGCACCATCTTGATTTACATTGGTTCACCTTGGACACTATGACTGCTGACAACTGTAACACTTCACCTTGCACACAGAAAAAAACACAACTACTGACCCACAACTGGTGACAGTTACACCTACTGTACAGTAGTGCCTGAAATTAATTTCATAAATGCAAGGGGTTCTTTTAATCCCAGAGGTGTGAAGTTAGCTATCATCAAAAAGTCTACGACAAATATCATAAGCATATTGTTCACATAGTCTAAATTTATAACTTATGATTTACAGGGCATACTGTATATAGTAAATGTCAGCCAAAAAGACAGGTACACATCTATGGTATCCCTGATTACATCTTGGACCACTTTAAAAACAGTTTTACGGGATTGCGACTGCTTGTCGCATCGCCTGTCAAACTGCCCGCGGCCCCCTACCTTCCCGCTTGCATCTCTCAAAAAACTAATTACTAGGCGCGCCAATTGCGTGTATGGTCACGTGATTACCAGAAGTGTAGAGATAGGGATGTATTGGTATGAAAATTTAACCTCACAGTTACAGTGACCAAAATTATAACAGTTTTTTGTATTATTGTGGTATTTTTAAGTGTGTTTAATGCCTTTAGCAGCAACATTTTTTATGCATGTTCTGCAGACAAGATAACTATCTTCATTCAACTGTCCTTTGGCATTCTTATAATAACCCAAATATGGCCCTGCTTCAGATTTAGTCCTCTTAGAGGGCTAATAAATATCCTGAGCACTGTCATCTTGTAACCTAATCACTAGTTATTATATTACCCATCTTAAATGTCATTGCTTATATGGGCAAACAAAATGTATTATTTTAATAAGAATTTGTATTTTTCTTATGTATTATTCTATTTGTTTCATTTCTACTGTTCTTCATTTCTACTGCAAAGCACAAATGTCTATAAGGGTGTGTTTTTTGTTATTCAATTTTATAAAAGATTAGGTTATTTAAAAATGTTATGCACATGTTCAAGTTGAGAAATAGCCTACACCTTTCAAAATGTTTGTATTTTTGTGCTTTTTCCTTGTTAGGCTAATCAAGTAAGTAGACTCATGATACCATTATATCGCAATCACAGTATTGTTGATCACAATCACAATATGACTTTTCTCCAGATATACACTCACCGGCCACTTTATTAGGTACCCCATGCTAGTAACGGGTTGGACCCCCTTTGCCTTCAGAACTGCCTCAATTCTTCGTGGCATAGATTCAACAAGGTGCTGGAAGCATTCCTCAGGGAGTTTGGTCCATATTGACATGATGGCATCACACAGTTGCCGCAGATTTGTCGGCTGCACATCCATGATGCGAATCTCCCGTTCCACCACATCCCAAAGATGCTCTATTGGATTGAGATCTGGTGACTGTGGAGGCCATTTGAGTACAGCGAACTCATTGTCATGTTCAAGAAACCAGTCTGTGATGATTCCAGCTTTATGACATGGCGCATTATCCTGCTGAAAGTAGCCATCAGAAGTTGGGTACATTATGGTCATAAAGGGATGGACATGGTCAGCAACAATACTCAGGTAGGCTGTGGCGTTGCAACGATGCTCAATTGGTACCAAGGGGCCCAAAGAGTGCCAAGAAAATATTCCCCACACCATGACACCACCACCACCAGCCTGAACCGTTGATACAAGGCAGGATGGATCCATGCTTTCATGTTGTAGACGCCAAATTCTGACCCTACCATCCGACTGTCGCAGCAGAAATCGAGACTCATCAGACCAGGCAACGTTTTTCCAATCTTCTATTGTCCAATTTCGATGAGCTTGTGCAAATTGTAGTCTCAGTTTCCTGTTCTTAGCTGAAAGGAGTGGCACCCGATGTGGTCTTCTGCTGCTGTAGCCCATCTGCCTCAAAGTTCGACGTACTGTGCGTTCAGAGATGCTCTTCTGCCCACCTTGGTTGTAACGGGTGGTTATTTGAGTCACTGTTGCCCTTCTATCAGCTCGAACCAGTCTGGCCATTCTCCTCTGACCTCTGGCATCAACAAGGCATTTCCGCCCACAGAACTGCCGCTCACTGGATGTTTTTTCTTTTTGACCATTCTCTGTAAACCCTAGAGATGGTTGTGCGTGAAAATCCCAGTAGATTAGCAGTTTCTGAAATACTCAGACCAGCCCTTCTGGCACCAACAATCATGCCACGTTCAAAGTCACTCAAATCACCTTTCTCCCCATACTGATGCTCGGTTTGAACTGCAGGAGATTCTCTTGACCATGTCTACATGCCTAAATGCACTGAGTTGCCGCCATGTGATTGGCTGCTTAGAAATTAAGTGTTAACGAGCAGTTGGACAGGTGTACCTAATAAAGTGGCCGGTGAGTGTAACAGCCCTAAGGTAAACACTCATGCTTTGGTAGGGAACATGTCTATTAGATGAATGTATAGAGAGTTAACACCTACCAAAGTCTAATTCCTGTGTATGTCAGTATACTTGAGTGAATAGTTTATCTTTAGGGCTTTATCGCTATTATATATTATTATGCTCTAAATGATGTGCATTTTTAGGTAAGAAATTTTTTTGTCACATACAGCAAACATCTCCTCGCTATCCATGAGCTGCCTATGCCCTGAACAGACTGTACGAAAAGGCGTCTCTGTAGCTCTGAGCCCAGGCTCCACACACGCACCAAAAACAATCTGGCCAACCTGCACCTCGAAAGATACACAAACAGTGTTCCAGCGTTCCAGCGTTCCAGCCAATAACGTCAAGAAGGATTTTGGAGGTGGGGTTGGGGGGGTTAGAACGCAGAAGCACTGAAGGGAGAGAGAGGGAAGGGGATGAGGAGGAGGGAGGAGATCGTTTTGATTGAAAATATTTTGAATATCAATAAGAAGTGCCGTTACATCGCTTAGAGCACCTTTAAAGTCACACTAAAGAACTTTTTGTACCTTTAAATAATGTTTTCAAAATCATTTCAGTGGTTCATCAACTCAGCACTTCTGCATTCGAGTTTGTGGCTCTCTACTGGCTATAACCACACTATGCAAGTTTGCCAGATCGGGTAGAGGTTCCAATTAGACAAATTGGGACAATTCTGCTTCCATCCTGTAGAGGGACCAAGCAGGAAAAGTTCTCTAGTGTTGCTTTAAGTCAAAACCATGATTTGTTTCCCCATAGCCTACCTTCTCCCAACAGTGAGGTCTATACGGTGCACACTATATACAGTTGTGTTCAAAATAATAACAGTCCAACATCACTAACTTCATAAATCATATTTTTTGAAGAAGTGTTATGTCTACACGGCAAATAATTTACTAGTAAGTGTTGTAGAGTCATAGAAAACCAACAAACCAAACAGTCATGACATGCATGCTGCTCATTGTGTGTAATTAGGGCCCGAGCGCCGACAGCGGCGAAGGCCCTATTGAAACTGAAGGAATTATTATTAGGGCCCGAGCGCCGACAGCGGCGAAGGCCCTATTGGAACTGAAGGAATTATTATTCTTTCTTTCTTTTTCCGTCAAATGAATTGCCTTTTTGAGGGACTTATCATATTCAAAAACTCACCATATTTGGCGGTCGAATCAAGTCTGGTGAAAATTTACGTATTTTAATGGTTTCGAATGGGCGCACAAAATGGCTCGCTAGCGCCCCTACAATAATTTGAAAATTCAGCCCCTGCAGTACGTTTAACGTAGAGTCACGAAACTTGGTACACATATGTAGCATGGCAGGGCGGACATAAAACTCCATTGTAGCCCCCCCCTAAACCAAACAGGAAGTCCGCCATTTTGGATTGAATGTTCGAAATTAGTGCGATTTTGGCCATTTCCACGTGTCGTACTTTAACGAACTCCTCCTAGAGCTTTCATCCGATCAGCTTCAAACTTGGTGTGTGTCATCTTAAGATGTTAACGATGAAAAGTTATTGAAAGAAAAACTTTTCGTCATAGGGCGTGGCCGTGGCGGGGCGGCCATTTTGTGCGATTCGCCACCAAAACAGGAAGTGGGTGTAACTCGAGCGTACAGTGTCCGATTGGTTCGAAACTTGTCAGGATTCATCAGAGTCCGCCCCTGACGACATCTACACGCCGCTATTGGCTCAAAGTCACAGCGCCCCCTAGTGGCAACAGGAAGTAGGCCTAAAAGACAAGGTGCTATACTTTAACGAACTCCTCCTAGAGCTTTCATCCGATCAACTTCAAACTTGGTGTGTGTCATCTTAAGATGTTGAAGATGAAAAGTTATTAAAAGAAAAACTTTTCGTCATACGGTGTGGGCGTGGCATGGCGGCCATTTTGAGTGTTTAGCGATGAAGGAGAAAGTGGCTGTAACTACAGCGTACGTTGTCGTATCTACTTGAAATTTCCCCCAATCACCAAGACTCCCGGCCTGAGGACACCTACAGGCCAATATGGACTTTTGGAGACAGCGCCACCATCTGGCAACAGGAAATATGCCTTATATGACAAACATCATCCGATTTACATGAAACTTAGAATGTGTGGTCTACATGTGATACTGAGGCGGCCCCTATATTTTGACCACGCCCAGTCACTCAGGCCACGCCCCCTTTCATAACATTTGAACCGTTTAAGGTACAGCTTTGTGTGAGGTGTCAATGAACTCAGCAGAGACTTCCTTCTTTATTGGTGATGGTTTGGCCCGCCCCTATGTAAGCCACGCCCACCTTTATAACATTTGAACCGTTTAAGGTACAGCTTTGTGTGAGGTGTCAATGAACTCAGCAGAGAATTCCTTTTCATTGGTGATGTTAGACCCGCCCCCCATGATGCGGCCACGCCCTTTTCACATATATTGAACTGTATGACGTATAGTGTTGTGTGAGGTGTCATTGAACTCAGCAGAGAGTTCCTTTTGATTGATGATGTTTGACCCGCCCCTATGATGCGGCCACGCCCTTTCACAGATAATGAACCGTATGACGAGTCTTGTGTGAGGTGTCATTGAACTCAGCAGGGAGTTGACTTTTCATTTGCGACGATGTTCAGTGTCTGAGTGACGCGCAAATGCGCGGCCGCAAGGAGAGGCGTCCGCCAGTATCCCGACTCGCGCAGGTTAGCGAGGCCCGCTCATCGCTGCTTGCAGCTTTAATTATTATTATTATTATTATTATTATTTTCCGTCAAATGAATTGCCTTTTGGGGGACTTATCATATTCAAAAACTCACCATATTTGGCGGTCGCATCAAGTCTGGTGAAAATTTACGTATTTTAATGGTTTCGGGAATAGGCGCACAAAATGGCTCGCTAGCCCCCTACAATAATTTGAAAATTCAGCCCTGCAGTACGTTTAACGAGGTTCACGAAACTTGGTCCACATATGTAGCATGGCAGGGCGGACATAAAACTCCATTGTAGCCCCCTAAACCCAACAGGAAGTCCGCCATTTTGTATTGAATGTTCGAAATTAGTGCGATTTTGGCCATTTCCACGTGTCGTACTTTAACGAACTCCTCCTAGAGCTTTCATCCAATCAGCTTCAAACTTGGTGTGTGTCATCTTAAGATGTTAACGATGAAAAGTTATTGAAAGAAAAACTTTTCGTCATAGGGCGTGGGCGTGGCGGGGCGGCCATTTTGCGATTCGCCAACAAAACAGGAAGTGGGTGTAACTTGAGCGTACGTTGTCCGATTGGATCGAAACTTGTCAGGATTCATCAGAGTCCGCCCCTGACGACATATACGCACCGCTATTGGCTCAAAGTCATAGCGCCCCCTAGTGGCAACAGGAAGTAGGCCCAAAAGACAAGGTGCTATACTTTAACGAACTCCTCCTAGAGCTTTCATCCGATCAACTTCAAACTTGGTGTGTGTCATCTTAAGATGTTGACGATGAAAAGTTATTAAAAGAAAAACTTTTTCGTCACACGGTGTGGGCGTGGCATGGCGGCCATTTTGAGTGTTTAGTGATGAAGGAGAAAGTGGCTGTAACTACAGCGTACGTTGTCGTATCTGCTTGAAATTTCCCACAATCACCAAGAGTCCCGCCTGAGGACACCTACAGGCCAATATGGACTTTTGGAGACAGCGCCACCATCTGGCAACAGGAAATATGCCTTATATGACAAACATCATCCGATTTACATGAAACTTAGAATGTGTGGTCTACATGTGATACTGAGGCGGCCCCTATAATTTTGACCACGCCCAGTCACTCAGGCCACGCCCCTTTCATAACATTTGAACCGTTTAAGGTATAGCTTTGTGTGAGGTGTCAATGAACTCAGCAGAGACTTCCTTTTCATTGGTGATGTTAGACCCGCCCCAACGATGCGGCCACGCCCCTTTCACAGATAATGAACCGTATGACGACAATCTTGTGTGAGGTGTCATTGAACTCAGCAGAGAGTTCCTTTTGATTGGTGATGTTTGACCCGCCCCTATGATGCGGCCACGCCCTTTCACAGATAATGAACTGTATGATGTATAGCCTTGTGTGAGGTTATAGAACTCAGCAGAGAGTTCCTTTTCATTGGCGATGATTTCGGTTTCTGAGTGACGCAAAATGCACGGTCGCAAGGAGCGGCGTCCGCCAGTAACCCCGACTCGCAGGTTAGCGAGGCCCGCTCATCGCTGCTTGCAGCTTTAATTATTCTTCTTTCTTTTCCGTCAAATGAATTGCCTTTTTGAGGGACTTATCATATTCAAAAACTCACCATATTTGGCGGTCGCATCAAGTCTGGTGAAAATTTACGTATTTTAATGGTTTCGGGAATAGGCGCACAAAAATGGCTCGCTAGCGCCCCCTACAATAATTTGAAAATTCAGCCCCTGCACTACGTTTAACGTAGAGTCACGAAACTTGGTCCACATATGTAGCATGGCAGGACGGACATAAAACTCCATTGTAGCCCCCCCCTAACCCAAACAGGAAGTCCGCCATTTTGTATTGAATGTTCGAAATTGGTGCGATTTTGGCCATTTCCACGTGTCGTACTTTAACGAACTCCTCCTAGAGCTTTCATCCAATCAGCTTCAAACTTGGTGTGTGTCATCTTAAGATGTTAACGATGAAAAGTTATTAAAAGAAAACTTTTCGTCATAGGGCGTGGCCGTGGCGGGCGGCCATTTTGTGCGATTCGCCACCAAACAGGAAGTGGGTGTAACTTGAGCGACTTAGTCCGATTGGATCGAAACTTTCAGGATTCATCAGAGTCCGCCCCTGACGACATATACACACCGCTATTGGCTCAAAGTCATAGCGCCCCCTAGGGGTAACAGGAAGTAGGCCTAAAAGACAAGGTGCTATACTTTAACGAACTCCTCCTAGAGCTTTCATCTGATCAACTTCAAACTTGGTGTGTGTCATCTTAAGATGTTGACGATGAAAAGTTATTAAAAGAAAAACTTTTCGTCACACGGTGTGGGCGTGGCATGGCGGCCATTTTGAGTGTTTAGCGATGAAGGAGAAAGTGGCTGTAACTACAGCGTACGTTGTCGTATCTGCTTGAAATTTCCCACAATCACCAAGAGTCCCGGCCTGAGGACACCTACAGGCCAATATGGACTTTTGGAGACAGCGCCACCATCTGGCAGCAGGAAATATGCCTTATATGACAAACATCATCCGATTTACATGAAACTTAGAATGTGTGGTCTACATGTGATACTGAGGCGGCCCCTATAATGTGACCACGCCCACTCAGCCAGGCCACGCCCCCTTTCATAACATTTTAACCGTTTAAGGTATAGCTTTGTGTGAGGTGTCAATGAACTCAGCAGAGACTTCCTTCTTTATTGGTGATGGTTTGGCCCGCCCCCTATGCGTAAGCCACGCCCACTTTCATAACATTTGAACCGTTTAAGATATAGCTTTGTGTGAGGTGTCAATGAACTCAGCAGAGACTTCCTTTTTCATTGGTGATGTTAGACCCGCCCCCCCCATGATGCGGCCACGCCCCCTTTCACAGATAATGAACCATATGACGTAGAATCTTGTGTGAGGTGTCAATCAACTCAGCAGAGAGTTCCTTTTTCATTGGTGATGTTTTCCCCGCGCCCCTATGATGCGGCCACGCCCCTTTCACAGATAATGAACTGTATGACGTATAGCCTTGTGTGAGGTGTTATAGAACTCAGCAGAGAGTTCCCTTTTCATTTGCGATGATTTCTGGTTTCTGAGTGACGCTCAAATGCACGGTCGCAAGGAGAGGCGTCCGCCAGTAACCCCGACTCGCGCAGGTTAGCGAGGGCCCGTTCATCGCTGCTTGCAGCTTTAATTGAATCTGTAATTTAAAGGGGCATGTTCAAAATAATAGAAGTGTTGTGTTCACTAAGTGAGGTGATTGACTCTGTGAAGAAATTGGTGTCAATTATGGCCCATATTTAAGGAAGGAAGAAAGCTAATGTTGTGCAGGCTGGTTACAGTGCCTTTCAGACTGAAACACTCAGCAAAATGGGTCGTTCCAGACATTGCACTGAGGAACAGCAGACTTTGATTCAAAAGTTGATTGGAGAGGGGAAAACATATAAAGAAGTGCAGAAAATTATAGGCCGCTCAGCCAAAATGATTTCAAATGCCTTGAAATGGCATCCAAAGCCTGAACGACATGGGAAAAAACAGTCAGCTAGGAATGGATTGAAGAATAGCCAAAATGGCAAAGGCTCAACCAATGATCAGCTCCAGGAAAATCCAAGAAGATTTAAAATGACCTGTGAGTACTGTTACGATCAGAAGAAGACTATGTGAAGCAAAGCTATCAGCTAGAAGCCCCGCAAAGTCCCACTGCTTTACTGAATAGGTTGAAATTCGCCAAAGGACACATTGACTGGCCAAAGGAGAAATGGCGCAACATTCTGTTGACTGATGAGAGCAAAATTGTTCTTTTGGGTCTATAGAGGCCGCATACAATTTGTCCGACAACCCCATGTTCAGGACCCCACTATTGCTTAGTTACCTATGTACATGGTAGTTCTTGAACTCTTGAACTGAAGCTCGTGGCTACACTGCGGTGTCAGGTTACATACATAGTCATTATTACGGACATAACGGCAAAATGTTTTTTGTGGAAAAAGTACATTTTGGAATATTGGATTGTATGAGTTCAACAAACGACTAGTGCGGACTTCACCGGAAAACAGGAAATAAACAGAGGTATGGATTAAGACAACTTTTATGCCTTTTTGACACATCTACTGCAGTCAGATTTGCTGTGTTCCCTGAAGGAATCACTGCAAATGGTTAAGCAATTGTGATGACATTTTGAACATGTTTAGAGGCTAAAAACACGTTTAAAACTTGCCCTGTTTAAGCCTGTTGGGTGCTAACTCTAGCAGGAGAATAACAAGGTGTAGGCAGCATCGATTGTTTTAATTTTTCTTCCTACTGACAGTACTGTAAATTTACAAACAACAGAGCTACGTGTTGAAAACAACCGGAATTCTCCTTTAAATTCATGAAAAGCCCTAGCCAGGGCTACACCACCTACCTGAGTGGCGCGTGTGCAACAACGCCATGTTAACATGTTAAGCCTTTTATGCATGGTGTCCATACTGTATATGCATGTGGCATAGCCTTTATAAACATTTTCCAAAAGTGTTAGAAGTGTATTGACATTAATGCATGGCAACACCACTGTTGTCTCATGATGTCACACAACTATCTGATTTTTCAGTTAAGTGCAGTGATGCATGAGCATTTACCTGTTGCCTCTAGCAGCTGGCAGCTTTCCTATTAACAGTGTTTAATCATGCTACAGATGGAATTTACATAAGTAGTAAAATACATAAGAGGCAAACACTGAGGCTACTGACTAACTGAATCCTACTACTCTCAGTGGAAAGTATGAACTGAAAATAGGTCACCCTATTATATCATCAACCACTCATTATGTCTTCAAACTCTGTAATATTAAGAAAGAACATGCACCATGTTGCATGTGCAGCATTCATCCCTACAGATAAGTGGAAAGTAAAAAGTAATTGCTTGCATGATGCAACTTGCATCCATCCCCAATGTTCCACCGCATACCTGCGGCAGAATGCACGTTTCTGTGGCAACTACAGCAGACAGAATGGGTAGCAACAGTGTGTCATTGCTGCCGGCGCATCTCACTACGGATGCCAGGGCAATTATCACCGACTCCTCATCTGACAGCAGTTTCCTACCTAACAACCAGGACATGGACAAACTAAAAACAAACTGCAGAAACTAGAATATGAAGGAATATCACACCCACACTATCTGGATATGTGCGTGATCTTTCCCAAATCGGAAGCGTGTCTTACCTGTTTCTGCTGTTCCATGAGGGAGAGGAGGAGGAGGAGCAGCAGGCGCATCAGGATTAAGATAGATGCCGCATTTAGAAGATCAGGAGATAACGGAAAGCGAGCTGTAGCAGAAACGTGGTGGTGCTACTCCTTAGCTCGTTCAGTAGGCTACAGCTTCCATACTGTAAGGCGAGGAGCACCATTGTTGCGCAATATTATCTTAACTGAATCCTCTTTTTCCGCGAAGCTTCTAACCAGTGATGTTATTAAAATTCAGTTTATTACGGAGGCAAACATAACGTGGCCTGTAACTTACATCATCATGACATCGCGTTGACAACTGATTTTAACATTGGCACAAAAAAAGACTAACTTAGGCACTAATGTTATGCTTTAAGCCAGCCTTGTAGTACAACTACTTCAAGTTAAATTAATATAAGTGGCAACCCTTATCTAACGTTAATTCCCTTACATTTATAACGATATTCCCAATTTCCTTTTAAGATGAGTTATTAGCTTGCCACACGTGCTTTAGCATTAATTTAGTCTCACATTGCCAGACCTAGTTAGCGTTAGCTGACTTATTGCAATGCAGGTGTCTGGTAGTGGATTCCAACAAATTGCTTTATCCATTCACACGCCTTTTAATAACCATAATCATAATAAACTGCCGCTCCGCATTGCATTATCTGCGTTAACGTGTACATATAAGCTAATGCTAGCTTGCTAGCACTTCGTTTTCTCAACAACTTCAAGCTAAACTTAGACAACAACATCGGAGTTAGAAGAAGAAGAAGTTGAAGAAGAAGAAACATTTTCGTACAGTTGTTGTGTTGAATGCCAGATTAAAAAACGCATTAGAAGATTAATAAAGATAAATTAAGTGTACCCATAAAATCCGTATTTGTAAAATCCTAACATAGCGAAGCTGAATATATTGGCTATTTTTTTTTTTGTAAACACTTATTTTCATAACGGATCCCTTAAATAACTTATTGTAAACCATTGTGACCACAATATGTACATTTTACAGTTAAAAAATAAGCTTGACATTGCTTTCCCATGAAATGGCAGGACTGGTTTTGTAATGACCTAATTCGGTATTTTCTTCTTACTTAGCCAAAATATGCTGAAACAGATATATCTCCAATACGCTTACTGGCCTGTCCAATTTATTGGAAAAACAACAAAATATGTCACTTTAGACATTTCATGTGGCACAGAGGTCACATTTTCGGTGGGCCCCCTGGTCATAGAGAAATTCTGGGCAATGTGGACATCATGGCTAAATAAGCTGTTAAAAGAGAAATGCACTGCAGTCTGCAGATATCAATATTGCACTTTCAAAGACAGATGGATATGGTATAGTAGTATTTTTGGGACTTTTTTGTCTTCAATTGATAGGACAGCTGTAGACATTAAAGGGGGTAGAGAGAGGGGGGACCACATGCAGCAAAGAGCCACGGATTGGAATCAAACCCAGGCCACTGCACTGCAAGGACTGAGCCTTGGTACAGAAGGCACATGCTCAACCAGATGAGCTACCAGCATGCCCTGTATTGTGTATTTTGTAAGGTAATAAATGTACATCCTCCAAACTTCACTTTGACAGCTATTGTATTTGCAAGACAGCCTTATAGAGACAGCTGGCTCATTAAAAGCTGGAGAAACCAAGCTTGGGTGTTTGTTTCCCTTCCACTATTGTATAATGCCACAAATGGTTATAGTTGCACGACATTGGGTGTCAGGTTAATTCCTGTCAGATCACAGACCTTTAACAACCAAAATAACATACATGTCTATTTATTCCCTCTCTTACCTATTGTGCATGCTTGTTTGAGGTAGTATTGCTTAGGTCATTCTGCAGTGGGCAACATGCAGCGCGCTGGAAATTGATTTACTGGCAGAGATTTAGAATTTTCCATTACACAGCACACGTGTTGCCAGGGTGGGTTGGTTGGAAACGGCCCTTATTGGGTTATGTATTCCTTAAACCACACCTGTCTTTGTGACAAAACTTTTGTTCTTTGCCTGCTGTCACTGCAGCATACCGTAATGAGTTTTGTTGTCCATTATTAAAGACAGATGACAGGGTTTGTGTTCACTTCACCCATACTGAATGCTGTATTTCTGTGATGTCTATCAGCAGATGGGTCGCTGACCTGCTCTCTTACCCTGGCCAGGGTGGGCAGAAGCACAAATTGAGCAGCAAGAACAGATGGGAGCGAGACGGATGACAGGAGGATGAGACAAGAGCTGTGTGCTTAATATTTAACCAGTGAAGAAGCATGCTGTGCTGCCCAGGGTGAGGGAGGGCGGGGTTATAAATAAAGGTATCACACTGAAGTGACACCGATTAAGTGTTGGGGAGACTACACTTTTCCTTCCACAGTATTTTCAATCACAATATACTGAGGGGAGAAGTAGTTTACATGTAATATTGTGCTGGTGCTAAGGGTGTAGCAGCCTGCGGGTGTAGCAGCCTGCAGTAAGCAAATGAACAATATTATTATGGTATAGCATTAATAGTGTATTATGTGTTATGCAAATTAGTAGTAAATTGTGCTGTAAAGATCTAAGGAGAAGGGAGGAACTGCAGCAGCGCCCCCAATTGAGAGTTACCTGAACAGCAGCCCTCCCCCTTCTGGCCCCTTCATTAATCAACACACAGAGGATTAATCACTATATTGGCCACACCACCACACCTCTGTATTCTTGTCCACATTCAAAAGCTCTGTTAACATTTTAAAAGTTTTTAAGTGAGCATGTCTACAGTGAATCCCTTGTTTAGACATGCTGCTACAACTAAAAACTAGAACTGAGGCAATTACACACAAATGGAGCTGAATGACCCAGTGGGTGATTCATTTTTTTTTTTTTTTTTTTTTTAATCCATGGCCAGCTTGTTACTGGGTCAGCCGCAGCTTGACCATAATATGAAACAGTAGCTTTTCATCACTCAAACCTCAAGAGCACCGTGCATGTGTATGACACTATCAGCTGAAACTAAGAATACTTAGATCACTTAGAATAAGATAGGTAAAAACAACTGTGAAATGGTTTCTCAAAAATGCCTCTAGTTAGGGAGAATGGTACCATCATGTGGTATTTCTAGCCAGGGGAGCCCAATATTTTACATTGGGTAAATATTGATTTGCTGTTTTGTTGAGGCCGATTTATTCAGAAACCAGGAAACAGTAGGACCACTACATACTGTCAAGTGGCCTCATTTCTACCAGTAAACGACAATTCATCTTCTCATAGTAGCTTCTTTTTTAACATAAATTTTGACAAGTCTAAATTATTTTACAAAGGAAAAACTGGCTGTTACTTTCCTTAGCTGTTAAGTTGTACTACACACATTATTTTCAAGGGATTGTTCGACATTTTGAAAAATACGCTTTTTCACTTTCTAGCCGACTTAGATGAGAAGATAGATACCACTCTGCAGATTGAGTGGTATTGATCTTCTCATCTAACACCCTGCAAGAAAGTGAATAATCGTACTTACCATATTGTCAAACTATTCATTTAAATTAATTTACTGCCGATAAAGGCATGTTTAACCCCTTTGTTTCATTTGTTCCTTGACTTTGAAGTTCAAGTACCACAAGTCAGTCAAAATGGCTCAGGCAACCAGATGAACAAACACATTTTTCCATATCAGCAGCTAAGCCAGTCGCTGACTTGATATGGCCCTTGTCAAACAGAGTTTTGGGTGAGCAGTAAGACAAAAACATGTTATTAGTCACCTTTGATTTATTCCATTTGCCACTTAATATAGTTCATTATAAATTTGTTTCTCTTTTTATTAGAGAACCTTTTTGTCCTTAAGGTACAGCAGCCCAGAAATTCATTTAACCTTTTAAATGCCTTTACAATAGTCAAATCCTCAATGCAATGAACAGAGCAGGTTTATCTGTAAATTCAAAATTGTGTGTAAGCACAATAGCCCAAATTGGTTCCCCGATTATGAGCCACAGCAATAATTACTCTGGACTAAGCTCACCTCAAGTAGGCCTTGAACAGAAGTAGCTTGCATTTAATTTTCAGCATAAAGACAAAACATCCATTGGTAATATTGACGGCTAAACATGTCCCTGCAATCTTTATATTGACATTTCTTTCCCTCCTTCAGACAATTCCCAATTTCCATGAGCACACTCACATCTATCAGCCGGGTCTATTCAGCTGCTGTGTATGAACAATCATTCTGTGCTTGAAGCGGATCAACTTTCTAGTGTAGACATTATGTAAATCTCCTCTCCTTCCAGAATAAATATAGCCCGGCAACACACCCTAGTTTCTTAGGAAACGTCACTTATAATTGGTGACAAATTAAAGACAGTACAAGAGAAAGAAACTGCATCTGAGATAACAGTACAGTAGGTCTTGGCTAAATATGATGAATAATAAGAGATATCCTCACATCTTGGAATGCATTGCAATGCAAATCTCAATAACTCTTTCAGCAGACTCATTTTGTGCCTGAATATATTTCAAGACGTGGGTAACATTGACTCCATGGATTAACAGTTGTGAATTTGACAGACAAGCCTGCATTGCATCAGGATTTTCCAAAAAAAAAAAAAAAACACCTAAACAAATTATATAAATCCACTGTGCATCAATGGGGTTATTGGTGGGATTTTGCTGGTAAAAAACATAATTCAAGGAATCTGTGAGGCATCTAAGACAAATGTTCCAAAAGATGTCTTCTCTGGATTTATGCTTCGGCAGTTGTTGGAAGAACTCTCACAAACAGAGTTTTGGTGTCTAAGGATTTTACTGATGAATCAGCTGGCAGCTCTGAAAAGCATAGACAAACAAACAGTTACAACATATGTTTGTTTATAAATATGGCTAAAATTAAATGCGGAAAAACATTTAAGCATTAAAGCTTTTTTTTAAACCCTCCAAAGATCTTAAAGCGCCCATATTATGCTCATTTTAAGGTTCATAATTAGGGGTCCAAGCCCAAGGTTGTAAGGACTGTGGTAGCAAAGCTAAGCGGTTCACACAGCAGGAGCTGTGGAACCCTATTGTTTTTCTAAGGATTATTCTTCTCCAGCTGGCAAAAAACATTTGCCAGCTGACAGTAGCAGACAGTTTTCTCTTAGTCAGGAATTAAAACATAATAACAAACCCACTCTCTAAACCATTTTCCTTATCAATGAAATGTTGGATGATGAAGGTAAGAACTATCAATCAGATTTTCCTCACTGCTGAGAATTACTTGCGTAATTAGTGGATGCTAAAGTCAATATGATATATCCATCATCTTTTCCTCTTACCCTCAGTGAGATCCTGGTCCAGGTAGAGTTTGAGCCGTCTGCTGCGGAGGCCAAAAACCTTGGCAGCCTCAGACAGCAGGCCTGAGTAGTCAAGTCCATTTTGGCCCACTGGGTTCGCCAGCAGGAGGGTGCCCACTTCTCCTGTCTGGCCCTCTGGAGGAGATAGGAAGAATGTTGAAGGGAAGTGAACCAGACAGACTTCATTTCCTTCACAAATTAAGAAATGATTGGCTTGTTAGTGAAGCTTGTTCACAAGTCCTGGAAAGGTGACAATCCTAAGCCATGGGAAAAGGGAAGAAGACAGAGAGAAGGAATGATAGATCAAAAAGAGAGGTAGAGAGTGAGCCAGGCTGATCAATTGATAGATTTAGGGTCAAAGGAGCAAGGTCAAAGGGTTTGAGTGTGAATGACTTAAAGGATAAAGCTGGATTATGGTACGTTGCCTTCAGTACAGAGTGCAACACACAATGAGTGTATTCTGGAGGTGGAAAATAACTAAGCACATTTATTTAACAGCTACAGTTTCTAGTTACTGTACAGATTCAGAGTTCATACACAAAACATATGATCAACCTGTAAAATATGAAGATTAAAAGGAATAGTTTGACATTTTGGAGAAAAACGCATTTGATTTTTTTCCCGTATGGTAAATATAATAGACTAAAAACAGCTGGCTGAGACGGCAGCACAGATCTAGAACAAGAAAGCAAAATAAACGTATAAATCAAATCAATCTTTATTGTTTCCAAGTGGGAATTTGTTTTGAGGCCACAGCAGTCATGTAAATGACAAACAGTGAAACAACAGGCATACAATGATTATTTTACACAATGTCTAAATAGCCCTTTAAAATTTGCTCCATCTTAAACATAAATGCAGGAGATTAATTTGTGATTTTTGTATAGTGGTATTGCTAATTTAACTTCAGTAAAAGATTGCAGTATTTTTTCCAGTTGGAACTATTGAGAGATGTACAATGTCTGGGTCAGACTGTGATCTGTGCGTCTAAAGCAAAGGGTCTGATCTGATGTGTTGGAGCTAAAAAATTTGTCAGCAAGGTAAATTCATCGTTGGTTCTGGTCTCTCCAGGGGTCTCATTTATGAATGTGTGAAAATATGCATTCACCACTTCCCACGCAAAGGTTGTGATTTATAAATAACAAACTTGACAGGAGAATGTGCGGTCCTCCACGCAAACTCTGACCCTTGCTTACGCACGTTTTGGAGACAATGGAAATTGGCGATGCAGATGGTGAGGAGGTGAACTAATGTCAGACTGCAGAAAGTAAATGTGAGAATAATGATTACCCTTAATGTTCCAGCAATGTTATTTGCGCTTGTCCTGAGTAATAATTGTTCCATAAACACCTTGAAAATCAAAATTTGTTTTTAATATTTAATCGGTGCTGTCTCACTGTCACATTGTCCGCTACGGCGTGCAGGAGGATGAGATGGCCCGACTCAATGTATGATAGCATCAAATACCCTACCATTAGATAACGACAGAACACAGTGTAAATAACTAAATGTCTGTGCATATATAATCAAATGTCAAAGTCTAAAAATACAGCAAAATCGTTACACCTAATGTGCTCGTTATTAGTCCGAACTTTAATACTGCTGGTGACAAAACCTGCATGAAGAAAAGTGTATTTGCCTTTTACACTTTCGTCTTCAAATTGTATCTCTGGGTGTGGGGTAGTTGATGCTGTGCTGTAAACAAAAATACTGCAATGACCCCCCCGTGCGTAATGCTGCATGATGGCACTGCTGGCTTTGCAGGAAGAGAGGTTTTTTGCCTTTTCTCCGCCAGTCGTCATGATTCAGCGTCACGAAAGAACAACTTCCAGGGTCATTAACATACTTATCAGCATTCACGAGGTGCTTTGCATTTGCATATTTATGGTTAAAAATGACCATGTTCAGGACGGGATAAGGGGTAGATTCACGTACGCACACTTGTGGGTAATCTGTGATTTATAAAGAGAACATTGCTTACAGATGTGCGTGCGCACTTTCTTATAAATCAGAATTTTTTTTGGCGTACGCCATTTTTGGCTTTTGGGCACTACATACACTTTTAGTACGGATCCTACGCACAGTTTTATAAATGAGACCCCAGGGAATTTGTTAAATGTAATTGAAAAGAGTAATGGCAGCCTTATAACAGCCAGAAGGACTGATGGATCTGTGCATAGCTGTATGTACAGTAAGTGTCAGTGTGTATGTACAGTAAGTGTGTGTGTGTGTGTGTGTGTGTGTGTGTGTGTGTGTGTGTGTGTGTGTGTGTGTGTGTGTGTGTGTGTGTGAATATCTCACCAGCTGGTTGTGCGTTGCAGAGCAGCAGGTTTACATAAGGACACAGGAGGGTGTCGGAGGTGAGGGTGGGGCCAGGGGAGGAAGAGCCTGAAGTCACTGACAAAGTTTTACCGCTCAAAGCCTGAAGGTCCATCTTGCTTGTCAACTCTGTAATAAAACACACAAATGCACACACACAGGCGCAGAGAGGACTTTTAGAATTTTATCTGGGTTACTATGGAGCCCCTAAACTGAGTAAATCTTCAGACAAAGTAGCATTACAGTTGTAGCTAGCGAACTTTGATGGGGTTAGCTCGCCGGTTCAAATTCTTAACCTACATTTGCAGGAGTTTATTTAATGATGCTACACCAGTTATACTGCATATCATTTTACAGGGTCCATAGTTAACTACAATCATAAAAAAATGCTACAACGGTAAAGGTTAGTTTCTTTAGTCTTTACATGAGGATGTAGCAAGAAGATGGCTGTAAAAGACCCACAGTCAAATCAAATAAAATGAGATGGCAGATCTTTCTACCGTAACAGTGATTTGCCGCATTTAAGTCTTTCTGAGGGGCCATAACCAGTTCTCACCAGTCCCGCCGTTGAAGAATCTGAGCTGGGTGTTATTTGTTCCAAAGATGCTGCTGCACACTCTCTTCAGCTTGTCCAAGTCAAGTTGGTTATCCCCTTTGGGGTTCTCCAACAGCACCACCCCCTCTGAACAAGAAACCAGTCGGACAAGAATTGCAGATAAGATGCGGAAAAATGGTGTTGTACATATCCTATTTAGAGCCTGACCGATAAAGTATTT
Source organism: Percina caprodes (assembly GCA_013375575.1). Taxonomy (NCBI): domain Eukaryota; kingdom Metazoa; phylum Chordata; class Actinopteri; order Perciformes; family Percidae; genus Percina; species Percina caprodes. The sequence continues at coordinate 469,481 of JABXJD010000039.1, forward strand.
TTAAGACCGATATAAATATTTGGTTATTTAAAAATCCAATATATCAAAATCCAGAAACACATTACAAAACAAACAGATTTCCCTAACATTAGTTATCTGAAGAAGAGTTCTCACTAAAATAATATGATAATTTGTTTTATTGTCACAACAGAACATCAAATTATATTAAAGTTCTGATAAATAAAATGTATAAAAATACAAACTTGAAATATGGAACTTAAAGTCCTTTGACGTTGTAGAGCACCCTCTGGTGGACAAACTATGCATTGGCAACACTCATAACATGGTTGACAGTCTGTTTTTATATTTTTAATATTCATTTATCAGAATCATTTATTCATCGGATAAATGAATATTTAAAAATATATTTTTTTTAATTGGCCATTATAAATGCCGATACCAATAGATCAGGAAATGCTTAATAGCGGCCCGCCGATATATTGGTCGGGTTCTAATCCTATTATCACCACTTTAAGCAGATGTTCAATTTTCCCCAAAATGTAAAATAACCTAAGAGCAAACTTCTATTGACAGTTAAACAGTTTGACGACCAACCCATGTGCTACCTTGTTCTTTGTTGTTGACATTCACCCTGACGTTCATATAGGCGCAAGCTGGTCCATTTAGAGGAGGCAGAGAGGCTGAAGATCCCTTTACTATGGTTAACTCCAAGTCTGAGCCCTTCAACTGCAACAACAACAAAAAATAGTATAAAAAATACGACTAGAGTATGACAGAGGCAAAGAAAGAAAGACGTGCTGACTTTTTATGTTCTTTAAACTAAAAATCTAATTGTGACTTTTAACACACATTCAGAGTGGTTATATGGGAATCACTAAGAGGAAACTTTACACATCTTCTACACACAGTGTTACCAGCATGTTTCATAAATGGTGAAACACTGTGGTACACAACAAGCTGCCTGTTAAACTGAACTTGTATCATAGTACAGCGAACAATAATGCTGCTTGCCCTGAAGTGTCCTTTCATACCTGAGTCTTTTCTTCTATGATGACGCTGGCAGTCTTGGGGACAGGAAAGGGCAACAGGGGAGCCTTGGTGGTAGCCAGGATAAAGTCAGTGTGAGCCTGGATCACAGAGTCCAAGTACTCCCCCTCAGGCTGGCAGCGGTAGTACACAGTTATCTCATCTGAGGGCACCAAATGACCCTGTGAGACAAGAGATTGAGAGACAGGTTGTGGGTTTTCATATGTAAACGAATACCAAGCACAGCATTTTTCAGAAACTAAGAGAAGTGAAAAAAAGAAAAGATAAAGATTCACCAGCAAAAGAGCTAAAATACATCTGGAACCATAAGTGACGAAATATGCTAATAGCACTGCTTGAATAGCTCTTCAAACAACGATAACAGAAAAACATGTTATGTTAAAACCTGATTAAAACAAATGATTGCCAAAGAGGATGCAACGAATCACAATTTTGCAACATGTTATTCCAAAGCTTTAAAGCTTTCTTCTCCTCCTCTATAAGAAACAAGTGATTGTTTTGGGAATAAATAATCGCCTGCAAGAAAGAAGGGGGGAAGGGATGTACAAAATGGAAGGGTGGCCAAAAAAAGAGAGGGTGGGGATTAAAGGTCCCATAACATGGTGCTCTTTGGATGTTTTTATATAGACCTCAGTGGTCCCCTAATACCATATATGACGTCTCCTTCCCAAAATCCAGCCTTGGTGCAGAATTAAGCCACTAGAGCCAGTCCCACAATGAGCTTTCCTTAGGATGTGCCATTTCTGAGTCTGTAGCTTTTGGGGCGGGGTACAAGGTGAAGGCTGGGGGTGTGGCCTTGACCAACTGTCACTTTGCTTGTTTGAAAGCTATGATGTCTCTCTCACAAGGGTGGGCCAAATTCTCGGGGCGGGCAAAACAGAGAAAGGGGAGGTAACTTCAGCCCATCTGAGCTTTCATTTTCTCAAAGGCAGAGCAGGATACCCAGGGCTCGGTTTACACCTATCACCATTTCTAGCCACTGGAGGACCATAGGCAGGGTGGGGGAACTCATATTATCATATGTTAAAAAAAAAAAAACTCATAAAAAAGAGACATTTCTATGCCATGGAACCTTAAAAAAAGTTGAAAACAGACAGTTGAACAAATAAAGGCAAAAGAGAAAATGGGAGCTTTTTTTTGGAAGCTCTTAGCTGTTAGCATTGTGTGCTGATAACTTCCCTAACCTTGACACATTCAAACACATTGATCTTATCCTAATCTGCAGTGTGCACAGCCATACGCGCACACATGCACACACACACACGTATGTAGCTCAAGGGCAGAGTACAGCGTTAGCTAGATACAGATGAGCAGTCAATCAATATTGGAAGATATATAGGCTTTTCCTTTTTCCTGCCAAGACAAGGTGCTGATGGTACCTAGCAGAGTGTGTGTGTGTGTGTGTGTGTGTGTGTGTGTGTGTGTGTGTGTGTGTGTGTGTGTGTGTGTGTGCCGTCAGAGCAACAGAGATTTCCAGTTTGTGAGCAGTTCAATAACAAAAAGGAACCGCTGACCTGTTTCTAACACTAACACACACACACACACACACACAGATAAAGACATGCACACCCACAAACTACTACCAAACATGTCAAAGAATTGTTAAAAATTAATTCCCATCCCCAGGGTGGAAAATTCCTAACAGATCTCAGTTTGAAATAACTGGAGGAATTTAGCCTGGCCGGGAGCCAGTGCACACCACTGCTATAGGGGGATGGAAAAAACTGTTTGTTGCTTGTGAAAACAAGGGGCTGTTGGCTAATCCGTCTTTACTCCCCAAACCACTTCAAAGCTCCAACATTAGAATCTGAAAGGGGCCAGACTGTAATTAAGCTTCCATTAAGCCTGCCTTATGATGGAGAAACTTCTAACTGTGACGCTGCAGTGGAAAGATTTCAAAACTGCCCTGACAAAATTAGCATGGGACATAAAGAGGAAGGGGGGAGCACAGGGTGATCAAAGGGGGTAATGTCACAAAATAATACAGCACATTTTATATGCTTGGTCTACATCATTGGTCACAGGTGAATATAACTTATATTATGGTTACCTACTTTTGCTTTATTACTTTAATTACATATTCAATTTAATTTTAACATCACTTACTTACACTGCAATATTGTTTTTTGTACTATGGCAACCGCACATTACTTTACAAAACCTTTATTTGACGCCACTTTAATTCAGTCTACCTTCTGCCCATTTCCTGTTTTTCTTGTTTGTTTGTTTGTTTTTTGCTGTTATTGTTGAGAATGCTACTGTAACAAAGGAATTTCTCCGCTGTGGGATGAATAAAGTATTATCTAATCTACATTGTAGGGCTGCAACTAACGATTATTGTCATTTCAATAAATCCATTGGAAGTTTAGTCTATAAAATGTATTAAAAAAATTAAAAAAGAGTCAAAAATACAATGAATACATCAATAAAGGATCATATACATAATGTAAATGGAGTGTGAAAAGTGACATGAAGCTTTATACTCTATAATTCCACTTTATAACTTAAAGGTTCCATGGCATGAAAATATTTTTCTTCATGAGGTTTTTTTAACATTAATAAGCATTCCCCCAGCCTGCCTATGGCCCTCCAGTGGCTAGAAATGGCGATAGGTGTAAACCTAGCCCTGGGTGTCCTGCTCTGCCTTTGAGAAAATGAAAGCTCTGACGGACCGATCTGGAATATTATGAGGTCATAAGGGGCAAGGTTACCTCCCTTTTCTCTGCTTTGCCCGCCCAGAGAATTTGGCCCACCCATGAGAGACATCATGGCTTTCAAACGAACAAAGTGCAAGTTGGTCAAGGCCACCCCCCCCTTCTCCTCCTCAATAGCTACAGACTCAGAAATGGCACATCCTAAGGAAAGCTCATCGTGGGACTGGCTCTAGTGGCTATAATGCTGCACCAAGGCTGACCAGTAAGGTCTATATAAAAGCATCCAAAAAGCACCATGTCATGGGACCTTTAAAATAAAATATAACTAATTTGACTCTTCTTTTTCTCTTTCATTAGCAAAAAATAAATAAATGTCCACATGTTCCAATGCATAAATAATAATGAGACGGGTGGGCACATTTGAGAAGCTGTAAACCGATCATTTAGTATTTTTGTTTAATGAATCACACACATTTAAAACTTTTAAATCTACTATATTGATCAAAATATATGAGGGGGAAGGGGTGTGTGTGGTCAAGATATTTTCAAGGGTATTTTGTCAACTCGTCAAACTGCCTCAGCGGCATGTTATGCTCACCCAGGCACAGCCCTGATTACATGGGTTGGCAAACTGTTTAATATATTGTATTCTGTTCATTAGACACTGGATTGTAAAATTCACTAGTAGTGTGTTATATGTCACTCTAGTAGTGCTCCTGAAATAATTGTCCCACCTTCTTGCGTAGTTTCTGAATGCGGTTGATGACCTCTCGGGCAACGCCTTCATCCATCATGGACTGGTCTGGGGTGACATCCAGCAGCACCAAGACCTAAAGGACAACAGACCCAGAGGACAACAGGAGGGGTTTTAAGCTACATATTGAAGTGATCATAAAATTGATCACAGACTTGATGTTTCCAAAGACTAAAGACACCAATAAAAACAATGATAGTCACATTTTAAAGTGCAGCTTTCTAATGATGCTCTCTTTCAACAAACTCCAAAAATCCCCAAGTGCAGTGCATGTTGACATATGCAGTATATAAATTTGCAATATCTTTTTTTTTTTTGATATTGTGCAGCACTACTTCATTTTCATAACCTCATATTCATACATCATATATGTTATCCTTTATATAAAGTGTCTAAATACCAAATGTATGGATTCCTGATGATTAATCAGCAATCACTAGCAATCAAATAAAATACCATTTTCAATAGGGTTCCCACAAATAATTAGAGGAAAACCAGGATGATTTAGCATGTCTTTGAGCACACATATACATGTTTTCATCAGGACATTAAGTTTTCATATTTGGACAAAGAAAAGTATTTTTTACTCCAAACTTTATTTTGAAATTATTACAAAATCCTTTTATCAATCAACTAAGTATGTAAATTAGCCAATTCTAGGTTGGAACACTAAACACGGAAAACAATGTTGACTTCCTAGCCATAGTGATGAAGTTACGGTATGAATTTAATATTTTTCTGTTACTGTAATAACAACAACAAGCACTGTGTGCTCCTGGCTGCAACACTTTAATGTTGGGTTAATGGGGTTAATGTTAAGGTCGTACTCTAATCACGTACAGCCCACAATTATTGCAATATGCATTCGACAGAATAGTAGCAGAGAGTGAAAGAATTTCACATGGCATAAAAGACCTTTGAGTTTACTATAGCCACGGAGTAACTTCAGACCCATGCTACAAACTATACAGTTAAAAGGCAGGGTAAAATCCAGAGAGCAACATTTATGAGATACATCTGCATTACATTTATAAAAGTAATAAAAAATAACCAACCAAGCACCAATAATGACAATATTGTAGTCTGTGTGAGTCGTTAAAGTGAAATGAGTGTCATGTTGTGTAAGGCTAAGCTGCTGCCAGCCACAAACACTTTACCATATAAAGGAGGGAAAGCCATGACAGGGTGATAGAGAAAAGTACATGAAAGCAAACGAAAAAAGAAATTGAGAGAGAAAGAACAGAAAGAGAGATGGGAGCTGGAAAGTCAGTGCGAGCGAGAGTAGCAGAGAGAATAAAAAAAGCCAGCTCAGTAAACTGGTATTAAGGTGCAGCGGTGTGGAGTGCATACGGTTGGAAGAGCACTGATTTCAGAGGGCCTGTGGGAAACGCATACATGCTGGTTTCCACTTAGCTGTGAAATGATTTCATACATCAAGCTTGTACAGTAAAGACAAACAAATGCATTTACAGTATATGGCAGCTTGGTGCAGGACCAGCAGCTGAGAAACATTTATGTTTTTTAAAATCAGGTTACATTACACTTTTCGGCTCAATCTATAGTGTAGTAATGTAGCAGTAAGGAGAGAGGGTACTCTGTGTGAGTATGCATGTGTATTTATATACAGTTTCATGTTTGTTAAAAAGTGACTAAAATTTGCTAATTATTCATTACCCTTTGTGTAATAACAGTACACAAATGACAATAATAATGAGTTATGTGAGATACTTTCCATGTGTGCAGCTAGTTTAAGAAAAAATAGGTTATAGTTAAGAGTATAATGTGCATTTAAAACACCAAACCAACTACATATACAAAGATAAAATCTGTATTTCTTCAAAATAAAAGGATGCAACTGTTACCAGGTCCCAGGAACAGCCTCACAATTTGGGTAATATGTTTATTCTCTTTCTTGCTGAGAGTTAGATGAGAAGAACAATACCACCCTCATGTCTGTACTCTAAATACAAGGTTTCTGCAGGTTTTTTACACTTTTTAAGACCTTTATAAGACCACTATGAATGAAAGTTAAGACCTATACCACAACATCAAAAAAAAGAAAAAGAAAGTAAATGTCAGAGTCCGGACACATTGTCTAAAACAATTCCCCGATTTCTAATTTGCATTATAGGACTGGTGACTAGTCACTGTGTGGAGAACGCAGAGCACCTCCGCTCTTAGAGCTGGCTCTGATCCAAATGTGATACGGAGGACGTTTTTGGAGTTGCGGAGCTGCTGTGTGGCTCTAGCCTAGGCAGTGTGAAGGTAGTGCTGGGGCTGGGGCCAACTATCTGGAGCTGCCAGAGATTTGGTGGAGACCCTCACAGAACGCTGCCAGAGATTTCAATGAGCATTAGAGGTAGCATTACATGGACGTAGGAAAATGAAGACCCGTTTAAAATGATTTAAGAGCTAGAATTTGAGATATTTTAAGGCCTCAATTTTTTATTTTGAAATTTTAGACATTGTAATTGTTAGACACACTCCACGCAAACCTTGTTAATATGAAGCTACAGCCAGCAGATATTAACTTAGCATAGCATTAGATTGGACTATTTTTGGGTGGATGCAGTAACTTCTAGAAGTTGCCACTGGTCAACTGGCAACTTTGTGGTGATGAGAAGACTCCAGTAAAGTTGCTGCTCCAGGCCAGTGGTTGATGCATAAACAGTATAAGCACAGCCTGTCTACGGAGAGCCTGTTCACTCCCTATTGAGCCCCATTGTACTGAATTTTGTTGCAGTTTCACTAGGGTTCCACTGGGGGTGAGGGCGAGTGAACAATATATGGGACTCTATGGAGCTAGATGGCTAAAGTTGTCTCTTTCGCTTGATTGTCGTTGAGAAATCTCAGATTTGATTGTATTTTTTGAGAGTTCAACATGGATTACAGGTGAAAAGTTGAATGTGAATGTCCTTTTGATTTCTTACAGGTTGAGTTGTTTCCCATAACACGCTAGCATTCTACTAATTAATGCTGATTGGTCAGTGAAGGACTGATTACAACGAGAGATCCCACTTGATGGCATCTGAAGTGCTTGTGCGTGTGTGTGTGTGTGTGTTTCAGCGTGGTCTTTAAAACATTAGCAAACCAGTCCTCTTTCTAGCACGTGAATTGGAAGGGACCGCCTAACCTGTCAGGTGTGTTGTCGATGCCTCGAGAGAAAAAAGTAAGTCACTCAGAGCTTTCCGCAAAGCAGTATCTCTGGCCGTACGATGTGTATGACGTCACTGGCATTCTAAAAAGGCTTTTTAGAACAAAAAATAAAACTTTAAATAAATCAAACACCCAGCAGTGTGTATTTTCTTTGAATGCAACATTCAAATTATAGACAAAAAATGATATCCTGAATACTCAATGACGGTTTAGGTCATTTTATGGAGGTTCTGATATTTGTTCAAATGTAGATTTTTCTGATAATTTTGTTTTTTTATTAGTTATAAAACAGGGTGAAATGACATGATTGACAGCTGTGATTGACTCACAATTGGTTGGGCAGGTGTATGGGTGGGACTTTCCACCACCCAATCACTATTGCGCAGACACTGGCTCCAAAATTACAAGATGGCGGCGTCCGTATCGGGGATATTATGTCTTCACTTTTGTACAGTGGGAGAAAGTGGAAACGCGTCTTCCGTCTTTTCTAAAAAGTCTATGCTCTGGGTCAAGAAAATAATCTGACACATAACCCCCTTGTAAATCCCCAACGAGATGTTGCTACACTTCGGTTGTTGTACAGAATAAACAAGATTTTGTGTAATTTAAAAAGCTTTAGCGGTAGCTTCTCATACATCATACAGATAAGAGTGGAATCCATCTTCTCAGCAAGAAAGCATATATAGCATATTTCCAAAATGTCAAACTACTGTTTTAATAAAAGGTTGTTTTATAGTCTCTTAAAAACTGGCACTGGTATTAAATAGAAGAAATGTCTTGTTAGATTCTTCCCATTTTTTGAACAAAATTGAGTTGTTAAAACAGAAACAGGCACACACATTTAATTCTAAAACTTTGCAGAGAAATCCTATTTTGTATCTTCCACTTTTCACAGTGGAGGCCCATCTATTCTTAAGCAGTCCTGTCAGGAGAAGCCCAATATTGTCTTCCAAACACACTACCCACTTTATTCCTTTACAGGGAAGCTATGTTGGCCTACAAAATCCAGAATAACATGCTTCCCCTCCTTTTGTTTCGATTGGTGTTCAATTTGCATGGAAATGGTATCTAATGCAAAAATGATTTTTGATGATGTTTAAATTTCAAACATACCTGTGCATCAGAGTGTGCTTCATACTGTGCTGCTGAGCCAAAACTTTGGTCAAAGCTGTACATGAGCCTCAGGTCGTCCTCATGAAGCTCATGGCCATCCACCTTGATGGATCCTTAGTTAACCAAAACAATATGAATTAGTCAGTTGTGGTACTGAACCTAAAACAATAAACATTGTTATATGGCAGCATACTAGCTATAACATTCATCAGTTCATAGAAAAGCAGTGTATATACTGTTCATGGAACTCCACACCATGGAAACCTACTGTGTCTCCTCATCATCAGACCGTATAGGTAAACAACTATACATTATACTGCCTGTACAAAACTCACTAGGGGGCCAGGAGAAAATGAGTCAAATATTTATAATACTCCTATTTAATATACACTCATTAAAAGAATTTTAAAACCAAAAGATGTTCTTCTTGGATTGGGATATTCTCAGCAACGATCATGTAGGACAAAATTATGCGGTGGAGCCTATATAAATAATGATGAAAAATGTTCTGCTACAAAGTCAGTTGGATGTTGAGTGACATAATAAAGAAAATGTCTGAACTGTGTGGAAGTGGTACCATTTGTCAGACTACTTCAGCACTAAATTATAATTAACGTAGATAATATAATAATTAAACTAGACACGTATGACACACTAATTTTCAGATGTGTTCCGGTGAAAATCTTAAATACCACCAGTAAACTGAAAATGGATCATTTTGAAAAAATATTATATTGATGCCCATTATGATTAAATCAATGCTGACTGACAACAGACTTTAATGCAAATATGATGGACTATTTAATGCCCCACTATTCTCCTTATTCAATTTAAATAAATTGCCAACTAAATGAACTGAAATGTCTTTATTTTGGTGTTCCGTCTCTTGAGGATTCTAGAAATGCTTTAAATTACATCCAATCAGGCTAAATAAAGTGCTCTCTTAATTCTCATGCAGGCTGAGGCTTTGTTTTGAATTAGCTGGAGTCTGGACCAGTCTTTGCTTGAGTGTTTTGATATTCCTTACATTGCAGTCTTTCTGGCCACATTCACACTAGATTGGGTTTACTGTATTATTTAAAAAACAATCTAGTTAGGTTTATATCTCCAACTTGCCAGTGGCAGCAATTACCTACATCTGTGTTCTGACTAAGAACCGTGACCGTGTTCTCCTCTCCTTTTTATTTCTCCACACCCAGAGGCTGGGTGAAACAGTCACTCCGTTTCTCTCTAATCTTAGATTTCCATGCTTTGATTTCCTGTGTCCCTCCCAGCTTCTTTGCTCTTTTCCCCCTTCTCTCTTAACCTCTTTTCTTCTTCCCCGTCAAAATGATGGGATCAAAAGGTACAGGTTAGGAATAATGAGTAATTCAACCAATGGCCATGAACGCACAATCCGTTTCTAGCCAAATTGCCACCCTTAAAGTCTAAAAAGGTTTTTTGAAAAGCTAGAAATTGTTCAAGAGGTTAAAAGTGGACTCTCAACTGAGTGTATGCTGGTAGCTTTCTATAGATAAATTATTTCAGAGACTGCTTCACAGACAGTAGCGTACATTCCACCAACTGATTTGTTAACAGATGTTTATTTTGTTTTTTTATTCCAACTTTTTTTCCATCCTTCCTGATTTTGTTACCTTGGCACAGAGCCAGGCTAGCCGTTTCCCCCCTGCTTCCACTCTGTCTCTGTGCTAATATACTCAAACTGCCTGCTAGCTGTAGCTTAGTATTGTGATTCCTTAAAAATAAAATAAAAACACAGCTCAGTATCTTAAAAGCAGGGTTTGTACAGTACATTCAAATATTACAGTAAATCTCGCCTGTGATCACAAATCAGTGAAACGTTACTTGGTATCGCTGTCAAAATTGAATCTGTGTGTTACCTTTCTCCATACTTATTTACCACCCTTTACCACAACTATCACTTTTCTGCCATCGCTCATCCTCCTCCTTTCCCACCAATTGGCTAGACTTCAAACATGTAAGTGATTGGAAATGTTATGTTCCCACAGCCTAGTTGACCTCCACTGAGTCTTTCCCCAGAGACTCTGGGGCCTCTCCTCGTCTTTCTATAATTGGAGAGACAAGATACCTTGCACTGCTTTGATCCGTACTCAAACTCTGATTATAGTATAGAGGAGTTAGGATTTGCTTTCTGAGAATAAACTGACCGTCTGTCTGTACCCGACTTCATTAAAAGGATTCATTGTAGAATTTTTGGTGAAAGAAATATGACTTAAACACAATATGCAGCAATTATGTAGTTGTGTGTACATTGTAACACTAACCTACTTCTCTTTACTAATGAACTATTTGGTAAACAAAAGCCTTTGGTATGTGTGTTCACTTGTATAGAGAACACAAGCACTGAAAAAGGAATACAAAAACAATTTCTGGGATGCAATTTCCTTTGCAGGAGTGGAATTTTTTAACTGCACTGACGTTTTTACACACATACAACCAGAGAGCCCCACACAGCAATACCTGTCTTCTGAAAGGCCTCTAGCTGTTCGCTGGTGAGCTCCTTGATAGAAGCTGTAATAGCTTTGAAGGCCCCCTTTAGTCTCTTGCCCAGCACCATGTGGTCTGGCTCAGCTCTCAAACGGATGCCGTACTTATCCTTGTCGGTTGACAGCGTCAATTGTCGCACATTAAGCTCCTGGAAGATGAAAGAAAGAAAAAAAAGACAGCCTATGTCTTAGAAAAGTTGCCGCCGTCTTGTAGCATCCTGTGTTATATCCCGTGTGTGTGTGTGTGTGTGTGTGTGTGTGTGTGTGTGTAGTTATTACAGTTGATAAAAAACAACATGAAAAGTAATGCAATTACGTTATGATAATGAATGTTAAGTGATCAGCCTGAATTTGTTCAATTTAACCTTTACAATATCCTGCACCCAACATATGTCCACCCCAACCAAATGCAATGTAAGACTTAAAATATATGAGCCAGTTACATTAACACTGTTTGCATTTATTAAACTGCAAATGTCCATTTAAAAAGGTGAACTAAAGGCAAACTGTATCGAAAACTAAACTCGAAAACTTGAGCTGCTTTTTTCTCTCACTTCTGATCAAATAAACCTTGTTTACTGGAGGGAAGCTAAAAACCGGCAAGGTTAAATGTTTTCATTGCCAGAAATGATAAATAACATGTGGCTCAAACTATGCTTTTGGAATCCAACAGGAGGGTACACTAGAAGCCTTTCTCAACGTAATTCTTAATCTCTATGTTGTTTCAATTTCCCTGGTCAGTAGCATATGGGAACAAGAAGGAATCAATTTTCCATTTAAGACAAATCAGTAATTTCAGTAAGTAAAACTTTACATGGCTATAAAAGTAGCAACATTTCCAGCAACAGCATCTGAAAGGTTGAAGCATTCTTACTTAAGAGCATAGCGGAGCTATCTGAGTCATCTGTAGAACAGCACTGACTTGAGTTTTGTTAGTGGAAAATCAAACCCAAAGACAAAAGGGATAATGTCCGTTTAATGGCTTCCTGCACTAAAAGGCTATGACAATTAGTCTGTCTACTGTCTGAGTAGTCATCGCTCCAGTTTCTTGGACAGCACCTGAATAGGCCAGACAAACTTTTGCAATTTATTTGCACTCTCCATTGCACAACCATACACTGATGATGGTACTTGACAAAAATAACACTTATCATTGGAAACACCCAGTCCTACACACACATGCTTAGTACCTATACATGCACTAAATGGAGAGATGTCAGAATGAGGGGGGTGCCCATGGAAAGGCGCCCCAAACAGTTGGTGGTTTGTTGCCTTGCTCAAAAGCCCCTTGGCCAGCTAGCAGTCCACCACGATACTTTGGTTCAAATGGTGACTTGAACGAGCAACCCTCCAGTTCCCAATCCAACTCCCTATGGACAGAGCTATTGTCACCCCATAGTAAAACACACAGCATGTTACCTGGAAAGTTAAACAAAGGCAACAACTCAGTAATGTTGCCGGCTCTTAATGTGAAACGAGTGCTAGAAAAGCTGTGGTCAATGGTGTGTAATGATGCATAGTAATGAGACTATGTACAAAAACACATTAATATTATTATAATGTTTCTGTGTGCTGGAGAAATCTATATTTTAATGAAGAATTTGCATGTGGGTGTAAATCAAAAGGCATCTGCTCTACCCCCTTTTTAAATGAACAGAGTACAGAAATTTTAATTATAGCTGAGGATAAAAATAAATAAAAATAAACAGCATGTGAAGATGCACTTCCTCTGTTGTACATCCTATCAAGTATCTAATCGGGTTTGGAGTGTTAACGAGGTTCTAGAGGATATTTTTCTTTAACTTAGACATTCATTTGCACTGATCAAAGCAGAGTAAACGGACAAGAATAAAAACACTTAAAAGGAAAGATGAGAAGAAGATGCACCTCTCGTCTTGAAGCAGAGCACTGGTAAAATGACATGACCAAGCCGACTTCAAGACAGATTATCACACACTACAACCAATGAGCACTCTTGGTTTACTTACTTCCAGGATGTATTTCTGCAGGGACTGAATGTCTTTTAAGGCCTCTGGGTCCTGGTGAATAACTACCACCTCCTTTAATGGGTACTGAAACACACACCAACATTACAGTGGGTCAATAGCTCAAGCCAGCGTCAGTGCTTTTTGGCGGACAAACTGCAATTTCTTGTTATTAAAATCGTCCGACCTTGCTACATCTGCAATTATCCAATATCACGCCGATATAAAGTATGTTTCTTTGAGTTTTATTTCACTGTGCCTCTTACACTTTGAGTAAAATTGATGATTCACCTTAACGGGAAGGGTCTTCCTGTCTCGGATCACTCGGCCCAGCTCAATCACAGACTGCATCTGAGAGACAGCACTCTCAATGCGCTTGTCAATAACCCTCTCCCTGAAAAACAGAAACACAAATTAAGTAAATCCAAGAATCACCACATCGTAAGTAGCATCACAGGTCATACACCAAACGCAGCAGCACAGACCTGCCGATGCGCACTCAACCTGCGTTTGACCCAATTGTGTGAGTCAGCAGTCACCCTGTCAGAGAATCCAGTCTGCAGTGTAGTTCATTCACTTGACTGATATACCAGGGAATTGAACAGCAACATTGGGCTTTACAATCAAAGAAAGTTCATACATGCATGCTCCCTCTGTTTCTTTCTTGATGGAGGCACTCAAGAAAAGGTTCTTTTATCCCTTGCTGTATTTATTTAACATATGCGTACAGGCATCTAAACTAAGCTTTGTATTGGAGCCTGTGTTATTCTAAATTTTGACACCAAGATTTCCGTTGTTATTGCATTAATAATGATCAGTATCGACCCTGAAAAAAACAAAAACTTAGCCCCAATGTCATGGTATGAGCGTCTAAATAACCATAACCCTGCAGTTTGGGTCATACAAAAGAGAACTATTTTTTTTTATTTTAAATCAGAACTCTATACCATGTGAAACTTTTGAAATTGCAATGGGTGCCACCTGAAGGAGCTGCCTTCTTATAATAAGTGATGTAGGGGGATGAGAGGAACATCTTTCAAAACAACCCACCTTCTTACGAGAATCATCCCGTATGCTGTGAAATACTGTACAATTTCAGGGCACACTTAAGGTGCATTTCTGCCATAACTCTCAGCCAGCAATCGTCATTCTGGTTAATCATTGGTTTAGAAATTCAAATTGCTATTCTATTGAGGAAAATGAATAATAGGATGACAAGGACAGTACCATACGTCTAAGTAAATACAGAGTTCAGAACCCCCAGTGCCAAAGTTTAACTTAGGAGCATCCACTAATAAAGTACACTGAGACTTCCACCCTTAAATCAAAATTAGAGCTGCGCATTCACTTATAATCACACATAACACACACATCACACATTGCAATATTAGCCCCAACTGTCTGCAGGAACATAAACGCTGTGTGTGTTTGTGCACAATGCTTGTTCACTCGAGCAGTCTGCTCTTCCATGTGTGCACGCAACAGTGGAGTAAAATGAATGTGTAGAGGACTCCAGGGACAGCCAATCATTTAATGAGCTGATTGAGGAGCAGCTTTTTACCCCCGTCTGATTGGTGTATGACCTTTGGGAGGGGGGTGAAGTAGTCCCATTCGACAGCCGGGTGGACAAGCAGCTAATAAAGCAGCAGCACTGAGTACTGCTAGAGTGACAGGGGAGATTATATGAACCATTACACAAACCTTTTCTCCTTACGCTAAATCAAACGGATATTTAATCATGTCAGAACTTCTTTGTAGTAAAAGATGATGCAATTAAGTTTGAGCAATTAGAAATTCCTTCCAGGCTATACAAAACTGATCAGCCACCATGACAGCTTTATTTGTATAGCACATTTCAGCAACAGGGCAATTCAAAGTGCTTTACACAAAATCAGTTTAAAAAAAACCAGATAAAACACAAGTATAAACAGTTAAAAATAAAAACATTAAGACAGATAAAACCCTAACCCACTTGAGACTACCTTCAAGGCACATGTTTTAATGAAGTAGTTGAAGTGAAGTGAAAGGATGGAAATTATCATATTCTGTGAGCAATATCCTTATGCAGTGCTGCCATTTAAAGACAGGCCCAGTGCAGTTTTGTGTGGGTATTTCTAAGTGAAATAAGTGCACAAACTCTTCTCTTAATCTATTATCACTCGCTAGAGAAGGGATCAACAGTTTTACCCACAAAAACTCAAACAGGGTTAGGCTGCTTTAAGAGAAGATAGCAGTGAACTGTGGAAGGCAGTGGATTTCAAAGTCTTTCTCTATAACAGATGACCTGGTTGTTGCTTGGAACTAACATGGTAAATATCAAAATGGACATTTCAATCAGAGGGGTGGGGTCTCTTCAGAATGAAGAGGAAAAACGGTTAATACACAAAAGGAACAGCTGCTGTGAATCCAGACTTATCTAGAAACTACTGTGGACTCTCGAGCTTCAAAAGTTTCTACTCCGAGGAGTAGAGGGTGATATGATTGGGGTAAAGTAAGGCCAGGCACTCTGGCTGAAACTGATTAGGGCTCTGGAACAGCAGTGGATATCCTGTGAGAATACAAGGGGGGTTGCTGTTTGAGCTACAGGGTGGGAAGAGCAGCAGTTTTTAAGCCAGATAACCTCGAAAAGTTCTACGTTTTTCCGACATTAGATGTATATTGTACATCTAATGTTGATTATTATTATTTTTTATTATTATTATTATTATTATTACTGTAAAGTGCTGCTCTAAATAATTACTGCAAAGTGAAATTATAACGGGATGATCAATCAATGTCACCTTGTGAGCTGAATCACCTTGTGATAATTTTTTATTTCTAGAATATATACCATTTACACATCAAGTGAATTAGCAACATTTTCCCCAAAGCTTCATACATTTTCATAAAAGTGTAATAATTTCTTCTTTAGCATAGGCGATCTGTATTTCAGGGGAGACAGCATGCCTCTCAACACTTTGGGAAACGTGGTTCTGCCTCAATATTTAAAAGGTGTGCAGAGTGGTTGGGGGAAAACAGGTGACAGAATGACCATCACAATCGCTTTCAGCTACTTTTAGCAAATATCGATAGCAACAACTCTGAGGACACTTGTTCCTATTTTCGTCTTTAATAAAAGTGGCACAAAGTAGTCGATGAATTTGAACTTGATTGAGGGATTTATCCAACCTGACTTGGGGCAGCATGAGATAGTGGATGCTGCTGCTGTCTTTCTCCTCAACAGAGGCGGGGTCAATGAGGTGACGTAGATTCTGGTACATCATCTCTGTAATGAAGGGTGTAAAGGGAGCCTGAGGGGAAGAAGGGAAGAAAGCAAGTAGACATGAGAGAAAAGGAATGAGAAGATAATGATATGCTCTGTAATGTAGTTAATTTACATTTTCTGACATAAAGGTCCAAAAGTCAGAAGTAGCTGTAAAATCTGCATACAAAACACATTCTTACTGTAGTTTTCTTTCCCTCAAATGGTGCAAAAGTTCAAAAAGAATTGTGCCAGAGTGAGGTTACTTCTAATGTAATTCTCTTCCATTTGTACTATTCCTAATTAATTTGTGTAGCTCACAGCTCTTCTGTATTGATGGGGTTAGGCTAACTGGCTCTTAGTGTGCATACCGCCTCACATGCAAACATCTTCTATGTGTTATAAATAAAAACTCCTACTTCTCATGCATAATTCATAGCCATGCAAGTACACACACACAACTCGTCCGTACCAGCATTATTTCTTTGTGTCTTGCATACACAAAAGCAAAACCTCACCACAAGAAATGTCCCCCATACAATCTCTTTTCTCTCTAAGTCTCACACACACTCACACAGAGAAACAGTATGACTCACCATCAGCCTGCACATGGAGAACAGAACACTGAAGAGGGTTTCCAGCGCCCACAGGCAGTCCTCAGTGCCACTCTCTCCCTACGCACGCACACACGCGCACACACACACACACACACACTCAATCAGTCCCTTTGGAACAGGGAAAAGATAAAAGTGCCTCAGCACACATCAGTGCATGTATCCACAATTCACTTCAACCAAATGTTGACTAGGAGGGCCACAAACTGATTGCTATAAAATGTCCACAGATGGAGGCTACGATGAAGAGACTTGGTGATAGCTTAAATTACTGTTTCCATTAATCAAATGAATAATTTATATGCCTCACAACAAAACAACAACAAAAGAAAGATGTAACCGTTATCTCACCTTTAGACGGCGTCTGTTGGTCCTCACATACCAGTTGGTGAGCATGTCCACAAACTTGACCAGGCGTGGCACGACCGTGTACAGGCGGTAAGCTGCAACAAGAAACCATCCCTTTATTTATGCTGAATGTAGAAACAACATGAATAGGTTACCAGATGGGATGGATTTTAAGATATAAGGAGTTATATTCTTTGCCACTGTCAATATAAACTGATGATACCAGTGTGCGTGTTTTGAGGATGTCTGTCTCACCGTCCATCTCAGCCTTGAAGAACTGGATGAGAGACTGTGTGAAGGACTGAATCCATTTGTCCATGATGTTGTCACTTTGCTTTGCGGTGTTTTCATTGTACAGAAACTCAATGTCATCCTCCTGTCACACACAAACACACACAAACAAACACAAAATATAATTTTTAACAAAGACACAATAAGGTGGATGTAAAGCGGCTGATCAGGTTTTACACATGCCACGTACAGGCAAATAGTGTTCAAGCCACAGGTTTTTTTCTATTTTGTGTGTGTGTGTGTGTGTGTGTGTGTGTGTGTGTGAGATCTTATTTGACATATTATTGAGCTCTTACATATATGTTGTTCACTGGAAAAAAATATAGTTACTCCGTGAACACTTATCATGTAGGCTGCATGGTCTGATTGCCAAGTGCCTAAAATGACTTCATGTTAAGACTGGCCAAACATTGTTAGAAAGGGAAATAAAAATTGTAATTTAATTCATACAATCTTTAAAAACTAATATCTGGTGTTTATAAATAGGATTTTGTTTCCATCTGAACCCAAATACCCAGCTATTAACCATTAACCAATCCCAGAGTGAGGTTACGGGAAGGAATTACTGCATTTCACTAACAAAGAGTAATTTTCTTTTTGTACCATTAATTAACTTATATAATGACAGTAACAATCTGCAGTGCTGTGTTTTAAGACCAGGAATAGCTAAAGGAACATTTAAGTTTTGGAAGGAATGAGCTTTTTATTCAGTTCATTACCTTCTGCAACCTTTGAACGTTCTGCACCAGGAAGCGATAAGCATTGTACCACGGCAGGAAGACATCCTTCAACACATCTCGCACACCCTCCTCTTTGAAACGCAGATTCTCTGCTCTCACTACAGGAGAGTTGATGAGGTATAATCTACAAAGAGAGACAGTGAAGGAGTTGGTGAGTGTGGCAGGATGAGTGAGAGCATGCACAGGTAATAACTTAAACGTGTGCATAGATGTGCATGAGTGAGTAAGGGTTTGTATTAAGTACCAGCCTTTGAGCGTCAGTATCTTGCTCACGCAGATGGGGAGTAAGTTAAAACCTGGTGTAGATACGGTTAAAACCCTGTTCAAAACGTCTTGCAACAGTCCAAGGCAAACACTACTCTTAATATTATATTATACAGCAGAACAAACACTTATTAAACCATTAAAAGGAAAGCTGCTAGTCCGGCTGCATTTTATTATTCAACTGTCAAACATATTTGAATTGGATTAGCTCCACCAATTTGTCAAAAAGTCCACCTTGAAAATGTTCTAAACACATTTTTGGGCCAAAATCTAATTTTACCTACAGCATCTCAGTGCAAACTAATCTCTTCTCTTCATTAAAGCCAAAAAAAGACAGCATTGACATGACAATAACAGAAATTCAGAATAATCCATATCAATATTAATGTAACAGTTTGTGGCAGGCATCAGCACACTGGGTTGGAGTGGTTGGAAAAGGTTTTGATGATGATTCTGGAAGCAAGCTAACATGACGCAACTTCATGCAATAGGCCCTGCACAATTATTACAGATACATTGAAATAAAAGGCAAAATAGACAGAACAATCACTTTTGGTCTATACTGGTTCTCACTGGTTCAGTTTCAAGATAATGTATACTAAAATACTTATGGAGCTCACTGTACCATAACAGCTACACTGTGACTAAAGTTGTAAATGGCACAAAAGAGAAAAAAAACAAAAATGGAAGCCTTAAAGAGAAACAGACTGTCGCCTTTGTATCTGTATCTCTGCAGTTCACTCTTCTTCAGTATATATGTGAGCATATGGCGCAACTGCATAGTGCTTTATTCATTAAGCCATATGGCCCTGACATTCTCAAAGCTCAGGGCAAAGGAGCAAATGTATGAGGAGAAACAATATGTGTATGAATGTGTATGTACAGTATGCGTGTCTATACTGTTTGCAGGACAAAGCCCAGCTAAGCGTGAAAAGCAATTCAAACCTTTTTTAAAACCATGCTGGCTAATTACATAAGGTAGACTAACACACAAAACACTGCCACCCGCACACAGGCATTCATGCTTCAGAAACACACACACTTATATCCATTCAAGCACAGAGCTGACCTGAGGGCATCAGCTCCATAGTGCTGCACTATCAGTCCTGGATCTGGGTAGTTCTTCTTGCGCTTGCTCATCTTTTGTCCATCGCTGCAGAAATGAGACGAGCAAAGGCATTAATACACATACACACGCATGCATGCACATAAGTGTATGTTGGAAACCATGCCCTTGGTATTCAAATTAGTCGAGTCCTTCCAGGTCAGCAGGCCTGTGAGCACAGTACTGCATTGAGACCCCGGGGCTGAGGACAAGTAGATCTATTGTAGAGCAGCTCTAAGGGCTAAATGTTACAGAAAAAAATAATAATGCAAAAAAATAGGACATTATAGGCAGGTTAAGGGAGAAGAAATGCAATATAAAAATAGTAAACAGGAAGGAAATCTGTGGATTAGCGGAGGCAAAGAAAAATTATGTTTGCAGAAAATGGCTCAGAAATGAGTATGAAATTTACTGACTGACAGGATTTTTCTTACTGTCAACAAATCTCATTACAGACAAAAAAAAAAAAATAGGAGAGACACATTGTTGGTTTTAATCATTTCACAGCATTTGTTGACAAAAAGAAACAAAGACCAGCTGTAATATTTAACAAAAATGCATTTTATTTGCAAATTAAAGAAAGATATGAAAGACGAGTTGGTTAATAAGTCTGTACTCACCTAGCAAGTACCAATCCGTTTACAATGACATTCTTGAAGGGTGGTTTGCCAAACAGCGCAGTGGAGAGCACCAACAGGGTGTAGAACCTACAGTAGGATGCAAAAAGTTAGTACACAAGGCCCATCTTTGATATCTTCCTCAATCCTACAAACTAAAACTTTTTTTAAGATTTATTTTGGCTATTTTAGGCCTTTAATTGACAGGACAGCTGCAGACATGAAAGTGGAGAGGGAATGACATGACATAAAATAGATGTAGTGAAGACTTTGAGGCAATTTACTAAAAGTATAAAAAAAATTATTTTTGGCAAAACATTGATACATTACACACTTCTTCAACCCGGCCACAGCTGTTGCCGGCGAAGGGATAACAATTATTTAAGTCTTTTTAGAATGGACTCATCTGGCTGATTGTATCTTTGTCCATTCATTCATGCCCTGCTTTTGTCAATTCCCTCAAGGAACTAAGCAGGGAAAGGTCTCTATGTCACCATTCCTCATCTGTCAACCTCTTTCCATCTATCCATTCATCCTCAGCTTACCATCCCCTTGTCTGGTCAATGCCTTCAGCGATGAATTCTGCTGGAAAACTGTCCTCAAACTCCTTCCTGTTTTCAAAGGGGTAGTGGACCTGGGCGTAAGGCATGCTGCCGCTCTCAAACCAGCAGTCAAACACCTCTGTGATCCTCCGCAACACGCCCTTACCACACCGCGACGGGATTGTCAGATTGTCAATGCTGGGCAGAGAAAGTTTGCACAGAAAGAGGAAAAGAAAGAGAAAGGAGGTGCAATTGTTTAGAAAAATAGCAGTAATAACAATTTGACAAGTCCGGTTTTATTTTAGTTTTTAGTATTGCTATGGGGACCTTATTAAACATTTTGTTTGCTTAATGGGTCTATAGGCTTTTTGGCTGCAGTCCAAAACAAAGATTTTATAATCCTTCACCCCTGGGAATGAGGTTTAAGGAAAGAACAGTGGTGCTAACATTGTGCTGACACCCACTAGAATAAACTCGGTTATTGCTTTGGGTCATAAGCTTCGGACACAAGGATATGAATTAATTTCCTCCATGTAGCTACTCACTCAGATTCAGCCCAAGAACAAAATCATTGTTTCTACAGTAAAGTTAACCCTCTGAGCCCTAAGGCCATTTTTACAGTTCATTGTCCGTCTGGATTTATTTTATAAAAAAGCTTGTAAAACACCAACCCTGGTGTCTACAGTCAAGATATGAACATCATTTTTTTCAGGACAAACTGGGTTATTAGAATATTTGGGCTGCAGTGAGCTCACCTGCATGTTAAAAATGGTTGTAGGACCTTAAAGACAAATAAATAAACAAAACGGAACATGAATCTTCCAGATATGTATTGATATCACACACAGATCAATAAAACCTAAGCCATTTTACTCTCTAAAACACTTCTCATATGTCTTGGGAGTCACATTGTGAAGAAATAATCATTATAACTTATACAGTTGACAAAATACATGCATTTTTTCAAATAAAGTCAAGGCGCTTTTGCCCTCATGACATTTACTTATGCCAATAATCAACATAATAATGTCATATTTATTGATATTACACCCACAGCAATGCTACACAAGCAATTGTGTGTCTAAAACAGTTCTCCTATTGGCCTTCCATACACCGTTTGGCCTTCCATACAGCCTTTTGGCCTTCCATACATTTTGGGTGACATTGTCTCCCATATATGGGCATGCACCCCATATATGGAGTCCTTGACTTCCGTACACAAAGGACGGACGGCGCTAGCGGCAGAATTGAGCGAAAACGCGATGAATTATGGACAAAAAGTGGATAAATCTTGGATGTAAAGGTATGGATTTAATGCTCAACGAACCCCAAAAAAGGCAGAAGTTCCAGGCTGGATAGAAAATCACCTGTAGAGGCTAGAAGGACCCGGAAAAGACCTCCGTAACCACTAACTCGTTAGTTTTTAGCCACAATTTTCGGCGAGTTTCTATGTGTTATGGATGGTTAATGATTGAACTATGAATCAGAGGTGCTTTTTATGGTCGTGGGCGAGTCTCTCGGGTTAGGAGGGTTAAGAAACAGATGAACCTGGCTGTAGTAACTACAAAGTAACTTGTGAGAGGAGCCCACTAAATCTACATTAAATGCATGTGTATGAAAAGTTCCCTTAGTTGTATTAATAAAAAAACCAGAAATCATTATATATTATATCAGAAAGTTGATTAGCACACATTTCCCCTTTTCCCCTCCAGCAACAACCTGCTACATATTTCTAGAAATATTAGGCCAATGAAGGGCAGATTAGACCTTTAGTAACCTGCTGTTGGCCACTAGTGGCCATTTTACAGTAGCCGCAGCCAAGCTGGCCCGGATTTACAGTGCGCGAGCAGAGGCACCACTCATTTTGTTTTGTCAGCGGTGCGCAACAATGCAGAAATGAGAAAGCATGAACGAGCTCCTAGCAACCGGATGCCAGGACTCTCAGAGTGACTGCAAGTCTCTCATGTAAACTTACCGGGTTAAGAAGTTCTTTTAAGGTGAATGAAAGGCTTGCTCCGACAAAGTAGGTCATCAAATCAAAGCATTGATGTCAATGCGGCTGCCAGTTCTGCTTTTTATCTTTTTCTTCTTCTAGTCCGTAGAAAGAACAAAGTCAGTAGCCTTTGCTCATTAGTAACACCTCTATTCAGGACAAGACTGCAACTAGTGTCAAGAGCACCAGGTAAATGTAAATGGGCTGTGTTTATATAGCGCTTTTCTCGTCTTAACAACTACTCAAAGGCTTTCGCATAGTACAGGAACCATTCACACACATTCATACACTGTGGCCGGGGCTGCCGTACAAGGTGCCACCTGCTCATCAGATAAACACTCACACACATCACACAACGATTGGGGCAACTCGGGGTTCAGTGTCTTGCCCAAGGACATGGGACATGTCCTTTGACATGGGACTAGAGGGCCAAGGATTGAACCACCAACCTTCCAATTGGCAGACAACCGCTCTACCACTGAGCCACAGTCCCCCGGTATAAATAGTTACGGCGATCCCATGATGTTAAAAACGCGCGCGCTAGCTTGGCTGCGTCTGCTGTAAAACGTGCTTAGAGCTGCTCCGTTGCAGTGCTCTGCAACTAAGCCTAATGAGGAAAGGGGGAGCATTAAGCAGGAATATTCCAAAAAGAAATGCACTGCAGTACATTTGGAGTAGTTTATTATGTCTTTTTAGTGGTGTGTTGTTGAGATTTTGATTAAATATTCCCAATGCAAGCAGGGCCATTATCTCTGGGAGCTGGCCACTTCACACCTTTTAATGTGAGGTAATAGTCTGTCCATTTAGTTGTGATAGATAGATAGATAGATAGATAGATAGATAGATAGATAGATAGATAGATAGATAGATAGATAGATAGATAGATAGATAGATAGATAGATAGATAGATAGATAGATAGATAGATAGATAGATAGATAGATAGATAGATAGATAGACACACACAGGTTTTTAACATATGACAAACTGCTACATAGCTAATCATTTATTATTACACAAATTGCTTTTTAATGTTGAAGATTGCACGAATCATTTTCATCACTTTTCCAAGTCTTCCAGACATGTACAGGCGCCCTGTAAACCCAGCGCAAACACAGAAGCAGGACAAAGGTGACCTCTTCCTCCCGCATCAATTAAAGATTGCCAACTCCACTGAAGTGATTAACGGTATGAAGAGCAGAAGAGTAAAGTGATCTGTTTCACAGCACACGTCTCGTTCAGGCAGACAGGACATTAGTGTGGCAGAGGACAAAGTCATACATCGACACACACAGAAACAGAGACACCGTGTCATTAAGTTGTCATCTCACGTCCACCGATGTACACACATACAGCCTCCGAATCTGAGGGTATCACACTATCACAGCAGACACACATCGCTGAGTACATGCTCAGGTGGTGGCTGGCTGATAATCTCGGTGTTTGATCAGTGACTCACCTCTCCCGATGCAGATCCGTTATTTTGACTCCGGTCAGTTCTTCCAGTTCAGCCATGGACCCTAAACACACCACCTGATGAACAAGCACACAAAACGCATAGTACAGCTTGAGTGAGCATTGTCACAAAACAGCATTCACATTTACAAGTTTCTTGAAGACAAAATTAATGATTTTTGCTCAATAACATAATCAATTAGTTGATGTTTAACAAAAACAAAAAAATAAATGAATCACCAACACTTTTATATCATAAAATAATTAACTGTTTAAATCAGCAAGCAAAAACACCAAACATTTCCTAGTTCCAGCTTCTCAAAATGTAAGCATTTGTTGCTTTTCACGGTTTTGCATTTATATTTTGTAACTGTTGGCCCAGCGATACAAGCAATTTGAAAATTCATTTAAAGTTCATTTAAAAAAAAAATGTCTATAGCTTATTGGTTGATGTATTCGTTAATGTTGAATTAAATTAGTATTAGTAATTTTTAAAACAAATACTGGGCTACACTTTGCAATTAGTAAATTAAATTTACAATGAAGTATATGCAACCTTTTACGATGTTGTGGAATAACGCAATTTTGTATTTGCCATTTTGTATTATATTTAATTTGCAAAGGACCATGTGCAATAATAAACATAAATGTTACCATTTTATTGTATTGGATGGCTAATGATGAAAACAAATGGTGAACAAACGTGTTTATCAGTGAGCTTTAGAGGTGATGGTAGGCGGATTTTTTTTTACATCTCGATAGAGCCAGGTTAGCCGTTACCCGTTTCCAGTCTGTTTTAACCTAAGCTAACAAGCTGCTGGTGCCAGTTTTATATTTACTGTACACATAAGAGTGGTATTTATATTTTCATCTAATTCTTGACAAAAAGCATATTTCCAAAAATATCAAACTATTACTTTAAACCCGCAGGAATTGAAGCCAGTTGTACCCTAATTTTAAGTTATTCGTTATAAATTAGGACTACTTCAAAACACTTTGAGTAACTTTACCTTAGAAAGTATGGTAAAGTGTGTTATCTGGTCTCCTCAGAGAGTTAACCTGTAGGCTCTGCTCTAGTTTTACCACAGCAGCACAGGTAACATGGCCCAGATGCAACCTGATACACCACCATCAGATACACAAGAAGACAGAGTAAAAGAATCATATCCAGAAAAGACAGGTACATAGAGTGAAAGCGCAAAAAAGAAACAATGAGAGATAGAAATCATACTGCCACACACAGACTGACACCCTCGTTTACAGCTTTAGTTTTGGGTGTGTGATTTGCAGCTGAGGAGTGTGTGAAAGGGGCACAAGGGAGCATGAGTATTCTGGAAACAGCCACAATTCTATTTCCAGCAAGCAGGTCGCTAGCTGTCCCTCTTTCAGACAAGGGACCAACACTTCATTTTTCAAACGCTCAAACAACCCAATTCTGACATCTCTCATTCAATTCAGTCTACTTCACACAGTCGGCCGGGTTTGGCAATCAACATCCATAACCAGACAAACCTTCGTATAGTTTGGCTTGCTTCTCCACTGTCTTTTTCCTCTTCCATTTATTTTTCTCCCCTTCTTTTCATCTCTCACTTCACTGACTAATCTATTCTGTCCCCTTTCCTCCTCCCACTATTTTAAGTGTCTTCCTTCCTTTCCTCCCCCTGATCGCTGTTTGTCTTAAGGACCTTTGAAATCGCCTTAACCGGCACGAAGAGCAAACACACACATTTGGGTTTGTGTTTATTTGCTGTTTACATTAATGAATCATTCATGTGTTGAGTTGGCAATGGTGCCTGAGGGGAGCTGACTCTGACTGCAGTACGGAGACATGCTACACTCTCTGGTTTGACACCACGGTCATCTCACTCTGCCATGCCAGAAAGGCTCTCCTACACAAGCCTCGAAACAAACAAAAAGAGTTTCAAAAGGAGGTCAGTGAGAAAGAATTTCACTCAGCTAATTTATGAGAAGAGTGGGATTTCTGAACCCCTGAAGCAAACCTATATTTCTTTTGTAGAGACATTAGACATTTTTCCCTAAACTAAAACAGAGTTGTGGAGGGTTCAACTTTTCATTTATGCGAAGATTGATTTGTGAGTGCTGCCAACCCTAAAAAAAGAGTAACTGTCTTGGTATTTGGTCATGACACAGACAAATTGTGTCATCGCTGCAGAGTACAAAGACACATTAGAAGAATTAATTAAAGTACAAAAGGTGCTTATGTGTGTGTATTTTCTGACCTCCTCAAAGTCGTCGCTAACCCAGAGAGGGATTGGCGTTCCCCAGTAACGGTTCCTGGATATCGCCCAATCCCGTGCGTCTCTCAGCCAGTTCCCGAAACGCTTCTCACGGACAAACTCTGGAACCCTGCAGACAGACATAATGGTGTGTGTTCTGGTATGAGTTATTCTTTTAGAATATAGAACATCCATTCAACCACAAAGAGATTCAAGTCTGCATGCAGGACGGAGGTCTATGTGAAATGACGCAAGAATACTGCCATTTTTAAACCTCCTTTAACAGACATTTACAACCGTTTAATCAGGGTTTCTGTGGGGTCCACCAAGTTAAATTGAAGACTTTCTAAAACCTTTTCAACACCACATAGAATGCAATTTCATAGCCATTGAGTAGGAACAATATGGCCTTGCATTATTTATTATTTTCTATTACTTTACTTATAATTCCTAATGACATAATACATTAACTTAATGTAACTTAACACAACCTGGACTCAGATAAGCAGGATAAATAGGCATAGACAGATTTATTAACCAATTAAAAGTGAGACTATACTCATGAGCAGCACTGTACATTAATATTGTTATTGCTATTGAGGTAGCTTATTTTCCTCTTCCTCCACATTTTTGCCCTAAAAATAAAACTGTGCTGCTCTTTTTATGAAGCTCAACTGCAAAGGTTAACACTCCCTTCAAGGCATCTTCCTCCTCTGCACCCCATTTTGCTTCGACCGATATCTAGCTTTAATCCCCTATCTCACAATATTTTCCTTTTCCTCTCATTTTTTCTGCCGCCTTGCTGTGCCAGGCAGTGTTGCTCAGGAGAACAGAGCACGGATGGTATAAATTGTCACCAGGATCCACGCACTAAGCAACTAGTTCATCAATTCCCATTTGTAGAAAGCATTTCTATTTAGGCCCCTAATATATCAATTTAATGATTTTTTTCTGCTGCTGCTCACCAGCCCCCCTTGAACACACCTCCATCCCTCGCCTCCCACTCTTGTTTCATGCTAAATGTAGAATTTAAAGTGTGCTGTCTTGTGCTCGACACACACAGAAGAGCCATTTAACATGTACAAGCTTCTTTTATGAGTCAGAGACACTAGGGATGGATACAAGAGGGATACAGAGGAACAGGGGTTGTGGACATTGCGTGTGCATGATTCTAATAAAAGGTAAGAATAGGAAAATTAACCAAACAAGGGGAAGAAGAAGAAAAACTGATGAAGGACAACATGCAACTAATTAGGCAATCGACTGTTCTATAAACCCCTTCTCCTGAACAGTGATTGTTCAATTAAGGCTTAGTAATTGTAACTATGACCGGCAGGTCTGCCAGACTTTGGATTCATCCACATGTTGAAGCAGTGTCCACAGGCCTGTAGTGAGAGTGACACGTACATGAAGAGTCTGATTGGTAGTTTCTTTTTTCAACTCTCTCTAAAACCAAAAATACAAGAACAAAAGTGTTGGTTTAAATTGTGTGTCTGCCCGCTCAAATGTTAGCTGTAAATGTTAACATGTCTGGCTAACTAGCTAGTCTGCTAGCGACAGTCATTTCAGCCGAGAGAATTGACAGTTGCCTGCTAGAAAAGAGAAGACTACTTTTGTGTATCACTGTCTGAAAACAAGGACCCATTGTTATCTACGAATTTTGAAGTGGTTACGCAAACAGTTGGGTTTGAATCAAAGAGACAGACAAAAAGACAAGGAAAAGAAAAGGCCAAGGGAAGAGAAAAATCTTTAGTCATTGTAGGACCAGTCACTTAAAACCAAAAACTTTTCTCACTTATGGTCAAGAAACTACGTTCTCTTAACAACATGGAAAAGTGGATTGGCTTGCTTTGTGCAAATGTTTTTTTTATTGAAAACAACATTGGCATATAGCCTACTGTAGTGTTAAATTTCACATTCTCATTTGAAGCAAATCATCTCTAACACACTGTAACACTGTCCATCAATAAAAGGGTGAAAAAAAAAATACTTTGACGAGGGGGCTGAGAATTGGCATCAAGTGGGATTTCAGACTGGACATGCTGCAATGATAGCTCAGCTCACAACGATAAAACACACAGATTACTTTGGTCTTGTCAACAGAACTATTTAGCTACTTTTAAAAAGTAAACTTTCCATTCACCATTCAGAATCTTATTGGCATCCATTTCTTCAACTCACACTCGCCATCCACTCAAAGTGTAACGTTCTTTGGCCAACTCACCAAAAGAGTGTGTGGCGTGCCTGTTGTTTTGTTTCCGGTCTAGCCAGATCCGGTGGAGTGTTGTAGTTTTTCTAAGGTTACTGGTTGTTGTAACAGCAGGTGAAAAAAAACAGTTTGCTAGGCCAAAGAGAACATTCATCTTGCAAAAAAATGTATGGCGTTAAAGCTGGTTTGCGCTAACGCCGTTAATATCGCGTTTAACTAACAGCACTATTTTCTATGTATAAAAAAAAAAGTAGTAATATATTTGGGTTTTAAATCAGACAAAAGATGTCACCTTGGGTTCTGAGAACATGTGATGGGCATTTTTTTGCTAATTGACTAAAAGAAAAACTGAAAAAAAGCTGATTAATCAATAATGAGAATACACAACATACCATACTGTAAATTACTTTATATTATATAATATATATATATATATATATATATATATATATATATATATATATATATATATATATATATATATATATATATATATATATATATATATATATATATATATGAGACATGGTCATCCTGTATTAAACAAACATAACAAATATAGTCTCTAAAGTAGTGTGTGTGTTTGTGCTGCTCTGTGTACATGTGTGTACAAGTGCATGCGTCTTTACCTTCCTAGCGGCTACTCATTCATCTCAGTTTGACAGTCCCATTACCAGAGGCAGCTACTGTGGCTCAGAAAGGAGCACTGGGAGCACCAGGGTAATACCACTTAGCAAAGCCATCCTGCAGACGCTTTCTTTTGTTTCACGTTCTGCCTTTACAATTAGCCTCATGCTAATGTTTTCTATTAAATATCAGGTCAGTGTGCATCATAATGAAATGCTTTAATGAGGATTTTATCCCCATTTATTGGCAACAAATAAAGTAAAATCCTTACAACGACTTGCATTTTAAATCCAATATCTTTAACTTTAAAATTGCTATGCCTAGTAATACAAAGCTGTCCTACAGAGACAACCAACTTGACGTGGTCGTGCAGAATCGCAGCTGTGATTGTTTTGGGACTGTGAATGCTGTACGTCTTATATATTTTAGACCACTTGACAATCATAGCTGCCAATTCAATGTCCTTAGCACCAAGCTAGTTATCACCGGTCTCAAAAAACAGCTTACCAGTAGCATTTGCTGTTGTTGTCCAGGAGTTTATCAACCATGTGCTCCACTCGAACAAACCAACTGGGAACGGCTTTGTAGATCAGGGGCGTGTCAGACCTAAACACAGTAGATAAAACACAAGGCGTAACATACTGACATAAAAGAAAGTTAAGAAAAAATAATATCCCAGAGAATTGATGGAAATTGCATTTCTAAGAGAAATCATAACTCATAAAGCAAGCCCTTTGTTTTAAAGTGTTAAAGTAACGATTGCTATTTACCTGTACAAACTGTGTATTTTGTTATACATTTGTCCTGCTGTTGATATGCTGTATTGACTGCTGAATAGAAACTGGGCTGGTTCAGTGGCAGTGTTTTTTAGCCACGCTAGCAGCATGGCTCCAGGTATGTCACTCGGCCAGGCAGTCCACCACTTTGCTTTTTTTTACCTCAGACTGAAATGTCTTAACTATTGGTCATCCATGGTGCAGAGAGAATAATTCCTAATGATTTTGGGGACCCCCTTTCCTTTCATCTAGCGCCATAATTAGGTCAAAATTTAAATGTGTCAGT